>JAPZDV010000020.1:17687614-17711282 GCA_029814665.1 Acanthurus lineatus | reverse complement strand
TTTAAACTGTGCTTCTCTGTTGTTTAACCCCCCCCCCCCCCGTGAAAAAGTGTGCAGAACCAGATGAGCTGAAACAGTTTGGTGTTTACTGTCATTGTTTTGCCTGGCATGTCACCACATTTTTGTCTCCTCTTGAGCAGGGGAATTCACAGTTACACTAATACATGAAATGTAAATGACAGGCAAAGCAGGACGGGGAAGTAAGGCCAGTGTTTCCCTGACTGAAGGCGTTCGAGGGAGTAGGGAAATTAAATTTAAACCAATGAACTTAAAGGAAACAAGCACAAAGAACACTTTATTCTCTGCTCATATCATTACTTGCATCAAAGAAAAAGGGATTTTGCTATAGTTTACCATTAACTGTAATATGCGGAATATGATCAGTGTAATTGCAGTCTCTCATGAGTGGAATTTGATTAGATTCAAATATATTAGAGGATGTTTGTTAAGCTTATTAGTTCAATTACAGTGATAACTGATTCCGAAAATGTTATCGAGATGAAATTATTGAAAAACAAAAGGCCATTTTTGTGTTTATTATGTTAAGATGACTAATCACAGTGGTACCAGCAGGCTACTTGTCCACCTTAAGAAAATAATGAACAAAGCCACCAAAGCATCCAAACAAAGACACTTAACTCACAAGTGTGAAAATAGCATGAAAACAAACAAGTCAAACAGATGACTTCCTTCTTGGGGCCGACATCCCTTCAAAATCCACATGCAACCTCCCAAACACGCATACATAAACACAAACACACTAACACAAACACGCAGACACAGACACACGCACACACACACAACCGTACTTCCCACTTGTGATACACAACCAGCGGCCTCCCTCATTGTGCTCACATGCACCTCTGTCGTACACTTCCTGTTTGCCCTGTTTGTGAGCCGTAGCGGGTTTGTGTGAAGCGCACAAGTGCCTGAGCGCAGCGGAGAGCTACAACCAGATACTAGAGGCGGGTTTCACCTTTGTTTCACTGCGCCGCTCCGCCGTACCCAGGATGTGGGCTTATCTGTTAAACCGTGATATGTGCGGTGAATGAATGGATGCGACAGCGAGCTGGAGACACTTGGCCTTGGAATCTTTAGACACACACAGAAGCTGTGGATGCTGGACTGTAAACTTCAGGTAAGACAACGATGAGTGTATTTTATTTTGAAGGGCATCTGCCGCCTGCCCTGTGAACACGAATGGCGACAACAGTTACTGACTATCAGCCAGGTGAGTTTGTCTTTTCTGGTCAGGGCCGTGGAGCAATGACCCCATGATTGACACCAGACTATAATTTTGAATGTTTTAACAAATTTACATCCAAATAAGCATGTACACTAAATATGTAAGGATAGAATGATTTGTGACTGTATTTCAGGGCTTTATTTATCTATCCACTGTGCTGGTGTTTTGACATCTTGTGGATTCTTGTCTTAAACTGGTTAACTTTTCCATGTCATCTGTTTTTGACTCATGTAAAGGTGTGTTTTAACATCGTTCATTTCTCTGCCATGTGGAAACCTCTGGTGTCTTGTTTTCTGACGGACGAGCTGATGGCCAGTGTCAGCCTCACACCGGTGGGAAAAGCAGTTCTGTGGTGTTGACAGACACTGTCTGTGAGCTCACAGACCCCCACTGTGATACCAATTTTGGAACTTCTGCTTTTTCAAACTCTCTATATGATTCATGCTTTTAATAAACGCTGAGGAAGTAGAGAGGCACGTGCTAGTACCCTGAATGTCTCGATTTACTTGTAGGTGTTAGAAGGGCTATATGTAACTCACACTTAAGCCGGTGTTATTTGTTATTTCTCAGGTATCTGTGTAAGTATGTTAGGGTGCATGATGAAGTGATATGGGCTCATGGGGTAATTTCAGCAGCTGTGGCTGTGTTTTACAGAGCAGATGAAGTATACGATTGTAACATTTCTGAACATTTCTAAGCAGTTGTTAGTGATTTTTTGGATGGATGCAAAAACTGCTCCTTGTGTAAAACAGGGATGCAAACAAAGAATCCTTTTACTGTCACAAAAGCAGAAGTTCAGGCAGACATAACCGGCCTATCAGTGGTCTTTGAGGGCTCCACCCCATAGAAACTATACTGAGCCAACGCCTGAACTCAACACCCTTTTTATTGAATAAATGAACTATTTGTCTGCTTGGTTTGAAATTGCATTTCAGGTGCCTTTTGTAATGAGCCTAACTTTAATTTAGATAGTCATGACCAGTGATGACTCAAGAAACGACTTTTGACCTTTTGTGATCTTGATTAAAGTAATTCCCACGTAAAATAGAAACATTGTTACATAAAAAACATTGTTACAAGGCCTCATTAATACCACATTAGATGTTGCAGGAAAAAAAACACAAGTTCTCCCATTCAGTTAAATGTGGGCAGTCTGTTTCGACTGCTGCAGTGCAGACTGCAGGGGACTCTGAGAAAAACAAAACAACGTCGCTGGCCTGCAGGGGGAAGTTTACGCACAGTCAACTCTTGGAGAAAACAGATGTCACATAAGCAATGGGCAGTCAGCTGATCAGGTGATCAGACTGGGCAGGGCTGAACGACCTGGCCATGTGGGACTACAAAGAAGCCAATTTGCATTTGCAAATGGATCCACACCCCCACACTGATGCCCATACCTGCGACGATCGCAACAATGCCTGATTTGATCTGAAATAGCCCTAAAACTCGTAGTCCTCAGGCCCAAATGTAGCTTACTCAAGTGACATCACTAGAGGAAATTTAACAGACTTCACTCAGCTCACTCTCACTCTTCAGTGGATTTCCCCTCAAAGTCTCAGGCCAGTCAAGTCTCACAAGTTGTCAAAACAAGTGTCAAGCCATTTTTCATTAGCAAGACTGTGTGGTCAGTTTTCTTAAAGTGAGAACAAGTGCTTTCAATATGTAAATCAAATGATTTTTTTCATCTGTGTATTCTTTGGGGCATCAAGTCTCATGCAATTTCACTCCTGGAGTAGTTCAGTGTGAGTCACGTCCCAAATCCCTGTTTCTGAGATCCTGACTCATGATCTCCAGATCCCAAGTTTCGGATCTTTGCAGCTCTGTTAGGAAGCGCTGACTCTAACACTCGGGTAAACTTAGCTCTCTTGATGCTCTGTTGCTAAAAGGTACACACTGAATTGATGACCTACTTTTCAGTCCTGGTGGTTGCCTACCATATAAAGACATTTAATGAAAACAGGCACAAGTTTTCATTAACAGAATAAACATAGAATGTAATGAGCTTCTTGCATCCTGCCTGTCGAATGAAGACAGATTCCTCCTGCATCACCAATGGAAAGATCATCTAGGCTTCATAGAAATTATTGAATTACACAATCAGTTTTCATACAATCATCTTTTATCCTGTTGAGAAATAAAAACTGTATGAGTGGGTTATGTGCAGGCTCAAAGTCACAGAAAAAAAGGAAACAGAGCTCACACTGATGACGTTGGCTGGAGGTTTTGACACCCTTAGTTGTTTACTGTAGATATCAAATGTAAACAGTGAAGGCTGTCACACTTTGTTGTTGTTTTATTTTAAATCTAGCAAGGCTTGATTTGCAGTATCCCAGTGCGACACAGCGTGTTATTCACAATGTTACTTCCTGTTTGTCTCCTTACTGCTGTGCTATCTGTAAAATCTTCATTTTCATCTTTACAACACTAACTTTGAGGTCAACACCCCCGTCTATGTGAGCATATGCATTTGTGCATATGCACAACACACCTGTTGTTGCAACAAATTTTCAGTGATGTAAACTTCAAAGCACACAGTGTTTTTACACATACAAATGTAACAGGATATGGTTTCACTCTCATCCTCTGCATCCTCATTACGAGGATTTGTTGAATGATAAAATCCAATGTTGTTCTGGGTGAAACTGAGCAAACAAGGCTCCCTCAGTGCTGTTCGTGCAGCAGAATCACAACTGGCTCCCTGTTGTTGGAGTTTAGCGCCATAGCCTGATATTTCAGTACCTGATATTTGCATTCATGATAGTTTCATCATATGTTTATCAGTGTTTATTGAGGAAGTGAAGACCAAAGGTTATATAGAGTTGCTCTCTGTTCTCTAACAACCTCTCTGTTTTGGTGCTGTTATTAGATGAACTGGAGCAGATTGTTGCATCTCAGTTTATTTTTAAGCTAATACTTCCTACTTTACTTCTCCGCTTCTTATACTTATAACTTACTTTAAGCCTTCTTCAACTTCTTTTAAGTAAAGAAGTACAGTAAGATATTGCAGTCGAACAAAGTTATGCTCTGAAGAGAGCAAGAATTGAAGAGAAGAAAAGAAGAGAGAAAGAATCATATTATTATGACACTTGTTTTCAAAATACTTTCAGCACAAAAACAGGTTTACAAGTTAAGCTTCAGAGTTCATTATAGACTATTGAAAATCTCACCTCATGGCTAATATAAACAAAAACTTCAAGTGTGTAATACTAATGACATTTTCATCATCTTCAAATTCATAACAACTTGGCAAAGTTTGTTTGCTGATGCAGATCATGTCATATGATTAAAAGCTGCAGGACATGTTCACCTTGTTGTGAAATTGTGTTGTCAGTTGCTGTTTTCTAGGTCAAGAAGAGGCTTTTAAGCTCATCTGTAAAGTTCAGTTCAGTGTTGTGCAAAGACAAAAACATCAGATATGTTCTGTGCCACGCACTGGTTCACCTTTTACACTTGCTTTAGTTTTGTCAGACTTCAGAGTTCTCACCGGTAGCGGTTGTTTGAATTAAAGGGAAGCACTTAGTTACAGTTGAGCTTTTGAGTTTCGCCGTTGTTGTTTCCTAAAGCCATAAGAGGCCAGTTCACATCCAGTGGGTCAGTGGAGGGAAAGGGGGGATTACAGCTCTGTGAGCCAGCAGAGGAAGACTGGATGTGAATATCAGACTCTATCAATGGGCTTGGTGGGGGTGGGGGGCAGACACACACACTGTACACATACAAACACACACACACTGTACACACGTATTTACACACAAGCTCTCCTCTCTGGTCTGTGGGAGTATATCTCAAAGTCTGATCACATCGTAACAATAGGGAGGCACCTGCTTCCTCAGCTGAGCAGGGAAGCTCTCTTCCTGTTAGGAAGCAGTTGGTAATGGGATCAGTGGGAGAGATGGGAAGCAGCAAGGAGATGGAAGGAGAGGGAAAGAGAGGACAGCATGAGAAAGATGCAGAGAGACAGCGGTGCTGGTGCAGTGCTGGTGCAGCTGGGATTTCTGGGAAATTTTGATGCATGTAATGTTAGACATTTGCAGGTATATGTTTAACATCAAAACTTTTTGCTTGACATTATTTTAAAAAATGAACCATTCTTGAGTCTTGTGTTCTGAACTTTTGTACTTGTCTTGGTTTAATTTGGTCTTTTCAAGAGGTAGTCAAGGGCAGACAAGAAATATAGGGGAAAGTTGTAGAAAAACAGAGGTGAAATAAGAACTGCTGTGTGGAAGATGGGGTGGATTAAATAGTTTTGGATGCTGCTGCGGGCATTGTGACCAACGAGGGCCATGAGAGAGACTAAAGCTAAGAGAAATGTACAAGAATCTATGACTAAATAGTTTTGATTGTTGCTTTTTTAGAATCAGTGGTTTCTCTCTGGTGGAAATTAGCTGACAAGGCTAAAGACCTTTTTAGCTTTGTGATCTCCATATTGGAGGTGGAGCTGTAAAAACAGACTGCTTTTGTTTATGTGGACTTGGGTTATTACAGTATTACATAAACAGAATGCTTCTCCTTTTCTTTTGAAAAGCTCATAAGATTCTCTCTGCACTCTGTGGTCTTGTTTAAATCTGTGTTTCAAATCTCTCTTCCCACGTATGAATGTCCTTGTTATTGTCTGACTGTTGTGAGTTGCAATGCATGAAAATGTGGAAGTGACCTTGTTGACTCTTAGGGATGTACTGCATACATCCTCTTATGAAACATTACGGACTCATGAATTTACAACACCACTAGCAAATCTACGTAAACAACTCTGATGAAACTTTGGAGTTGGGAATGACTGTCTCTGTTGAAATCCAAATCAGTGTGTATTGCAGCACATCTCAAAGTGCCATATTACATTAACTCTCAGATGACAGAGTGGTGTTTTATTGCTAATAGAGCTAATAGTTACTGATCTGAGCATAGACATAGTTTTGGGTGTGTTTTGATGCTTGGAACATTACATCTGAATTGATAAATGAACCATCGATCAGCCACAAAGCGCTTACTGAGTGTAACCTCATATAAAAGTGTTCAGTAGCTATAAAGATCTCTATCTCTGAAGGGTAAATGAGATCTTAAAGATATAATCTTTTTAAACTTTTGTTTAAGAATAACATAATCTAAACTTCAAACAAACATGTGGTGAGGCTACAGCTGTAAAAACTTAAAAATAACACAATAACTTAACAGGAATCTGATGTTGTCATCATTACTAATATTACTTTACATGCTGATATAAACTTTCACCTTATTGTGCCGCCTCATATGAGATCTTCACATTTTTTATTAGCTTAACATGTCTCCATTGAACCCCATCCTGGATGCAGGAGTCATCACAGCTCTGACTTATTAGTTCCTTCCACTCTCACCAGGCTCTCATCCAGCTCCGTCCAACCCTGACAATGAGCGGAGCCTTAAGCATAAATGTCCTGGACGCTCAGCTCTCTCCCCCTGCTCGGTGCTACTTGGGAGACCTCATAGACACAATAGCTCCCTGGGGAGGAGGAACCGCTGAGAAAAAGAGCTACATGGATGTGTTTACGTCTGTAGCTGTTGGTATTGTTGTTTGATGGTAACTGTAGGAAAAAGAGTGAAGTGGTGGGGGGGATAATTGAGTTTCGTTCCTCTTGCCTGCTGAACTTGGGTTTGCACAAGCTTCCTGCCCCAATTCTCCTCTGGTGTTTAGTGATGAGGTTGTTGTACTGTGTATACAAGGATGTTTGTGATATATGGACAATTGCTTAACAGATGTAACACACATTTCAAAAGGTAATTTTGTTTGTGTTGACTTTTCATGATGATTTTTAAGTTTGCATGTCTTTAAAAGCATAGTGAGACAGTTACTTTTTAGCTCTTTCGGCTAGTGAAAGATGAGAAATGCAGCTTGATATTAAGCAGATGTTTAAGCTAGCTAACATAGCTTAGCATAAAGCTTGGAAACTTGGGGAATAAGATATCCTGGCTCTTTGTGAGTACAACAAACCACCTAATAAAACAGTATATCTTGGTTATTTGGCCCCCGCCACATCAGGCTAATCAGCTTTCGGCCAGTGTTTGCCCTTACGAAAGCGTCCGTGATCTTGGTTTTTGTGGATGTAATCAGTCATTCTAATACACAAATATTTCCTCAAAATAATCTGGATTTAGGAAACTTAAGACCAACTGATCAGCATGTTTCAGGAGAGACCAGCTTTAGGTGGGCAAATAATGTTTTATTATAACAACAGTTTGTACATATAGTCTCCTTGGTCTTTCGCTTTCCCTTCTTTGAACGACAGCCTATCAATATCTACTGGTGTGGAGAGATGTTTCCTCTCATACAGATGCAGAAAATACCTGCTGGCTATCAGCAGATTTCCATTCGGTGCATCAAGTCAACATCAGCCTTCGTTGCTGCTAGTTTTTTGCAGTTTGATTTGTCACAACAAAAACACCCTGTTGTGGTTTGTGGATATTTCATGAGGTTTTCAGGCAACTTAAAATAGTCCAGATAATTGCATTTTTCCGCTTCACTTTATGGTTTATGGTTTCCAAACAAGATCTTACTGAGATCTTTAGAGTTGCTAGTAGACAGGTTTTGAAAATCTTCCAACAGAATCAAACCAGCTGCTTCCTTCATTTTCCAGTCTTTTTGCTAAGTTAAGATATCAAAAATTAAATATACTAGCTGCTGGTCGTATCCTTTATATGATCACGCAAATATATAAGGATGATATTAATCTTAATATCAAGCTTGCTTTACTCTTGGATAAAGGCAAATAAATATTTTTTCTAAAATTCCGCAATATGTATTTTAAAGGGGACATTGTGGGTTTGTGTGTCAGGTGAGGTTTAGTTTTAGGTGAGTGGGTGTGTAAGAATGAGTGAGTCATTTATTAGCTGTGTTCATGACAGCTTTCATTTATTTCTAGCTTTCATGCGAATGGGGAATTTGTCACACTCTCTGGGGAAATTTTGAGAAGATGCAATCAGGCAAAAACAGTTTGCTCATTTCAGTCCGAGTGCTGACTTAACAGTGTAAGGACTGAGTTAACAAACACATCAAAACAAGCACATGAAATATGTGTGTAGGTTAAGCTTGGATTAATATTTTTTTAAAGTTTCTGAGAACTTGGCTATACATGTCATAAACAAAAAAACTGCTGAGCTATTCAAGTTCTTAAAAAAGCCAAACTTTCAAATAACTCTGCCCTCATGTCTTAAGGGAAGTATGTTTTTTTGCCTCTCAAATTTAGATGTTCCCTAGTGCTGTTTTTCCATGAAGAAATTTTAATATTTGCTAAGAGTAGCTTAAAAAATCTATCATGCACTGACATAATGCATTTCTAACCACCATGCAATTTCTCCTTTGACAACATTCCACTGAATACTCATTAAATGTTCCAGTATTGATCTAACAGCAAAGTCTTACACAATGTCATTATCATAATCTTTTTCTAGATCAAAACAAATATGCCAGATATATGCAATGCTGGACATTCATGGACATTTAGAGACAAAATATTTAAATGTCTAACTGTTCAGAAAGGCATCTTTAAAAACAAATTTGTTGTCTATCATTTTGAACCAATCACAGGTCACCCCCTTGTTCTCATCTATAGAAGCCATCAGTCAGTGAGCCAGGTCATCCAAGTTTTGGGGAAATGAGTAATGACCTGAGATGCAATTCTGACTCAAAAGCAAGAGTAACTATATGTTTCTGAGAGATTTACAGGGATGATTATTTACTTGAACTTTGGTGTCAAACAAGACACTGGCTCAATACTCATCTTCTCATCTGAAGAGCTGTTGATGAACTGTATGGAAAGTAATAGAATTAACCACATTGCTTTGGTTTCTCCAACTGCCTACACACAGCATAACAACACGGTTACTTTTCATAGAAATGTCATTATAAGAACTCAATTTTACATTTTTTTAGGTTCATCAGTTAAAAAAGTGCTTAATTCACTGATGACATGCCATTTGTGTCAGTGTGAATGTCAGCAATTGTTAATCTCTTGTAGGTGGACTCCATCTCATCGAGCTTTCAGGATTTTAGAGAAGTCCAAGTATATTTAATACGGTGATTGTAGTTTGATTCTGCTGATCAACAAAACAGAAAACATCATGTTTCTAAGGGTGCATTCCTACTAAACGCATAGCTGCTTTTCACCTTGCAGGCTACGCGCACTACTTTGATTACAGGATCATTTGTGTGATAATGTTACTTGTGTGAGTAACTTGAATCGTGAATCGATCATGAACTTTTGAATCTAAATTTCTAGCCAAGTCTGTTTTGCATGCAGGAAAGCCAGCATTTATGCTAGCTGGCTGGAGATAATGCTCATGCTAACTTGGTTTAACTGGAATGAGATAACAGAAGCGCATTTTAACATCTTAGCTAGTGCAAACTCCTTACCTACTTTCCTCCAAGCCATTTCCTTTTTTTGGTCGGGCCTCTCTAAGCATACAAAGTTGCATTATAAAGCTCCAGGTGTGAATTCACTGCCACAATTATCTTGTCCTCCATGTCCGATCCAATGTCTCGATGGCGGAGGTTGATTATGTCGGTGACTGATTTGTTTCTGTGATATAGTTTCATAGCCTCAAGGTGGAGGTTTTTGAACTTGTGCCAATGAAGCAAATAAATAATGTGAATAATGTGATTTTATGCATTTTCGCCCAACTCACGTTGTGTCCTTCATGTCCCCATGTTGTTTGCTTTGACTTAGTATGTGTGTATGCTTTGTGGTCTGTGGGAGTGCACCAGTGAGCAAATGACAGGGTTTTCTTGATAAATGATGACAGGGCAGTAATACACTGTATATGTAGTTTGTGTTGACCATCACATGCTTCTCTGCAGATGTTATTTCATTACTGATCACATCAGATACAAGCAGTCAGCCCGCAAAAACACCTGTGCTACTGAGGAAATCCAAAAATCTGGGGTTGCTGGTGAAGAAGTGATCATGTACAAATCTGAGTGTGAGAACTTGTTTGATTGTAACACTTTTCCTTATCTAGTCTAAATGAATATTTTTAAACCACCTTAAAGATGGCTAGTATTTATAAATCTGTAATCAATGATGGGACTTCCCTGGCATCTGATTATGCTTATAGTCTTTGGTGGGATGTGTTCATAACAGAACTGAAACAACTTGCCACACCTGGGTTGTCCTCAGACGCTACATTAAAACAAAAAACAGCCCTATGCATTGACAAGTTGAACGTTATAAAAGTGGAGCTCAGCATGCCTGGATGAGTCAATGCTAAAGATGTGATGTACTTGCCAGTCTTGTGATCATACTGGAACTATATATTTTACTGTTTTTCAAAATGTCACTCAGATCTACAACTGATATGATACTGATTTTAAACTACCAAGAGCTTTTTTCGTCCTAAACCCTAACATGAAAGTCAGAAGGTAAAAATCGTGGGCTTGTTTTGGTTTCCCAAAATTTTGCTGTCAAGGCTTATTGAGAAAAGTTTAAATGTCATGCCACCATCAAACAAACTCACCATACTTGTATCAGGTAATTTCTGCCAGTAGACTGAAATCCATAACTATCCAATATGTGTGTTTCACAAATAACTCAACGTCTCTGTTACTAGAATTTTGACAATGGTCATTATATAAATCTTTCTCAATCCGGAAGGACAAAACTGGCATGAAGCTAGAGTTTGATTGTTGTTGTATGGTTTCATATCCTCAGTGCAGAACAGTTTATCTAGTTTTGCCCTTGTCAGTATTTTGTATGAGTTTAAATGGCGCAGTCTGATGGTGGTGGTTGAGGTTGAAAGCTGATGAGGTTGAATATGTGTTGTTCTTAATGTGACATTTCAGGAACTATGGCAACAAAACAGAAATACAAGCAACACCATGTCTTTTTTCCCTTCCCCTTAGAAACATCTCTTTAGGGTTTATGTGACAAATTTCCCAGACTCATTTTCATACTTAGCGGTGATCAGCCCACATGCAAAATAGTCGTGATAACACATACTGTCCAGTAAAAGACGGGAGCCTGTTTGTGCGTGCATGTGAATGTTATCACATGCATGCAAATAATTTAAAGATAATATTCCACAGAATACATGAATGGGGGATAGGATTATGTGTCGTGTTTTGATACCTAATGTCAGTTGTATCTCTCGTCCCTCCACAGAACCTGAGAGGCGAAGATGCAGCACACGTCGTGCACAGAGGACAGGATCCAGCATGCCCTGGACAGGTGTCTGGACGGGCTGAGACAAAGCCCCACAGCTGCACACCACTGGAATGGTAAGACTTCAAGAGCAAGTGATGAGGACTACAGCTGAGATTTGTTTGTGCTGCGAAGAGTTTGTTCAGGGCAGGTACAAGCATCTAATAGCGTTTCTACACATAGAATAGAAATCATAGAAATGAGAACTCACCACTGAAACAGGCTTAGTTTTTGTAATGATTACAACACATTTTAGACTCTCTCTGATGTGGTTTTCAGCTGATACAGTCAGAGAATAATTTTTTATGCATACTCTCATTAAATACTTGAAAATCATTTTTTTTTTTAAAAAAGCACCTGAGGAGTACATAACTGCTAACATATCTGCATCATTGTCTAAAGGGACAGTAATCATGGGGCATATTACAGCATGGGGCAGCATTACAGTGCCATACAGTAGTTCATTTAATTGATAACTTTTTCAGAAATCCTCAGTGTGATATTGAATATTTTAATATTAATCATTTAAAATAAAAAGTTCTGGATGTACTTCTGTATCTGAAGCCACACATAATTCATATCGCTTGTAATAAGGTTTTTTTTACCCCTTTTACAGACAAACGATCACCAACAATCGCTGTCTAATGAAGCAGTGGATTATCCAGTGTTTGCAGCTCACAATGTAGCTCACGTAGTGGAGCTTATTCAGTTGTTTTAATAGCAGTAATTTTAACATGTCATAGCAGGAAAAGTGCATGTGTATTCAATCAAATGAAAAATAGCTGCATTCTACTAAAAGGAAGCTCTGACGTATTGCGTTGGTGTTATTAAAGAGCCAATGCCTGTAAGTGTACCCACAGATGACGATATTTACATCATTCTGATCCTTGGGTTCGTGCAGATTTGTTTGACGATATAAACTCAGCTTGAGCTATTGTTATTGTGCATTTCCTGATAACAGGTCAAATGACAAATGCCTGTTGCAAAGACCTGCCACCTAATGTGCTCAGGGGCTGTAGAGAAATTAATGCAAGATCCTGTATAGACTTTTTATTTGTTGTGAGGTGGAAGGGTTCACTGGCTGGCCAGTCCAGAGACACTTACAAGGATTGAGCTGCCTTGCTCAAGGCCTTGTGGTTATTGCGCTGGGTTACTTGCAACTGTTTTGAGGTAAATGCATCACATTTTCTCGGTAATATCAACCCTGGTAAACACATTTGCATGTGATATGTGTTGTTTACAGTGCTGACTCAAAGAGAGGGCAGTTGTTTCTTCTCACTATCTGAACACAAGGGCAGCTTGTGACAGACACTCAACACACGGGGCATATGAGCAACTGTGTGTCTGAGCATGTTGTTAGTGACACTGTTGCTTTAAGATCATGCGAGTGGGTGTTACTGGGTCCTGGAGGAAGTTATGTGAATAGACAGCTGGGAGGAAGTGGTGGCATAAACCGCATTGTGTGAGTGAGGCATCATGAGCCGAAGCCACGGTGGTGCGGAGTGTAAAAACAATTTGGTTGATCAAATCAGCATCAGCTTCCTCTACGTCAACCAGTGACAGAGAGAGTGACACCTGAATACATTCTAGGTTTTCTATGATGACAGACTCTGTCATCAGGCAAAGTTTTGACTCAAGCATTATCCTTGAATTACACATCCCATGAAAAAAGTTTTGAAATTTAAAACATGTTAGCTGAAACTGGTGTTTTTTGTTTTTTTAAAAAATATTCTTGATTCCTTCTCCATAGCACTTCTTTTTAATGTCATGAGCCTTTATGATACAAGTTTTTTTTTTCAGAAGAATTTCAGGGACGTGTATGCTGTCTACGAGTGTAATCACATCCCTGTGCACTTGTTTGTTGGATAATCAAAGTTACCTCTTTAAAAGATCATTAGAAACTTGCAGCTTTATGTCCAGTGCTGACAGCTTATCAAGATAAAGCTCTCAAGTAAGTAATCAAGATAGTTGCAACAAACTTTAGAGAAATGCAGCAGTTGACAAGTTTCTTGGAAAAAAATTCTGCTGATGTGTCACTGCCTTGGAAACTGATCTCCTCAGAGATTTGCCTGGAGTCATTGTGAACGAGGGATCAAATGGAAAATAAGGTGCTTGAGAAGAGTCAGCAGTCACTCTCAGTTGTTTTCATGAGTGCAGTAGACCTCAAGGTTTGTGTGGTTTGAGATACTGTATGCACAGCTTTCTCCTGTTGCTTTATCTCGTGTTACCATTTCACACTGTAATGGAAAACTTGCAATCAGAGCTGAGATCTCCTTCCTTTACATCCCAAAGTCTAAATGTTCTAAAATAAAAAGTTTCCAGTAGGTTTGTGTCTTATTTTAAATCCACTTGATGTAGTCTATCCAGTAATGACCTGTGAGTTTAAATATCTCACATTTTTGCAAGTGTCTCCTTCAATCCTCTCAATTTCCTTCATTTTGTAAACATTAAGTACCAGAACACGTAGAGGAGAGTACCTTAAATGTTTTTTTTTTGCAACAGGAAATCTGTCTTACCAGTGCACAAACATCCTAACTGAAACACTGAACAAAAGGTGATAAACACACCCTTGAAGTGTGCAAGCGCTGACAGTTATGAGCTTTAAAGCCCTGACAAGAGTTGTTGCAAACCTACTTTTTGTTCATGTCAGTTGGAAACCAAAGCTGTGATTGTCTGACTATCACTTTCTAAATACAGTGTTGTATATGGGATGGTGTTAGAAGCACTGTCGTTTCTATAGCTACAAGTAATGTATTTATCCTATAGGCTATGGTTCTATGTATTTCACAGAGGAAATTACCTTATATGAACTGGAATAAAGTTTTCAATATGAACAAATTACAATAATATACAGAAAAGTTCTGCTTCAGCTGATTGTTCTAATGTACAGATAAAACAGATGTGCAATAAACGTGAGATTTACTGTCAAGTCAGGGTAACTAAAAACTTTATTGTGTAAGATTTAATTATTTAAAATTGCTTTTATTGTTCTTATCTTCTTGTATCTCTTTTTTTATTGTCTTATTTTTAAAATATTTTTGATTGTCTTGTCTTATCTATTTTTATAAAGCACTTTGAGTTGCCTATAGGTATGAACTGTGCTTCATGCTTCATCAGTCAAACACCATCGTGTGCTTTATGCTATAACTGATTGACCATCACTGTATGAGGAGAAAGTCACTGAATTATTTTGATTTAGAAATTCAATCTTTAGCTGCTTTTTTTTCTGCATAAGCTCAGAAACCAAACTAATATGATCTTTGCGTTCAAAATATTCAATTCTGTTTCCTCTCAATGCTGGGATTACAAACAAACAGTTTATTCTTTCAGTTTATATTTCAAGACACATTCAAGACCATAGGTGGCTAGTTTGTTTGTGTTCTTGTTTAACTTTGGTGTTTTCCCATGTCAGTGCAGATTTGAACTGAACATCTGAAAAACTGAACAGCAATAAAAATATGCAGATACTCCTGTCGTCCTGTTATTATTACAAACTGGGAGTGTGTGCTTCTAGTTTTGGTATTACACAGATTATGGTGGATAAATACCTCATTCAACACCATTTCAACATTTCATTTCAAGATCCCTGTCAATGCGAACTCATCAGCTAAATGGGTTTATAACTGTGTGACTAATTTAGCTAACCAGCCACAAGGAGAGCTGCAGCTGTGGGTTTAGTGAACAGCAGTTTGAGGTTGATTAGTGAAATGCTTCACCATACAAACATGGCTTCTGTAACTCACTGATTGAGCTGTCATGCAGTGTGGTCCTGCATTACTCATTTGCATAGAAGATTTTATTGGTGGAAACAAGGCTTGAGAGGCTACATTAAAGTATGCTTTTCTGCTTTCAATGATGTATTGTGTTTGTTCACATATATAGTAATTGTCTTTTTGGGGGTTAGAACATGTGACTTCTGAATTCACTTTTATGTTAACTGTGCGGCTTTCATTGCATGTTGAACGTGTTCGCTGACATAAATCCACATGTGGTGCCTTTCAGTGCTGATGTGCTCTGCGGGTCAGTCGATGAACCGCTGGAGCCTGGAGGAGATGGTGAAGAGAGACCCCGAGAACTTCCTCATTCTCTTACAACAGATCATCAGGAAGACCAGAGAGGTGAGGGGGCAATGGTTAATCGTCGTGGTCAGAGAGAATTTATTGTCCATGGTATATTTTTTGTACGCAGACAATAAATGAAATAGTGGACAGAGCCACCCATGTTTGTAGAGTCCTGTTTTGAAGCCTTAGGTTTAGCGTGATGGCTGTCACCTTTTTGGTTATTTTTAGAGCCAGAAGTGGCTGTATGTGGGCTAGAGGGTGGAGCTGAGGAAGATACACATTGCTGTCAATGACTGTGTGATGTCTAGAATACAGCTAGTGGCTGATGTTGCGCAAAGCGGCCGTGTCCTTTTTTATGTGTAAATTTATGCCTCAATTTTATTTGAAAAAGTAAATTATTGAAAAATTCGGCCCTGTACATTTGTCATGGACAGGAATGAATGAACATATTTATCTCTGCTGTAAAACTTGTCATTTTATTATGGGCCTCTATGAGGTCCACTGACTCGCTTTTGTCGGCAGCCTCAAGTGGCCATTTGAAGAACTGTAGTTCTTGGCAGTTGTATAGAAATGTCTCACTGCTCTTTTTCACACTGTCTGCCCTTTTCAATGTGTGTATGTGTGTGTGTGTGTTTAGGTTCAGGAGCAGTGTCAGTATGAGCTGGTGGCCCCCCTTGCTATCATGTTCTCCTCAACGCTACTTCAGGTACAAACTGCCTCGGTCATTCAGATGTTATCAAAAAACTTTCCATCGCCTCTCACTACCATTCAGAGTGTTTCACACGTGTAAGAGCTTACTCCATCAAAAGGTCAGCTAGTTCCTCAATCCAAACCACTAAAACGTTTCTCTTTTTTTAAAAGGTGCTGTTATGAGAAAAGCTCAACAACTTTTTGGTTCACAAACATTGCCGCTTTTTTTCAGTCAGACTGATTTGTATTCACACTTCTGAAAATGAACTGTCATGTCAAATCTGATCAATTAATTCAGTATTAATTTGACAGCTTGTTGGTAAAAGAGAACACATAGGCCAATGCTGTTTGAAAACTCTGATAGGATAACATGTTTCAGCACACTTAGTTTTACATTACCTACTTATCAAAATGCAACATACTCCTCACAATTGTCTTCATTATGTTTTTTTTAACTATGGACCAGGAACATCAAAGGTCATTTTGAGGCTTTGGCGATTGATAATATTACAGCTCTGAGGTTTCTTTAGTGGCTAATGTACCTTTGGTTATTTGTCATAAAAGCCTGTAATAGAATGACACTGTGGTTGAGACAACGGGCCCAACATTGCATTATTGTACTTAAGAGGATTATTTACCTCATAAAGTATGAGACATACCTCAGTGGATGATGTAATGATGGATAAGAACAAGAGAATATGACAAGTGGTGTCATGAAATCATGACGTCCTGTAAAACTCTTAAATGGGTGTAAATGATCACATTATCAGGCTTTATTTCATATCTCATCCACCAGGAGGAACCCCACTATTAAACTTTTCCTTTAATGTTTTATTCGGTTGCAGACACCATACTGTCCTCCAGACACAGATCTGCTGGAAGAAGCTATTGAGGTGTTTCGTTGCTTCCTCACCTGGCCTGAACCTTACAGCAGTGTGTGTAGAAACCTCCTCTCCACACTACAGCTGGAGATCAAGGCCCCAGGTAAATATAGATAGATTAATGGGGAAATACAGATTGTTTTTTACTAGTGTGCTGTTAGTCTCTGAAGGACTTACTTCTTTCTCTCAACCTCTGTAATCTTCCTCCCCCTATTGGCAAGTCAAAGAAATGCAAGTTTTAGGATTGAATTTGAGTATAAAGAAACTGATCATACAGCTTACATCCACCCCACAACAGCGATTGCAGGAAGATGATAAGACTTCAGGTTGAAAAGGGAACTTCTTCCTAAGAACCTGAATTTAATTTGATAACAGATGAAGCTTCAGCATTTATGAAACAAAAATGCAGAAGCCACCTACACTAAAATTGATAGGAAGAGTCAAAGGAAGTGCTAAAAACACAGGAACAGATATGAATGAATACATTTAAATAAACTTATTGAATGAGCATTAAATGGAGAATTAATGTTGGGTTTTTTGTTGTTGTTGTTGTTGTTTTACAGACCAAGAGTGTTTTCACAGATTTCCATTGACTTGCAAACCACTTCTTTGAAGATATTAGAAGATATAAGTAGCATAATAGTTACATGGCAAGCTGCTTAAAAATCTGCTGTGACATTTTGAACACTTTGTTTTTGTTGTGCTGTTTCATTATAAACCATAATTAGATCAAATAAAGTTTTTTCCTCTTTTTTTCTCAAAGGGATCTCCTTTCAGAGACTGGTGAGAGAAGAGCAGGGCCTTAACACTTCCAGCCTGAGCTCCAAGACCATGTAAGCCCTCACAATAAAAGAAATGTACCATTTATTGTATGTAGAGTTTTATACACAGCTGCAAAATTAAAAAAAGATTAGCTGATTAGTCCATTTAAAGAAAATAAGCTGCCAGCTATTTTGTCAACCAGCTTATCATTTTGTTAATTTCTCATGCAAAGATGTCAAACATTTGCTGGTTCCAGCTTCTTAAGTGTAAGAATTTGCTGCTTCTCTTCGTCATTTATGATACTGAATAAATAAAGAGTCTTTCAGTTTTGTGCTGTTGGTTGGACAAGAGAGGTGACTTGAAGACACCACTTTGAGATCCAAGAAAATAATAATTATAATAATAATAATGAACATTTTCCCTTTTTTAAAAAAAAATATTTACTTTCTGATTACTTATGATAAAAAATTTAGATTACCTGATGATGAAAATATTTTTTTAGTTGCAACTTTAATTTTACAGTTTAAAAATGTACTCTAGTTTAACACAATTTAGGATTCATAATAAATTGTGAAGCACTTCAGTTTCCCCGTGGCATCTGTGACTTTGCAGGGGCATCCATGCTGAACAAGTGCTGCTGATTCACACATTTGAAAGGACCTTTTCTCTATGAGTGCTTAAAATTTGTTTGTACCTCTTTGAACAGCTGTGAGTTCATGACAATCTATTTCCAGTTCACTTTACTTTTGTGTTATCACTGCACTATTAAGCTTCTGCTTTCCTCTTAAAATTCGCATTTTTTCTGAAATGCTAGTGGTTCATAGTAACTTTATCTGATCTGATACCATTATTTTAACCATAAAAAAAGAATTCAATTCAAACTAAACTTCACTAATACAGCAGGAAAGTCCCTTTTCATCCCCTTCCCCTTCCCCACCCACCACCACCTACCACTACCATCGCGTCCTGTTTGCATCTTCTCCCTTGTGAATTTGTGTACATGTTCACATATTACCAGTGACAACATCTGTCTGTTGCCTGCAGGACGGTGCTGCTGATGAACCCGAGTGAAGTGCCCGCTGACTTTCTCTCTGTGGCTGAGCAGCTAAGTTGTATTCAGCATTCGCAGAAAGAAACCTACATCACCTTGATCAAACACGCCTTCCAGTCCACATTAGGCACCAAGTACCCCCTTCACAGCATCCACAGAGCCCTGCAGGTATTAACTCAGAGCAGAGGTTCAGTGACTGAATGGACTAGAATCTATAGATAGTATAGTACGATATCTGCTTTATATTCTCTTCATAGAAAGGGTTATATTATTGTTTCATATACACAAATATAACTTTAAATGAGATCTTGCCTGTCAGTAAAAGCTGCATTTCGGCTTAAAAGCTAATTGTTAACATTTAAAATAAAAAAAAAAAAAAATCATCAGTTTATCATATTACAAGTAAATTCCAAAAAGGCTTCATGGTATTAAATATTATACAATCATGGAAAAAACACCAAGGAATTGTGAAGCATTACATCTACAGTATGTTGCAGCCATGTTTGTGTAAAACAAGGAAACACATACCTTAAGGAAGTGTGTATTATTTAAAAAATTAGAGAGCATAACAGCAGAAAGAACATGTCAAGATGTGCATCTTACTGTAGCAAATTATGAACATTTTTTCCAGGCAAAAAAAGTGAATGAATTGGAGGAGATGTTCTCCACTGTAAATGATGTTTTGGAGACAGCTGCTGCCATGAACGACCCTCTGCAGGGCCGCAGGCATGTGATCCAGGAACTGGAACAACTGAGGATGAGGATGAGAATTCCAGCATCCAATGGAAGAAGGTCTGATGGTAAGAGGTCATATTTCATGGAAGATATTTATATACATATATATATATATATATATGTGTGTGTGTGTGTGTGTGTGTGTACTTGTATGTGTGTATATATATATGAAGTATGTCACACGATAACGATAATTTTGTTTTTATTTTTTGTCCCTTTTAAGGAATGCTACAAACTCTGCCATTGCCTACAGCAAAGTGCTACATGTTTCACTGGGAAAAAGACAACTTTGGTAAAATATTCTGTATGATACTTTATTGATTGAGGTTGGAATTTTCTTCCATACTTCTTTCAGTTCCATAAAATCCATTTTAATATGACAGAGATACAAATTAACCATATTTCAAGAACAAAGCATATTTAAAATTAAGTAGTTTTTAAATCTTTTTTGATAGCTAATGTGATATATTTGTTTGTTTTGATTCCTGCAGATGTCCTGAACACCCTTTTAGAGCATGACCCTGATGACCTGATGACTTCCAATGGGCATACTGAGGAGGAAGATGAGATAGACAGTGGTGATGATGATGATGTGAGAAGGATTCATGTAGAAGAAGATAAAGAAGATGGAGTTGACTTGCGTTCAATGTCTATAATCCCTATTGGCTATAGCTCTAACCCTCGTGCCTCCACCTTCTCCACCATCTCCACCCTGTCCACTGCCTCCAAAGACTCTATGTTTTCCACCTTGTCTGTAACCTCGGAGTCCTACGCTCCGTCTCTCTTCTCTGTAACTTCGGGAGCAGATAGTGACTTCTCTGAAGATTTTGATGACTATATCTGTTCGTCTCCAGTGGCTGAAAAATGTTCGCCAAAGTCTACACACAAGACTTCGGCCCGGCTCAGCCAACAGTTTTACCGACTCTTCATCAAACCCAAGAGCCCGCTGTCTCGGGCCAAAAGCTTAGGAAACACAGAATCAAAAGACCTTTTAGTGGTTCGAGAGAGACGCTCCAACTCTCTACCACAGCAAGTCAAGTTAGGTAGTCCTGAACCTGTACTCCACCCACAAAGTCAAACTCTTAGACATGTCTGCTTCCGAAGGAGGCCTATTCTCAGCAGTGACGAGGACAGTAAGAATACTACACTGAGGGTGGTGGTGTTTGGTGCTGATCATGTTGCAGGGAAGGTGGCCCGGGCCTATAATAGTCTGAGGAGGAAGGAAAGTGCATGTCCACGTCTTAGCAGGGCCTTTAAGCTCCAGTTTTACTTTGTGCCTGTGAAAAGGGACTCAGCAACTGGACTGGGGAGTCTGAGATCTCCTAGTCCTGTGACTCTAAAGGGAGTGGCCCCACCTAATGTGAGTAGAAGAATAATCCTACATTTTTGACAGTGTGAAACTTAAAAAACATGTACAGATACAAGAATTCGACTATTTGGTTGTAATTGTTGCCTTTGTAAAGCAGGATCTTCACCTCACGGGCACAGGGGACAGTACTAATGACATTGCCCATCTCCTTGGCATGTTGGACCCTTGGTACGAAAGAAACACCCTTAGCCTGCTCAACCTGCCCATCAACGTCGTCTGCCAGGTACAACTGGAATTTGACTCTTACACTGCTAAACCAAAACTAATTCAAACATGGGACACAAGTTCATGGCCTAAGGTCAAGGGAGAGGAGTTATACAGCTCTCTTTACATGCATGTGCAGTTCAGTTATGTAAATGATTAAGAAGCAAATTTGAGGACGAAAACCTTTTTGGGTATTTCTGTTTCAGGTGGTTGAAAAATATAATTCAACAGTGTCTGAGATAATGGATAATGTTAGCCTTTGTGAAGTCATCTCTCTCTAACAAGTTTGAATTCAGCCTTCTACTTCTTCATCCTCCCTTAGTGTTGCCTCAGTGTCCTCAGATTGAGGTGGCATATGACTGAACATAGGCCAGTGCTGTGCATTTTCTCAGACAGTGCTGACTTGCAATTTTCAACCATCTAAACAAAAAAAAAATTTTTTAGCTTCATACTATCAGCATAATCACTCAAAGAGTTAAACTGTGCGTATGATGAGAGCTATATGACCCGTCTTCTGTTTTAGTCAACAGATTTACTAATCATACCTCATAAATACAGCTTTATCTGTCTGCGAACACACAATAAAAGCCTTAAGTAAAAACACCTTTCAACAATGTATTGTTAAGATGATCCATACATAAATCATCCTGCTGTATTATTGTATTAGAAATTAAAATGTTTTGTTTTGCTTTGCAGCAAACATCAAAAACAGAGTCAGAATCATATGACAGCTCATATGAACAGCGTCTTCCCATCCTGGCCGACCTGGTCCTGTACTACTGTCGCTATGCTGATCGGCCAGCTTTGATCCAGCTCTATCAAGCTGAGGTTAGACACACTTCTACATCAAAACACACACAGATACAACTATAAAACACTATAAGCAACCCTGCCTTACAGCCTATTTCTTTGGCTGTTTTCTGCTCATGGACCTGGATACTGGGGGTCCAGGTATCCAGACTGTGTCACACTTGTGAATAGAAACAGTATGCTTGGTGTTTGTCATAACTAATGTACCAAAAAACTGTTCCAAATTCAGTGAGTGATTGAGGATCTTTGCTGTTGTAGTTGACGTTAGCTTGTGGGGAGAGGAGGACTGAAGTGTTCGTTCACTCCTTGGAGTTGGGTCACAATGCTGGAACAAGAGCCATCAAGGCCATGGGTTAGTGTGACACATGCACACTCTAAACACATGCACCATGCCATAAAAAAAATCCTCAGTGTTTTAAATTTAGAGAAATGCATCATCGGTTTTTATGAAGTCGAGACTGTACTATATTTATGGGAGAGGAACATCTGTTACTTCTATATCATGACTCAGCTTACTTCTACTTTTTTTTGGTTTTTACACGTCATCTCCTTTTGCACTTCTGGTTTTGAGTTTCCTTTGAGAATTTAAGACTAAAGGAAGGCTGTTCGTTCTATTACGCACATTATACCTCATAAAGAATAAAATAAGAATAGAATAAAACAGAAAAACTGAGTGTTTATTTATCTGAACCTGCTCATGAACGTTAAACATAATTAACAGCACTGCACCATAAACTTGCACTTTTTTTGACAAAAACAAACTAAACTTAAACTCTCATGTGGACCACTAAGGTTTTATGTTTTTCTCTTTTCATACAGGGGCTGCCAGTAAAAGATTTGGGATTGACGGCGACCGTGAAGCAGTGCCCTTAAAGTTGGAGGTGGTGTACAACAGGGTAGGATGCTGTATGATTTTACTCACAAACAAAATGTGTGTCTTGTAGCTGCACCTTGCAAGAATCACATTTATAACTTCAAAGTTACAGTGTTAAAGACTGAAGATGGTGAAATTAAATTCATCTTCTCCTTGGTTTCAAATATGGCCACATCTGCACCCACAGGAAGTGGTACATCAAGCTAAAGCGATAAAATACAGAGTCTGCTAAACAGCAATGAGCACTTCCCCTGAACTGACAAAGCTGGAGCCTCTCCCTTTATAGTCCTTGTGGTTTGAAGCAGTAGACTTGTAAACATGATGTCCTGCTTTTGCCAGTGTTATGATAGCTTAATCTTCAATTTGTCCCTTGTCTTTTATTTAATTTTTTTTTTCAGTTAGTCATAATTTTCCCAATTTAAAATTGCAGTGGTAGTTGAGTTGAATTTATAATATTTAAGGTTTGTCTTATTTTTGAAGGTTTTGGTGTTTTTCCAAAATAGCAGTGATCTTAATTTTCCCTCTCCTCCCATCCAGGTGGTGATAAGTGGGAGGAGCCAGTGGAAAAAAGAAAGTAAAGTGTGTACTTCGGTTAACTTAACCAAAGCATGCAAGAATCCTGAGGAACTGGGTACGTTACAGCCTCTGGCTGATATACATGGCTGAGTAAATGAAACGTGCTTGATTAGGGCAATACACTGGCTGGGCAAGATTCAGCATAACATACTATTTACTGTTTATGGTAAAAATGAATAATAAAAAAAGTAAAAAAAAAAAAGTTTATGGTAAAAATGAATTTTATATATATATATATATATATAT
>JAPZDV010000020.1:17651688-17684578 GCA_029814665.1 Acanthurus lineatus | reverse complement strand
AGCACTGCAAAGAAATATATTTAATGTAATCAAAGCACTTGAACATTAGATTAAATGAATTAGGTACTCTTATGTTCAGATAAATGCTTTGAATTGTTGGCCTCTACATGAATTCTTTGATGAAAATTTTTCAAATGTAATGTGATTTTATTACATGTGAAATTAAAATATCTTAAATTTAAATCTTCATTAAAGTATATATTTTCATCAGGAGATTGCTTTTATTTTTGATATATGCTTTTATTTAAGGGGATGCTTTTTTAGCAACTTGTTTTTTTCTGTGCCTACGTATACAGCAAGTACTGGTACTCTGGTTAAACTTTTACAGGCAAATAATTTTACTTTTCTATCACTTCACTCTACATACTTACATTTCAGTTAAGGTCACTGGATACAAATTTAATGAACTGGTCAAATGTGCTGCACTGTTTCTTTGAACAATTATCAGAGGCAAACACAGGAGATGAGAAATGGAGAAATAATGGTGCGCCAGTTCATTACAGAGTTTCATCAACAAGCCAAAGATGTCTCTAATCATGACAAGAATGACAGCACTTTTAATTGTGAAACTTTATGAAGATTTATCACTGAGATTGCAGTACCTCAATACTTTAACAATCTCTGAATGCAAGACTTTTATTTGTAAGAGAATTTTTTTTTACTTTGAGATTTTGGTCATATTACTTTGGTCCATAGATCGATATTCTTCCTCAACCAGTGTATGTATTTAAATACTATATATTTAACATTTTAATAATATTTTAACACGGTAATAATGTATCCATCTGTTTATTTATCATAAAGGCCTACAGTTATCTTATCTGCATGTACACTTGAAGCGCATAAATGATTGCTCATTCAGATAAGAGCTCTGATTGGTTACTCTCTGAGAGCGGTGGGCGTGGTCTAAAGTTGTGGTTGTCTGTCAGTTGAGCTGACTGGAGCTGAGTGAGGTGTCAAAGGCAGGATAAGAGACGTTACCATGAGTGAATAAGACCGAGCACAACATAACTGAAGGTAAGTTTTCATAAAGACAAACATATTTGTCGTTTTGTAGAAGTATTATATCTATGCTTGCTGTGTACCTACTCACCGAAGAGGTCATGTCGACGGCTAAACGTTATACATTGTAGCTTAAATATTAATATGGCGGTTAATGGCATATAAGTTAGCCTCCCTGTAATGTGTGAAGATGCAAATTTCATGTCGTTTAAAATAAGCTTGCCGGCATGAGATTTATCAAAGTTCGTGTTCGGGCCACCCTTATGTCCGCTGCTCTTCCTAAGTTGAAGTGTTTACTCTTTGGAAATGTTATTTTGGTGCTGAATGTGACTCATGTCTCAATGAAGTTGACGTTATTCCCTAATTAGCCATGGGTTCTAATCTGATTTTGACAGCGTGCCACTGAACGCACTATGCAGAGCAGATACAGCAATTTGGTTTCCTTCGTTGCACCTGACTGAAATATCTTACAACTCATGACAGTGACTCCTTCGAAGAGGCTCCACTATTTTCAGCTAAATCGTTTTTTGTTTTTTGTTTTGTTTTTTTTGTTTTGTTTTGTTTTGATTTTTTGTGAATGGGCTCCTTTACAAGTGTTTCAGGCTATACAATCATGCCATATGACACCGGAAGACACGAGGGATAACGGTTTATTTTTTCTCTACTGAGATAATAATATATGTTTGATAACAGTGCCTGACCTGATTGAAGCCCTGGCGCTCTGTTGTGTCTGTTGGGAGTCTAAAAGCGCAGCTGTATTTCCTCCAGCTTCCTTGTTTAGCATCCGAGCTTCCTGGTACCATTTTGGGGATAAGGGGATGTAGGGTGGCTCCAGTCTTTATGTGTTTGTGTGTGTGTCCCTTTGTAAGTGATATTTTTTGACATCCCAAGGTAACAAAGGAATACTGGTCTCTAATGGCCCCACTACGTTGTGTTTTTTTAAAAATTCTATTTTAATCTCAAATGTTGATAAAATACAAGAGTTGAAATATTTCACTTTTGTTGTCACCACCCACTTAAACACAGTCTTTCAAATCTAAATTGAAACTGAATTGGTGGCTTTAATTTTTGTGCAAAGCATGAGGAAATTACGACATAATGGTTGCAAATATTAGGACGAATAGCTGATTCTGGCAATCTCTTCTTAAACCTGAGTACGGGAAAAATAGGCCATGACATATGGGGACATCAAATTACTCAGTAAATCAAAAGTAACATTTAGTGCAATTTTACTTCACATGATGTGTGCAAAATGAGTTACAGTCCATACAGTTTTGATAAG
Source organism: Acanthurus lineatus (assembly GCA_029814665.1). Taxonomy (NCBI): domain Eukaryota; kingdom Metazoa; phylum Chordata; class Actinopteri; order Acanthuriformes; family Acanthuridae; genus Acanthurus; species Acanthurus lineatus. The sequence continues at coordinate 17,682,294 of JAPZDV010000020.1, read as the reverse complement.
CTAACCTAACCTAACTAATAACCTGGTTATTAAGTCAAAATGTCTTACAATCTTACTGAATCCCTCAGTTACAATGTCACCAGAGTTAAAATGTTATGAGATATTAAAGAGACAAACTAATCTGACTGACATGAGCTGTGACACTGTTTACGAAAAAGTTCCTAAACTTCAACACGTGCACAGTGACACATTTATACAATTCAAACTACATTAATAGAAAAAAAACAATTTTTTAGTTTATAGTCCTAGCACGGTCATCCTTAGCATGTAGTGTTATTATGATTAACACAATGAATACAATGACTTTCACTGGACAAAAATTCTAAGCCTCTGCATTTTGTCCTGTATTCTCCAGAGTTTTGCTCCTTACAGTAAAAATCTAGATAATAGCACAGAGATGGGATGACATTTACAGGCTTTTCTGAGAAAAATGTGTTTGTTTTTCTTAAATTGTAACCACCCTTATCCAGTAAATTCTATTTACGAGATTTGTATCAAGCACAGACAGTAAGAAACCTACACTAATTTATCAAGATTGCAACAAGTAAACAGGTAACTGGAATTAGGTATACTTATTGCTGCCATCTTATCCTTTATGAAGGAATAGACATAATTTGGGTTACAGGGTGGGGCCTAGGAAGGATTTAGGTAAATCAATAAAGCACAAGTCAGCTAACTTTGACGGGATAAAAGTGCTACTAGTTGAACAAATGCCCCCCAAAAAGAAGACTCATCCATCATTAAAGTTTTCTTACCTTTTCTACATTTTTTTTTTTTTTTGTATTTAGGAACTCTTATGTACCTCAAGACAAGACTGCAACACTCAGCCATTAAGGATTATCACTTCATGGCAAATATCATGACTATCAAAATTATGGTTTATACTCCAAGACAATTTTTAATAGTTTATCTTTAACGAACACCTTTGCAAAAACATATTACTATTTCAAGGTTTGTCAAACACTCCCAAAAGTCAACCACAACACAAACCTTTTCAGGTTGACTTTTTCAACTATGTATTCTTTTTGGTTTTCTGTGTTTCTTACAAACATTGTCTGGAAGACATGGCCAAAATTACCAACATTATTATGATCATGTTATTTTAATATCAGATCTGTGGACTGATAAATGAACAAGGATGTGAGGGTCACCATGATCAGACTGTGACCTTTCTATACAAAGACTTTGTAGTCCTCCATGAAATGTCATCCACTTAAAAAAGAGTGTTTGGAAGGGTAACCTAAAGGCATCTTAACACTCAAATAATGTGTGTTCTCTTTTTGAGCCATACATTATAAAGTATTGCTGGTTCAGTGGCATGTCAGGTTCAGACAACCAGCTACACTTGCTCACTACAAGAAAGTGCTGCACCTTTTGGAGGAATGCAAAGTTGAAAAGTTAAAGAAGCTGGTTGGTAATTAAAAAATGCAACCATAAAGTTAGTTTCTTGCTTGGGATGGGAAACTGGTTTGTCTTACTAGCCTGACTAGAAACTTGACAAAGACTTTGCAACAACATTTTTAAACCATTATATTAAAAAAAGAAGCCTTAAAAACACCATGCTATTGATTTATGTTGCAAAAACAAAAAAATACATAAAGATCTTGTTTAGCAGGTTCTCCTGCTGCCTGGAAAAAACGCAGTAAACTCTTTGGTTGTCCTTTTCCTTCTTGAGAATGACCATGTTATGCTGCTATTAAAGCAAATAGACTCCATCAAGTCTGGAGGCTGTTGAGAAAAGACTCTAACCCTAACCCTGAGGCTTTAAGCATATCAGCTCAGTCAGATGATCTGATAAATTCAAGCTATCACTGAGTCACTTGTCATGATGCTTAAAAGCAAAGTGCTCAGCAGAAGCCTTCATACCAATGTTTACAGCCATGCGCAAGTAAGGTCTACTTGTGTATGACTGTAAACAGCCAAATCTTGTGTTGAGGAGCCTTGGAGAGCTAGAATGATAAATTAATTAATTTGTCAAGCACTGGAAAAACAATTAGTGACTGGTCAGAAAATTGGCTAAACATTTAAATCATTTTCTAGGCAAAAAAAGCCAAATTTTATAGTTTGATCTTTGCAATTGTGGCAGTTTGTGGCTTTTGTTTATCTCACCTGATAGTAATCTCCAGGTTATGCACTGTATGACAAGTAAATACAATTGTAAACTGCCATTTTCACTCTTTTTACATATCATACATTTTGTAGCCAAAAATTTTAGTTGATAAATTGAGATATTTCTTGCAGATAAATCGATAATTGCAACAGTTGTTAGCTCCACATTAAGAGCTTTGTTTTAAAACCCATAGACTACATTTGCCTCTTTTGACAGATGTTTCTCTGAAGTGCTGGGCACTTGTCAACCCACACAACCGTTGTATTTTACAGGAAAACCAGACCTTGCATTTTAAATGACAACCTTTAGTAAAGTTTTTAAAAAGCACCCTTTATACCACATCCTGCAGCTTTCAGACAGCCACAGACTCTGTTTATCCTGTGAGGAATATGAACACAAATGGCATACTTCTTGGCATAATCTTGTGCCTGTGGGCTCCTTTGAAAGAAGTCTCCATTATGGCTATGGCTATTTCATGCTCTGTGTGTGTGTGTGTTTGTGTGTGTGGATCTATTTATGTTGCTCTTTGTCAATGTGACGCACTTGGTACATCCGATACTTGCAGCAGTTGGATGACTTTACACCCAGTGACCTCCTGTCAAAGTTTGCTGCTACTTTATTATGTTGCCTCATTACGCTCATATGAGCTCAATATAATTCTGCTGGGCATTTAACTAGCGATCCACTTCTCAGATTTGTCAGCAGACATGGAATATAGAACTTTTTCAGACTTTTTCTTTTTCTTGTCATGATTTTCCACACAGGTGATTTTCAAATTTTTCAGAGTAATCTGTGAATGTCTAAATTGTTGCAAAACACTGTGTACTGACTCAAAGCAAAGTCAGAGCTATAGTAGATGAGTAAATAGCTGATACATTATCTTTAACAAAAAGGGCTTTTATGTCAAGCATTCCCTCACAGCTTTTAGAGGACTAAGTTGTATCTATGCTTTAACTATGCTGTATTTGTCATTTTTTCCACAATAAGAATGGATTTTGAAGTATTTAATGCGTAAATAATGGATGTAATCACAATTTCAAAAATTGGATGGAAATCTCTGCAGAAAAGTGGTCATATGCATAGAATGTACTGTAAGAGTGAGACTCAAACGTATTAGAAAAAACTACTGTAAATAGACTATAAAGGTTTTTTACGCCACAAAAAAATGATTTGCTTAACTTTAAATTCAGTAGTGTGTGTCAAATCAGTGGGACTCGCATGTGCCTCATTGCCTGCATCTTGCATATAATTTATAGATGTGCTCATGTGTGACCACACAGTAGTTTGTATGTATTGTCTAAAACTCTTAAACTGATGTTTTTTGTCTAATCCACTCTAAATGTCACATCCTCAGCCAACCCCTAATAGACCAATTGACCCAATTCTTCACAGAAGTGGCTCACACACACACACAAGCACACACGCACACACACTAACATCTTCTTGGGAAACCCCTTTGTATCTTTACCTCTTCCTTTCTGTCTTCCTCTTGCCTAATGGATTTAGCACACTACTCCCAGTGGTCCCAAATCTTCTCTTGTCCAGTCAGACTTGTGACCAGACTTTCATTTTACACCAACTGCTCCAATCAGCTCATTCTTTGAGTTTTTTATTTAACACTTGCCTGTTTTTTTGGTCTAGATTTTTGAAATTATTGTGCACAATGTCCACTGGCCCTGAAGAGGAAATAAACCTTGGTTGGTCAGGCTGGGCAGGTTTACAAAGAAAACACACACACAGACACACACACACACACACAAAAACATACACTGGTCCAAGAGGACTTCCTCATATTGTCCAGTATGTTGATGCAGGAAATTACTTTGATTGATACCCCCTGTTGATCACACTTAATGAAATATTGTATATTTTAGGAGTTTCTTTGCAACCTTTGCGTATTTTTTTCTGCATGCGTGTTCCTCACAGAATTGAGTTGCCTTTCAGCTCCATCTCCTTTAACCTTTGCACAGTAAGAAAAAAAGAGGAATTTTATGATGTTGCTTCACAAATGAATTTTCCTGTCAGGGAAAGTCTGCACTTGTTTTTCAGGTATTGTTTGTTAGCTGCTTAGAAGATGAATTCTGCAGGTGTTTTTTCACTCTTTCTCTTTTTTAAATCTATCTGGCCCATCTGTGTCATTGGACCCCATACTTTCCCAGGTCGGGGATTTCCAATCAAGCAAACACACATACAACCCTATCCCCACAGCAGCACCCAAGCACCACCTCTCTTATACTCTATGAATGCACTTCCACACATCGCTGTCAGGTCCTTCCTGTTTTCTGAGATGTCTGCAGTATGCCTTAACGTAATTATAACGTAATTATAATAACGTAATTTTTGTTTGACTGCATTGTTTAAGACTTAGGTGTAGATAGATGTGTTTCGCAGCCAAAACTTAGATCAGTTACGGATTCACATTGCCATAAAGTCAACAGTCGTGGGAGAAGTTTGTTTCATTGACATGTCCTTGGCATCTGTAACAGCAGATAAGCTCTACTTATTAACACCTTCTGTGTTAGCTTTTACCGGCACTAATAAGGAAAGAAGCAATGTGCATAAATCAGTGGATGTCTTGTAAGTTGAAAATTTAAAAAAAGGCACTCAATCAGTTGCCTTTGCCTCAATATGAACATTGGCAATGTGCTAAGCTGGATGTATTTTTAACATTTAAAACTAAAAAATATCCACCAAGTGTATTGAAGTTGAGATTTGAATACAAAAAAAGAAATATGCAGAAAAGCATATGGATTTTAACCAAAAGCCAAACAAAGTTTTGTCGTGTAGTCTCACATAAGCAAGTTTTGTATGTGGGGCTTGGCCTAACCCTAAGGCATGTTTTGTTTTTGGCCTACCTTTTCACAGAAAACTTTCTGCAGACTGTTTTTTTCCAAGCTAGTTATTTAGAAAGTTTTGAATGATGTGGTGCAACTATTTTTAAACTTTTTAAACTCTGGTTCCCTCTGTCTCACTCTTTTTTAGCATTTCTACCTCTGTCTAAATATAGAGAGTTGTCTGCCCACTCATTCTGACAGAGAGGAAATGCTGCCTGTGTGTCAGTTCCTACAGTGCATTAATAGTTTCTGTCAGAAAGTTGAAAACAGAGCGTAAGTTTGTACCTCTGCGTGGGTAAGAGTAAATGCTTTTTGTGTCTTTGTGTATTTTTATGCATGTAAAGTTCAGTACAGCAGACTGTCCAATATATTGGTTTGTCTTGGTTTATGTGCACAAAAAGGACAAAGGGAAAAAAAGAAACTAGGTTTTTAGACATCATGTGCATCTGACACCCTACATAGATGACTGAAGGTGTAAACAGAGAGATGGAGAGACAGGAGATAAAACTGAAAGAGAGACAAGAGTAATTACATTTCAGGCAACCGGAAACTTGTGGTCAGCAACTTTCAGTAGCTGAGGCAGCGCTGTTAAGTCAATGTTTTTGAAAGTACTGCTTTTTTTAGAGGGATCAAGGCTAAATCACATCACACAAATTCCTTTCATTGTGCACATATGGCCTGTGGAATGACCCCATTGCAGTATGTGTGCAGTGTGTGTGCCAGAGGGGAATGAGAGAAATTTAAACTGAGAGAGAGCCACTTGACAAGAGTGAAGATTGAAAAACATGAGACCTGTCGTAAATCACAAGTAACAAGTAACAATTGATCACATGGTGGTTGAGAAGTTTATCAAAAAATTGAAATTGATGATTAATATTATGATATTGAGTGATATTGGCTATGGTGAATATGTTTTGGTCTTTACATATATGTTTTATAGGATGTGCAATGCTGTTAGTGGATTTGTAATATGCTGCTGTGAAAAAAAACTTGAGACAAAATACACTTTTGGTGATATTTGTTAAGCTTTTTTTTAATTAGTGTTAATCTCTTATTTGATTGTTAATGAAACCAATGATGGATCAGGGAAAGTGCGTACATTTTGAAACCCTAAAAAGAATCCAAATATATTCAGTCGTGAGTCAATCCGAGACAACTAAAACAGGTTATGACTTTTATGCTTCACAACACCTGCTCGTACAAACGCTCCCACCCCCCCTTTCTTCTCTTCACCTCCCCCCAAACCCGGCTAACACACACACACAAATACACACGCACACACACAGAGCTTATTCCCTGCGCTACCTCATACCCTTTCACAAGAGGAAATGCACACAGCAATGAGTCACCTCTCTCTCTCTCTCTCTCTCTCTCTCTCTCTCTCTCTCTCTCTCTCAGTTTCTTTCTCTCTCTCTCGCTTGCTTTGCTCTCTCTCCCTCTCTCTCTCTCTCTTTCTCTCTCTCGCTTGCTTTGCTCTGTCTCCCTCTCTCTCTCTGTCATAGACTTGTTAGTTTCAGTACAGAGAGCATATTGTGTGGATGTAGACAGCCCTGCAGGATAGGTTTGTCCTGCCTGTACAGAAGGGGTAAGTTTATGCAAAGTAATTAATTTCCACCTGTTTTAGGATGGTTTTGAATGTTTTAATGCTTCAAATGGTGCTAATGGAATACTTTTGGACTTTTTGATTTCATTTTATTGGTGGTTAGGAGGTCCACTAAAAAGTTTTAGAAAGTGAAAAACACCTGGCTCCAGCCTGTTTTGGGACATGCCTCATTTTTATTAATTATAAATTGTGAAGCATTTCTGGGTTTCTTTTACACTCAGGTTATGATAAGCTTCAGAAGATCTCTATTTGAACAAAGGTGGCCCATAATAATGAGTTATCAGTCAGTATTTTGAGAGCATATTATTAAACTTTTTACTCTAGCAAATTTAAGTATGATCAACCAACCTTTGTGTTTATAATATGCCATTTGTGTTTGTAAAAATGCTGCAGAAAATGCAGTTTTATTTGACAAATATCGATAAGTTTTTGTCGTGGTTATAATGGTCACATTATTTTTGCTGGGAAGATTGATGTTGCAAGGGTAATTTCTGTGTAGGTATATTTGACCAATTTTTAGCAAAAAGTGTTTTGGTGGGAGGTTTGAGAGGTCATTCATAAACCTCATTAACCTAAGACCAGAGATGAAGCCAGTGACTTGAGGGTTTACGCAGTTGGAGTCATAGGCAAACTTTTAAAAAGGGTCATTGTGGGACTAATGCAACCTCTGTCACCATGTCACCATCAGTATATGTTAGTGGGTCTATGTGTGTGTGTGTGTGTGTGTGTGAGTGAGTGTAGATGTTTAAGTGAATACATTTTTAAAAAACAAACTTTAAATGTTACTTCTCAACAGTAACTACCGTGGCATGAACGTAAGATGGAGGCTCTATACTTCATGTGAACATAAACGATGAGAGAAGCACGTAGACATGCAGGTAGAAATGATATAATTGTCAGCCCGCAACTGAATAGAGAGAGTTTTTAAAATAGCCCCATTCAGCATAATCAGCATGTAATTTTACACTCTGCTTTCAGCAAGCAAAAAAAAAAAAGTCTTCACAGTTACTGTAAGCCCGCAGAGTGAGAGGCTGATCACCCACTTGTTCAACCTCGGATGAGAAGAACATGACTGACGTTTCCTGATTGGGCCTGTCTTCTTTTTGCTTACAGCAGATAGACCCACAATGCACGTTAGACATGGCCAGCCAGGTCCTGTGGGATAGCTCGAGCAGAGTGTGCAGCATGGAGCCAACAGGTACTCAAAACATGCACACTTAGATAAACACTCAGCATCCAGTTTTTGAATATGTGCAGAAAAATGACTCGATCTCCCTCTTGAATAAACACTGTTCATCCTAAATATTCACCTTACATTCACATAGTTTCAGGGCTGTCCTATGCTTATTTCAGCACTGAGGAAAACTGATTCATATTTACAACTGAACACCCACATCTCTTCCTCAGTATCAGCTGGCTGCTCCCCAACATTACCAGAGCAAGAGCTCTACCGCAGCATCCAAGCTGTGCTGCCCAGGGATACAGACAATCAGCAACCCCCAGACTGTTTCAACAAAGGTACAGTTGGATCCACTACAACACATTCAAATGAATTAAAGCTCTGGGATATTTATTTGTCTTGCTCATCAGTAAAATTTGAAATCTTACAAACAACCTCTTCTGATTACCTGTTCCTGACTTTATTGAGAAGAGTTGTTGAAACAGCTAAAACACCAGCTTTATGATGTTAATGCTATTCAGATTTCACATTTGTTCAGTACAAACCTGTGGATTTGACTTAATTTCCTGCTGTAGACTGCGTTTTATGTTAATGTTTTTCTGTATCCCAAACTGTTCTCCCAGTAAGCTTTTCCACCCTGAATGGATATTTATTGCCAGTTCTGCTTGAGTTAATCACCGTGTGGGATATTTAGCTGTGTGAGCAGTGTAAAGGCTTTTTGGTTGTTAGTCATTGGGCGAGTTTGGATTAGCGGTGTAATGGAAAAAAGTGTGACATATTTAGCAAGTTTGTATTAATTGTGTGGAAATCTTGCATCAGTTAATGGCTTGTGTGTTCATCTGTGTGTGCAGGCATACTGCGATGGACGCTTCATAAGAAGGTTCAAAACAACCCTGACAGCAGCTTATCTCTGGTGTGGGTGCTTATAAAAGAGCTGGAGAAGGTACTTGATCTCAGCAGGGGAACTGTTAATGCTTTTAAATTTTAATGTTAAGTGAACGTTCCTTTGTGATACAAAAAAATTGAGACAGTCGTCCATTGTTAGACTTCAAAAGAGACACTAAAAATTTTGTGGCTTGCTTCATCTACTTGATTTTACATGAGGAGTTATTGATGGTCATAATTAGCAATTATTTGCTTTACAAAGTTTGTAAGTTGTAAGTTTGTCTTTGCATTTAAGAAGCAAATTATTTTAGCATCAGTAGACTAATTGTTTCAGCTGTAATAGCAGTGTACAGTCCAAAGTACAGAGGAGCCCTGATGTGTCTGTGTGTGTGTTTTCACTGCAGGCTGAGAGATGGGATGCTCGCAAGTGCATCATCCCTCTGCTTCACACACTGATGTATGCCATCATTCAGGTACATTAGTTCTGCATATTTTGACAATATGAAAAGCAGCCGCAAACTTTATTTTTCACACTTTTTAACACTATTCATTGAACATAAACACATAGGATTTGTCTTCTGATCAGTTCCCAGAGCTGCACTAAAATGTAATGTTACTGTCTCAAGTTCTTTTTGTCCTATATTCGACTGTACCAGCAGATATATATGATTGAATATATTTTGTTAACCTTCTTGACATCACACACCAACACATTTAAATAAGTGCAAGAATTTATTTTTTATCCCACGAACAAATGTCAACAAGGAACAAGGAAAATTAAATCAACAAGGAAGTGGATATTGAATAGAAGGCTTTTAGAAATGTGCTCTTTGCTTTTCCGCATAGTTAAACATGAAGAATGTGAACACCGTTATTAACCAACCATAAAAGGAAATGTTAATATTTTTTAATACCTTCGTTGTAACCTGTTTATGGTGTTTGTGTATGGTTATTGATATTCTAGACAGCCTACATTCCAGACGAGCTGTACAAGAGGGTTTACGATTTTTGTAAGAGACTCTTGACCTACCCTCACCCCTACTGCACCGTGGGCCTCAGCTACACAAGACAGATAAAAAATGAAAGATTCATTCCAGGTATTTTCCAAATATCATCTTGACACTGAAGTTTATTTTTAAACAAGACTTTCATCCTTCCTCAGGGCTCCAGCTGCCAAATAAGTGTCATCTTTAAACACGCCTATGACTAAAAGATCATAAACACAATTGCATGGGAACAACAAGCAGTGGGATGATTATGACAATTATAACTATAACACTTATTTATAGGCCCTCTGTCATGATGTTGTGATTGTATGCTTCACTTCACAAAAAGACCAATCCTGCTAACAGGTCTACCAAAACATTATTTATCTATTAGTCATGCTGATGACGAGTCTTATATATATATATATTCATTTTCAAGAAAGGGCAGACAAAGGCAGACCACAAATACACTGTAACTGTAGAAATGTATTATCACCTAAAGCAGAGAGAAAACTTAATCATGACAAATGATGACAGAAGACAACAAATGTTGCCTAAATGCTTATGCCGTAGAGGCAGAGAAAATTTGACTGACAGACACCTGCCCGTACTATAGACCTTAACTTCCAGTTAGACCAGATGAAACACCAAAGGCCATCACTTACAGAAAAGAGGATTATGGTTACAGAGATGTCAAATAAACTGTTCAATCACCAAGTACTTCAGCTAATCTGCATGAGGATTTGCTGCTAGGAACTGTCATTAAGTGCTAGTTTGATCCACAGGTCTCATGTACCAGAGGAGGCTCACAGCAGAGCAGAGACTAAAATCTGAGCACTATCCCTTTCAGGAGAGGTGAGTCATTAGCTAAAAATGTGTCACGTCTGACACAATAAGGCCCTTAGCATATTTGAGATTCACAGAGGCCTTTTTAATTACTGTGTATTGCAAATCCCTGCAGAGTTTTTGTTTTGGCTGACCCAGAAGTCTTCTCTGGTCCTTTGGAACAAGTTCTGTGGAGTGATAGAGACGCATCTCCTTCAGCTTCAGGTGGATCTCCAGGTCCTCTAGATCACATGTGCAATGTGGTCCAACACTCCCTTCAGGCTGCTTTAGGAGCAGAGCAGTGCCAGGGGCAGAAACTGGCTCAAGCCCTAAAGGTCAGTTAGACGATGCGATACTGTTTGGCTCTGTTCACTTATTGCTTTCTCTTGTTAGTCCTCTGTAGATATCTTTGTGGTCAGTGCATTCCATAGTCTTCTATAGCTGTCACTGCTATTATGCTTTGTCTGTTTACTCTCTGTGTTCTTTTAAGTATTGTTCACTTGCCCACAGGTTTTCCAGGCATATTGTACCCTGTGATAAACTTTTTGTTGGACTCACAAGGTTTTGTAAAATCAATGTGAATAATTTTTTGCATGCTTGCCATGTTCTCTTTTAACTTTGACACAAAATCTCCTGTTTTACTCAATCATTTTTGTCTTCTTTAAATATCACTTTACGCTTGATTTTGAGCTACACTAATCTCATAAAAAAAATTCCCACAATTGTTTTTTCAGTAAATGTCCCCTACCAAGGCTAATGTGGGCAGATGTTGCCGCCGATAGAGTTGCAGCTGTATAAGATTTTCACAGTACACTGACCAACTCTTAAAATCATGGAGTTCAAGAACTATCTGACATGATAAGAAATAAATAGTGGATTGGAAAATGTATACTGTATTTAAACCGTAAGTTTTAATGAGATGGCTCTTATGCCGCTCCATTTGATTAAATGTGCCATTTTCTAATCTCTTTTTTCTCTTTGCTTTTTACGTTTCAGCCACTTGGAGGAAGCTAATTTCTTGTTATAAGCCAGAATTTTTGAATCTGTATCAGAATTTCTGAAAAAGGAAGCAAGTAGACTTTGCAAGCAGCAAAACCTCTTTCAGTTCACTAATGTGGCTTCGAGCTGTGGGCTTTAATCAATAGAGGATTTGTGCGCTAACTAACTTTTTTACATAACTCCTACTTCAACCAGGCTGACTGGCATATGAAAAACTGTAAGAATAGACAATGATCTGTACATCGTACAGGACAATCAGTGCCGTCAACGTGGATTGAAAATTATATTTTGTTGACAGTTTTGTCCTAATTTTGTTGTTCTTTCGTGGACACCTGTGGACTTTGTATGTTTACATTTCTCACATGTTTGGAAAAATCTCTCAATATTATTCTCTTGTCTTTGGTCATGTCGAGTCTAAAAAAAACTGATCAAATCTGTTTTTTGAGTCTATTGCGCAACATCTTTGTTCTTGAGCAATACTTCAGATTTTCCTCATTAAGTTCATGTTTGTGGTTGCTGACTGTTGCCTCATGTGTAAGGTGGAATGTAAATGTAAATGTGGAAGGTAAATGACCTCTGTGTTACGTGAAAGTGCTTGTATGGTTGCTACATGCAGAACATGCTGGGAGATTTTAAGTGGATTATTTTAAGTACTTCTCAGGATGACTTTTACCCCAAGAATAGCATTAGTCGGATGAGAATTTTGGTAATGGCAGTACTTTTTTATTTCCTTGTTTCTTTAATGAGTTACGCCTACACTTAAAAAATGGTGTCAAAGTCCCCGCCACTTATGTACGTGTCATATGAAGCATCCTGAATGAAGGTCTGTTGTCTTTGAGCAGAGCAGCTTCTTGGCACTCTGCCTAAAGTAACACCTCAGCAGGATACAAAACAGCAGACACACGCACTTGTGCCACTGACCCCTCTCCTCTTTGCTATTAATACAGTCTCTGTGTGTATTTATCTTCCTGTGTGCATGTGTGTTTACCCGCATGTGTTTGTGTGTGTTTTACACAGGACATGGGTCAAGACGTTGAGTCGTACTTTCAGGATGTGTCAGCTATTCTAGAGCAGAGCTCAGAGGAGGGCTGCAGAGGGGAGAGGGGAGCGCTAAGGTGCCGTCTTCAGCAGCTGTACAGCGAGATTGTCGCCGACACAGACTCAGGTAGGAGCTCTGCAGCAAAAATCCTTCAAGTGTCTCTGAGGCACAGCTGCTCTGTCTTACACATAAATAACTGGTTAAGTTGAACATCAGCAAAGGAAGAAGAACCACAAGAACCACTGTCACATCTGTTTATGTAACTGACATGAAAATTGAACAGTAAAAGTAAAGATGAGATGATGTTGCTGTGTTTGAGTTTAAGTTCTAGTGATCTTAATGTCAGCTGATGAGAGCATCCAAGTTATACAAATTTTTACTTATGTCAGCTTTTTTAAATTTTAGTCTTTATTTTCTTTTCATTTTCCTGGTTTAAAGTCTGAAGAAACTCCAAATTTGGGCCTTTTTCATTAAACTGCTCAGCATGCACAGTTTAAAATTAGTGCCGCATTGCAGTTCACAAATGATTGTCACTTGCATATAAAGCTTAATTGGTGAGTCCTATATGGCTCTCTCTTGCTCCTTCATGGGTTTTAAGGATGATCGCGGTTGTTTTGGTATGTTAAAACAACAGGTCAAAATAAATGGGAGTGTTGTTTTCTAGTGTTGTTTTCTAATGACTTTCTCTGCATTTTGTAGAAGCTCACACTCAAGCTAAATAAGGTACTTCACTGTAAGCTGGTGCAATGATGTTCATTGGGCTGTTTTAAGAACGATTTGTCAGTGATGGACGAATGTTTTTTGTGTCACTAAGGCCTGATACGCCAGCTGTAGCTTTGATCAAAAGAGTGGACTTGTCTCTACTGGTTTCCTCCACAGCCAAATCAGTCTAGTCAGTTGTCTGTATTTTTAAAATTTTACGGATATCTATTTCCATGACATCCACTCTTTTTCAATCTATTATCATGTCAGTGACCCGTCTAATGAACCTGCTCCTTCCTCATCCCAGCTGGGAGGTTGAGAGACAGACAGCAGTGTTTGCAGAGAGGAAGTCATGGGGTTGTTTTGTTTTGAGTGTCATTGTGACAGTTTTGGTCTCTTCCTATCACTCTTCCCCTGTGTGTGTGTGTGTGTGTGTGTGTGTGTGTATTGCAGAACCGTCCAGTGGGCCACTGTGTGATTGCCCTCTTCCTAACCCAGAGATGAGCTTCCACCTGTGGACAGATGACCTGGATATCTGTGAGTGGCGCTGGACACTGTGGGGGGTCGAGGGGAAGTTGTTTACACCCTTTAGTCAAGTTGAATAATTATCTGATATGATTATTTGGTTTTTTTTTTTACCTAAAACTAAAATGAACAAGGTGAAGAAACCTGGATTAAAGGAAAATGTGCTTTAAAATACAGTTGTATACATGTAGTGGGCACATTTCCTCTATCTTCATATCGTAATTTACCCATAACATTCTCTGTAGTGATCAAAAACATGTTTAATAATCAAAGACAAAGAGTTTTTTCCCCGAGAAGCAGTTTTACACTGCTATTAAACACTGTATAATTTCAGTGTAGCTTGATGTCACGAAGCTGCCAAGGTAACCTGTCACACATGACTTAAGTAGAAATGTGAGGCAGTTAAAATGTGCAAACATCATTGAAAAATGAACTAAAACACCTAGTAGTGCCGCAGTTTGTCATACATAGAATTATTTAGTGTAATAAACCAGTTTAATTGAACAGATTTTGATTGGATCATTGGAACTGTGACTGAGATTCTGTGTGTACAGTCATTCAGTAGTGTTGTAAATCATTGATGTTTTATCAGTGTGAAGCTTTTATGGCATCATATAATTTTTAATAGAAGAGTTTAAGAGTAACCTTTTGTATTTCATTATATAACTGTCTAAAATCATACACGTTGCTATAAATAAAGGAGGGTGACTAACGCCTATGTACTGTATGCAGTGCTGCATAAAAAAGCATTTTTTTAAGTCTTTAAAAAAAAAAAAGATGGGTCTGAAAAGGGGCTAAAAGCACCGCTACTTTTTCTCCCTTATTGAGAGATTCCAGATTTAATAATCAAAAGCACTGTGTAGGTGGACTGATGTAAGAACAGTGCACTTAAAGATGGCTCAGAGTTTATGGTTGAGAAGAAGTGAGACTTTGCATTTGTGCCAGGCACTGCTTTCCCAAGCTGATGAGCTAACAAACAACATTAACATAGATAGATGCTAATTACACTTACTCTCCTGATATGTCTGCTAGTTGCTGATTTGGGTGCCCAACAGACTCCTCATCTGAGTCCAGGTCTATCTGACGCTCACATATGTATGGCTGAATATTTAGGTTTCCTCCTAAGTTAACTGTTAGCCGTCTTGATGCGCATCGCTCTTTTTACATAAAATAATTGGACAGAATTTGTGTAGTTCCAGACAACTAGAGACCAAAGGTATACATTTTCAGGGGTAATTTTACACCAAGTGCTTCCTTGCTTGTGGATCTGGTCTGTTTAGGATGAGGCACATGTTTGCATGTACACTATGCTGTTTCTTATACTGCTTTGCTCCACTTCTGAATCACATGTAAGAGAATGTTAAAATGTTGACAGGGCGGGAAGTGTTCAAGTGGTTTCGGTCCAGCTCCATATCGGATCAGTTCTCCCTCTGCCAGGAGCCGGAGGACTTTGAGCTCGATGAGTCTCCCAGCGACCTGATGTCGCCTGACATGACTCGCTTCTCAGTCATGTCTAATGACAGCGGCATTGAAAGAGACCTGCCCTCGGGTGCTGATCCCACCTCGTTGATATCTCTGGACAGTATCAGCATTAGTGCACCATGGGAAAAACGCAAAAGGTAAATGTAATACCTATTTGTTTTGCATACCTTTGAGGCCCACCGCTGGTTTGCTTCATTTCCAGTCTTTGTGGTAAAATGCACATAGGTCAGTCATTTACCAAAGCAAATCTTAAGTTTTAAGGTTTTTTGAGACAGTGTTGTCCATGTAAGTTATCAGGAAGGTGCTCAAAGAAAACAAGGTTATCCTCATCAAAAAAAACCCACGTGCTGTTGAGTATTTAATTTAAGAGGAAACTCCCACTAAAATGTAAGAGTTGATTGCTGTGCTAGATAAATGACACTCATCATGGGATCTTTTGCATTACTTGTTTTGGTTTCTGAGTCTTACATAATTTTGAAAGGATTAAGACTCCAAGAGTCAAATTTCTTCTTTTACCAGTGAGTCGGATATTTCGAAGCTGTCACGGCGTGGATGCATCAGGTTAAGGCCATCTATGAAGGACAATATGGTGCTGATGCAGGACACCCTTGAGGACCATGCAAGCCTTGCAGGAGGGAGAAATGGTGGGAGGGGAGGAGCACGAGGGGAAACTCTGCAGAGGCGGGCAGGAAACAACATCATGCAGAACTCCTTCTCCAAGCAGCAGAGACACTTTACTGCCAGGATAGTCGCCATGGGGGATGACAGGGTACTGGGCCGCCTGGCCAAGGCCTACTACCTCTTAAGGTGAGAGACCAGTCATATCACAAGATAACACTTTTCTGACAGCAGCTTGAGGTTTGTGTGTGACTGAGCTAAATGAATATATTGCTTTCAACTGTGTGTTTAACATCCTTTTATTACACTAAAGTACCTGAGATCTGCATGTAATCATTGCATCTGTCTTTCTTATGAACACAATAGCCCACAATTACAATTCAATAAACAGTATTTTTTGAAAAGTAACACTGGATCCCCCTTCTTAAACAGCTTAAGTTTGATTTTGGAGAAACCTGCTTCTGTGTTTTCTACATTAAATAGAAACATTTTTTTTTAATTGCTGTAAACCACAAGTAAGCAAAAAATGTCTGCCATAGATAAAAGAAAAATACTTTTGATTACAACCACTATATTATGATGTTCATAATGATAGTGGACATTATATTTATTACAGTAAAAAGAAGACAGATTTCTCATTTTTAAACCTAATCCTAAAGTTTCTTGGATAGAGGCCAACACTGTCAAAAAACCCACTTTAACTGTTACAAGTATCAAATGTGGAAATCAAAACTTTTTTGCTGCTATTGTCAAATTGCTCAGTTAAGCGTGCTCACACTATGTGCCTTCTCATGCATTTTGGTTTGTCTTTGCAGGAAAAGGGAAGCACGGAGGCTTTTTCTTACAACGAAAGTCAGCCTCCAGTTTTACTACATCCCTGTTTGCAGGGCTGTATCTCCCATCTCCTCTAGCAAGGTAAGCCAACTTCCTCTTGTTAACATACCACCAGCTTGTTACTGTGTGAAAGTCACTTAACTTGTAGAGATAAGAGGACAAATGCCTGCTGTTGCAACAGAAGATCAGTATGTAAAATCAATTCCCATTGTATGTTTATTTTAGCAACAATGTAGTGATACTGCATGGAAAATGCCAAGTAATGGGGTGATGAGATCCAACTTACCAAAGATGGACCGTGTTTTATTATTATTATTAAATTAGTTAAAAAACTTACAGGATAACGAAAATGAGACAGATAAGTGTATATTCTCAGAAATGAACGTCTGTTGACTGTTTTGTTTTTGCATCTTTGTTTATGTCAAGTTATTATAAAGGCAATTACTATGTGATCTTCATTATCATTTTTTTTATCATTTTTTCCACAACTCCTTTTTTTAACAGTCCTGAGATTTTTGCTCCTCATAAATTATGTATGCCTTAGTAAAAGAAAAGGAATTTTCATTCAGCAACACATAATCTCTTTCATTACTTGCTATCAACCCTTAAGCACATAGGTCAGCAACACTTACTGCAGACTCACAAAATACCTCTCATATGAGGCAAACCATGCTTTCATGGCGGTTTTCCCTGAAAATCTACAGCTCCAGGTGCCAAAAGCATAAAAAAACAATCAACTTCTTTTGGTGATTGAGTTTAAAATATGGGAAAGAAAACACCTTCAGACTTCAGACTGCTGCTATGCCAAATACGATGGGTGGGTTTTTTTATGGTTTTACTTTCATGTTCCTTTTTCTAGGAAAATTTCCATCAATCCAAGGGAAATCCCTGCACTCTCGGTTCCTACTTGAGCATGATGGACCCATGGTACGACTGTAACATCAAGAGTTTAGGCTCTATGATTCCCAAACTCGCTGAGATGGTATGATACAATTTTAAACAATCTTAAAGAGAAACACTTTTTTCACATCAGGATTATTTTAAATAGAGTTTGAGTGACTCTAAAGAGAGAGAAGAACCAGATAAAGAAAAGACTTGATTCTCACACATGAAACGTCATCACAATACTACATCCCATTCAGTTAACATGTGTGCTATTCTCTGCATAAGCTTATAACACAGGGGGTTGCATTGCTAACTACAAGAAAACAATGTTGATTTCACTGAAACCAGGGTCAAAAAAGATCCTTACACCCTTGAAGAAGAAATAAAAATACCATGAAATTAAATATAAAAAGAAAATTGTAAAAAGAACAAATTGAATGTAATAATATATCAAAGAAAAGTTACATTACTTGAGAATTATGAAAGTTTGTTTTGTTTTAGGAAAAGTTGAGTGTTTAACTCCTATAAGTCCTTTGTTTCCTCTGAACACTCAATTAAATTAAATGCGCTTTCAAAGGAAAAGCCTTTTCTCTATGTATTTTCTAATCCCTTCAAACTCCACTTTCTTTTATAACTTCTACTTACACAAAAAAGGTGATTAAAAAAAACACAGTAAATTCTAAATCACTTTTAAATTTACAGCAGAGTAACCACTGTTACTAAAATCACTCTTGACCTGCTTTTGAACATAGACATTACCAAGAACTGTGTGTTATTATGAAACAAGCAACCTTTTCACAACTTATGGATTCACTAGGCACCAAAATAACCTTTTGGTTGCAACATGATGCAGACAAGGGTGTGAATTTCACACGTCTTATCTTTTGTAGCAAAAGGCCAACTCAGGAAGACCAAAAGACCCCTTCATGTCTGACGTCATTTCCTACTATGTTCGCACAGGCCAGCAGCCTGTCTACTTCAACATCTACTTTGTTAAGGTAGTATGACTCATTTAATGTGAAGGCTCATGTGTTGTCTTCGAGCAAAAGCATGAACAGCCTTATACCAAATACTTTTTACACAAAAATATTCACGTTACTTTTCTTTAAAATTTTTTGTTTTCCATCAGATCACATTCACCAGAGTGCCAAAGGATCCTGTGGAAGATGTGTTCCTTACCCATCTGGAGGTGGATTTTCCTGAGCTCAGACAAGTCTCAGCGTCAGTTAAAGGTGACTTGGACATGTACTTGTTTCTCCAAAATTTTCTTTGATGTTTGTGTTTTCTTTGTATGTCTTTGCCTGTTGGTGTGGCAAATGAGTGTAACAGCATTCCTGTCTCAAACAGATAAACAGAAGAAAAGCTCAGGGGAGGTATACGGAGCTGAAATCTCATTGAATTACAGGAAAGTAAGTTGCATTTTTACGATTCATTTTTACATTATTAGGTAACTGGCATGTATCACTGTAGCCAAATGCCTTGTTAGTTATTGGAAGAATTGCGCAGCAATTTCTGTTTCAGATTGGTGTGATGCCTTTGTGTGAATGCATAACCTCTGACACTTGCATGCTCTGTGTGTATTTGTGTGTAGGTGACCTTAAGCGGTCGCGACATTGACGAGGGATTGTCGGTCAGAACATTAGGTGTTCAGATCAGTGCTATTCCCTTAAATGAAGCAGAAGGTTCAGTATTATCTCTATCATACTTGGTATTTTATACTTTCAAGTAGTTCAAGTTCAAAGACCTTCTGGTTGTTTTTATATTTAATGATTTTATCTTTGTCTTATTCTTCCCTTTATTTTCTTCGCCTTCTTTTCATAGATCTAAACTGTTTGACACTCAGGATGAATGAATATCCAACAAAAACTAAAAACATTGTGGTGAGTCTTGGTATTATCTCACATTTGTTACTCAGATATCTGGTGGATTTTTTTGCAAAGATTATTTATGTTAAAACAACTCATAGAGGTTAAAAGGTTTATACAACAATAAACCCTTGTACTCTTTGAAATTTTCAGGAGTCAAAGATTCGGACGAGCAGCATTACACTTTGCACTTCGAAAAGTCGGCCTTTCACTGTTACACTGGACAGAGATGGTCACAGGACCTACAGGGATGTGCAGAGGTAAGAGAGTTTGGGCTCAGCTACACTGTAAATGACTTCATTTTTACACCACTGAATCAAGGTCACGTAAGTGTCTTGTATTTTATTGGTTACAAAAAATTACACAATCTCAACTGCCATCAAAGCACTAGCAGATCACAAGCATCTCCCACAGCAATGGTGGGTTCTCAAATGGAGTTCTGCAGTTTGTGTTTGAAGTTGCTTGGTTGGGGTCGAGTTGATTCAAATGGATTTTTTTCCTGTCTGCAAATTTAAACAAATAGCTAAGAAAACCTTTTTATGTCCTTTGTAATTGGTCCCTTAAATAGAGACTCAGGGAATCTGGACCTGTTACCTTTGTGATCCAAATTGATGTCTGTTTTCTGAACATCTTTGTGCTGTAGCATCCAGATCGCCTCGTGTCTTGACCCCGGATATTGCGTCCAGAAAACCATGAGGTCCAAACTCAAGTTGGGAGAGGACAAAGAGGCTGGGCTGAGCAAATACATGAGCAAAGGACTTCCTCTGCCCATCAACACTTTTGCTGGCATCATCACCTGACGTTACGGAGTTTCCCTGCAGAGAAACTTGAGAATCAAGACCATAAATACTGGGGTTTTGATAATGGGTTACCTTAAATAAGAGTCAAATCTGACACATGGAAGGACAAAAAGATTGACTGTGACTCATACTGAGCTGCTCCTGAAACCGAAATGTTTCACTTCTGACAGTCGTGACCACCTGCCATGTGTGGCAAACAACAGTAACAGTAACTTGTGGTTAAATGCAACACACACAGACAGTTTGACTTCTACAGTCAATTATATTATCAGTCACTTTCTTTTACAGTAACAAGAACAAAATGCCATTAGACTGCAGGATATGAGGAACTCCAGTGTTTCACTCTTCTCGAGTGAAATACTGTACATACTTAAAGACATTCAGCATATACATGTAGAATGGAACAAATCCAAAGAACAAATACTGCTTGTGACACTGGAGGGGCTTGCAGGAAAAAAAAAAGTTAGTAAAGGTATTTATCTCAATACCTTGTAGCTTTTCTGGGACTGCTGACAACTGGAGCATGAATCATGTGATGTTATCATTAAAACTCCCCAGGCAATCTTGAAACTCTGATCTGAAGCTTGATTAGAAAAGTTTTTCTGCTTCATAGACACACTACCTTTTTCTGCTTCATTCACACACACACACACACTCACACACACACTCACAGAGCACATACAGACATAGTGACTCCTCTGGCCTGTCAGCCCCTGGAACATGCAGGTAGTGGAAGAACTGGTACGAAGACAGGTGACAGTAAGCTATTGTCTTTGTCTTTGCTGAATTATTCAAAAACCTTTTTTTAATTCCATTACGTGATACATAATGTAAGTTGAAGGTGCAAATGTTCTGGAAAGTTTCTAGAACAACAGTATGATCTGACAGAAGCTATAGCCATGTGCAATGTCAGAAATTACTAAAGAACAAAAGGCTACTTTCATGTTTTTACTGTCTCAGACGTACACAATTATTATGCTAAGCTACTTGTAAAGTAGCTGTAAGGCTCCAGATCACTGATTGTGTCAATCAACCACATGTGCTAGGTTCTGTTAAACATGCTTAGTAAACAATACAAGGAGCTACACTTGAGGACACTCAAAAGTGAAACTTGCACACATTTACCTTTTTAGGCCTTGTCGTGTTAGAATCACATCTGTCTGTTTGTTATAGTAGAAAATGATTAGCTGCATGTATTTGCACTAAAACTGCTGAGGGATTTAATTTGATCAATTTTCTTGTGGGATGTTTTAAGCAGAAGTGCAGCAACTGTTTGTAATGCATGTGATCTGATTTACTTGTGCAATTAACTCATTATAAGTCTTAAAAAGTTATAAAGGGTCATTATAAACAAAAATCAACTCTTTGTTTAAATTAATTCATGGAAAAGAAAGGCTTTTTTTTAATTTATGCTACACAACCTCATCCTGTAATATATCCATATTGTTAGATTACACACTCAAAGGCAGCTCAGGGGCTTGTTTCTGAGCAGTCCTGATGGTATGATCTGTACAACTCAAGCTTAAAGAAATGGAAGTGATATGCTATTGGTTTGCACAGCATAAAACCATGTAAGTGTGTGTTTCTGTGTGTCTGCTGGCATGCCAGGGAAAAATCATGAGCTGAAAATTCATGATAAATTTTGCACATTAATTTTTATCTTGTTTCATTTATAGATGATGCCATTATTATCAAAATGTAATTTTGTTAATAAACGATGTTCTGAATGTCGTGTAAAACATAGTGATTGTGCCTTCTAATAAATGTAGTTAATAGTTGATCTGCTAGAATCTACATTTTTTCCTCTACGTAAACAGCCATGTTGCATCCTGTGTTGTAAGTGACTCTGATAGCCACCAGATGGCGCTGTTTGGTCGCTACCTCACCGTCTTGAGCGTCGGTGAACATAGAGTGACTCTTGTGCGCTGCGCACACTCACCGGCACCTACTAGAGCTGGTGTGAACCGCTGGATCATGTCGCTCTCTGCCTCTACAGGTTGGTTACTGACACTGACTCAATGAGACACGGCAGCAAACCGACACTGCAAGACCCTCCCCTGTAGTTGTGTCCCAGCCACTGCAACTGGAGGTGCAGGGAAGGGAGAAGAGCAGCTGCTGGCGCGATGGAGAAGAAGAAGCAAGGATCTCCTCATCGATACGGTTCACTGGAGCGCACAGAATGGACCAAAGACACCTACAAACCAGGTTGATTTAGTATTGTTTGTCGATAAATTGACTGATTTAAAAGATAAACAAATCATTTCTCTCAATGTGCCATTGCATCATTGCTACAGGGAATTACGGTGTCTTTGATAAAGTGAGTAGTCAATTTGTTACGACCCCAATTTGTCCCTGCGATGTTTATTTTGCATCCTGCGGCTTTAACATCATATTCCTGCAGTCTTTTTTAGGTTTGTGTTCTATCTAGTCCCTCTAAAATGCATCACAGGAGAACTATGGTTTGTTTTCTGTTTTTGTTTGTTTGTTTGTTTGTTTTTACTGATTAGCTTGGTCTTTTTAATAGCTGATAGAAACAATCAATGTATTTTTTCCTGTTGCAGCACAGGCAGCAGCTCTGAAATGTCAAGAATCCACAGGTGGCTGCTCTGCTGTGTGTGTGTGAGTGTGGGTGGGTGTGTGTATGTTTGTTTGTTTGTTTGTTTGTGTGTGTGTGTGCAACTCAAATGATGAAAAATTACCCATGTGGGACTCTCCAGGACAGTTGGAGCATCTCACTGTTCAATAGACTATTAAGTCTGGAGTCACTGAAGCTCTTTATCGCTAACTGTAGAGCTCCACACAGAAATAATGCTCCTCAGAGGCCTGCAAATAACAACTGCTTTGATTACTGATGGAGCTGAATTTTTTCAGTGAAGCGTTTGGTCTTCGAAATGTCAGACAATTGAGAAAAATGTCCATGATGATTTCCAAAAAATGTCTTTTTAGTGTCCCTTTTTGCTCAACCAACCGTTCAAAACCCAAAAGAAATTTGGTTCTGTAATTTATAAATCAGAGAGAAGCTGCAGAAGCTCACACTGGAGAAGCAGAATATTAGACATTTTTTACACAAATTAAAAATGTGAAATCAAAACCAGCTATCAAAAGAATTGCTAATTAAATACCACGTCAGTTCTCTTTCTCCATACTGCTGATGTTCATTAATTTTTCATAAATTATAATCGTGTCATTTATGCTTATGTTAACATCATGTTTTCAAGTTTTTATTGGTTTGACGTGCCATCCATCTCCTATCTGTAATTCTGGTTTTACAGTGGAAGATTTCACTCCTCTTTTACTCCTCTCACCTCTTTTTCTTCATCCCTTATCCTCTTCCTCCTCCTCCACTTCTGCCTCCTGGTCCTTCATCCGGCTGATCTGTATGTCAGTATGCTGTTCTACCTCATTAGGAGCAAAGCACATTGTGGCGGTGTTAAAAGAGAGGGATGTAGTCAGAGCTTAGACTGTTAACGGAGCTCATGATGTAATCCACATCATCAGGGGCTTGGATAAAGATAGAAGGGGGCGCAGGGGTTGAGGAGGTATGAGGTGAAATGAGGAAACGCTAAACTGCTAGAGAGTGAGGAAGGGCAGAAAGTGTAAAAGAGGGAACATTTCAGAGAGGCCTGGCGATGAGTCATAACTGCTCAGTGGCAGAATAACCTGTCAGAGAGAGCCTCTGCAGCAGAACATGTTGTCTCTAACGATGAAAGAATATGCTCAACAACGCTGACGATATCATGTTGTGCATATCAACAGACCTGAAGCAGCTCACAATCCACTGTCTCAGTCAGCTTCAAAGTCCTTGAAACTTGTCATAGCTTTTTGGATCTGCAGTTCTGGTAGTGGCTGACATGCGATGTTTTGTCAGAAGATCCTGTCGTTTTAGACCCGACATTTCATCTGCTTTATGAGTTTGACTGTTCTTGCTGTTCAGTTATCATTTATCTGTAATGTAATGAGTGTTCATACATTGTGCAATTTCTGACAAGAATACAAAGAGTGACAGAGGGGCTTTTTGTGTTTTTCTTTCATTTTTAGTTTCTTCCTCACAGGTGCAAACCGACACAACCACACACACACACACAGACCCAGTCAGTGCAGACTACAACTTCCTGTTTATCTTGTGAAATGTGCATATTTTTTCTGCCTAAACTTACAATAGTCTGACTTGTTTTCTTCTAAATCAGTATGAATTGTCAGAAATAAATTTGATTTTTGACATGTTTTCTAATTCTTATGCGTTCCTTTACCATGACAACAATAAGTCTGTGTTAATGATATGAATCCTATGTTAGAATCCTAAGAGACCTTTTTAACAGCAGACATTTACTCGTCTCACTGACTCTTCACAGAAGAAAAGAACAAATGGGCATAAATTATTGACAAGGTCTCCTTCCTTGCAGTTAATTAACAGTTATTTATACAACTGGAAAGGATTAATATATTTGAAAGGATTAAGTTCAGATAAATTACACATCTTCACTGAAATGAGTCAGTTAGATTAAATGAGTTGGTTTGATATTTATTCATTTATATACTTTAAAATAAAATCAGAGTTAGTACAGCTTTGTTACTTTTGCTGTTATTTGTCATAGTAACAGAGTACAGAGCGTCAGTGTGAAGATGTTTTTCTGTAAATCAGGATCCTGTTTACACAAAGCAGAATGCAGTTTTAGACCCTCAGAAAAAGATTGAATGCCAGCAGAGATTTGATTCCATGTAAACCAACATTTATCAGCAAGCAAGGTTAATGCTTCCTATGGTGCTTTTACTTCTACCCTGAAGTCATACAACTGCAGTTTGAAATATTCCGGTGCACCTTTATTGTGCCTTTTTTTCATGCTTGTGCAGGAGACGCATCTTCACAGCGCTCTGATCCCATCTCACCAGAGGCCGAATGTGACTCGAATAGAGATCATACTCACTCCAACTTAACTAAGTGATGCTATGTGAATTTATTGAGGACTAAAAGGCCACAGACTGTCTGTCAGTGGTGTTACTTATATTCCTGATGTGGTCCATCTTTGGCCCCGTGCTGTGCAGCTCTCTCCGGGGAAGTATCAGTAATCCATTACGGCTAAATGGACCAATTAAGAAACAGCCTGTGGTGAATTCCTTCAGCTGCAGAGTTGTACCTGTTGCTGCAGGGCTTTGACTGTTTACCTTTCAGGTCAACAATATTTGGATCTCAGTGTAAAGTTAATAAATTAAAATATTTCATATGTTTTGTTTATTTTCATGTGCATGGTTAAAGTAATTGTTCTTTCAGAAGGTGGTTACAGTGAAATGTTTGATGTGCTGGTGTATCTGACTCTTGTGCAGCAGCTCACAGTGTTTTGTGGCTTCACTGTGTGAAATGTTTTGATGTCATTTCAGACCACACAAACATTTATAGACACTCTGTGAAGGATTCATTAAAAAACAATACAGAGCTGTTGAAACATTGTGGTAAACGGTGGCCAGAGTTCATCCAGCGATGTATAATTGTTATTTTAGATGAAGATGAATTTTTGCAGGGATTACTTACAACCATCTCAATGTACTTTGAACTTTTTAATGGTTTGGCCTGCTGCAGCAAGACTAAACAAAACTTTCTTATATGGATACAAATTATAAAAATTATAAATGTATTCTTATAGTTATGAATTGCAGTTAAAGCTTATTCAATACAAATGTAAATTTTTAACCTCACCAACAGTAAAAACTTGATTGGAACTTTCTAAAAATATGTATATGTGGATGTGTAAATACAAATGTTCATTTAACAATTTAAAGCGTGCTTTGAAAAAGATGTAAAATGCTAAATATTTAATTGATACTTTTACATTGTTTAAAAATGCTCTTGCAATTTTAAGCGAGCTTGAAAAAAAAACATAGTTCTTAGTCCATGGCCTTAATGCTTACCAGATTTAATCAAAACTTTCTTTCTTAATAAACAAATGTGAGTAGTATATTTCTTTAGCCAAGAACAACATGAACTGTAGGACTGATCTGACTTTACCTCTGTTGATCATCCATGCTTGTTTCAAACCTATGTCCTGTGTTTTACCCTGAATTTTTCTTTAGCAGTCTGTATCTGCATGACAACCATTCTGGGGGGGAGGCTTATTTCCTGGTCTGACCCACCAACCTAGGTTTTATGTAATTAAT
The DNA here is from genome assembly GCA_029814665.1 of Acanthurus lineatus. NCBI lineage: Eukaryota > Metazoa > Chordata > Actinopteri > Acanthuriformes > Acanthuridae > Acanthurus > Acanthurus lineatus. Next base: position 17,655,972 of record JAPZDV010000020.1, on the reverse strand, counting down.
GAGAGTGTGTGTGTGTGAAAGTAAGAAAAGGACAGAGGGAGGGAGAGAGAGAGATAGAGAGAGAGAGAGCAGCCGTGTGAAATGTGCCATTCACTGACTCACGGTTATTCAGCCGTACTGCTCTGCTCCCCAACAAGCAGCAGTTTTAAAGTACTGCACATCAGCTGCAGCTGCTAATGCAGCTGCTAATACAGAAGATTAATGTGCAGTTATTGTTCTGCAGTGGCAAACTGGATCATTTTTAAAAGCTTCTAAGTGTGTATGTGTCTGTTTTTCTCTCTTTGTCAGTGTGCTGTTATCTCCCTTTAACAAAGAAATGCATTAAGATCTTGTCTTTTTAACACTCAGCAAGTATAAATGCTGTCCCTCACTCTGTTTTTCTCTTTCTGTCTCCCTCAGAGGATGACGTTGTGTCCATGGCTGACTCCACCATCACCGTGGATGACATTGAGGGGGAGCTCTTTAAGATTGAGAGGATCAGGGACATCCTGGTCAGGAGGGAGTCAGAGCTCAGATACATGTGAGTGACTCAACAACACCAGTGCCGTTCTTTTTTCTTTCGCTCATGCTGCCAACTGCAACCCAGTCCACTGATAAAAGTCCATTCCCAGCGCAGAGAAGAGTTTGATTGTCATTCAGCAAGATGGAGAGTGTTAGTGTATTAAAGGTGGGAAGCATGTAAGCAGCTTTCACATGGCAGGGTGTTGTTTGCAACCTGTCACAAATGTAACCCTAACCCTAACCTTAAACCTTAAATATGATCTTTCTCTAACCTTTACCATGGATTACCCATAATCCATTGCCACAACACAATGAGTCCAGTAGCACCTCACAGAAGTAACACCTCTATCTAAAAACCCTTAGGCTTTTGCTTTTTCAGCGCAGTTCAAATAATTTAAGCTACTTTTTCATTCAAGAGCATGACTTTATTTTAAAAACACTCCATGTCTCCCCTCATTTCTCTCCATCACACCTCAAGCTGGTCCCATTACAAATTCAGTGGCTTTACCTTCACTTCCGCCAAAGGCTAACAAATGCATATTTATTCATCTACTCCTCTGATTGGCATTAACGCTGCTCAGACAGCTTTGGGGATGTGAGGAGTAACAAGCACAAGCAAAGCAGATAAAGTCAGAGAATGAAAGACCGGAGAGGGGGGAGGTAAAGAGAATTGAGTCACAATTTGAAGCTTTTTTTTTCACCCAGCCATCGACAAACTAACAAAACTAGAAGGTGTGTTTTCTTCTGGTGAGTTAAGTAAAGCGTATTATTTGTACTGAGACCTCAAGGCCATTTCTCCACCTACACGGCTGTGGAGAGCATCTTAACAGGACAGGTAGACAAGGCACGGTGTCGGCCAGGCTCTCGCTCTGTCGACGTCGATTAGTGTGTGTAATGTGGGGGTGATTTTTTCTTCTGACCCTGTGAGTGCCTGTATGTGAGTGTCTCTTAAAAAGGCTCAGTTGCAGTAGTGCTGAGGCTAGTGAGGTCCAGGAGAAAAAGCACATGGAGTTCTCCATCACACCCCCAGTGTCAGTAATGGTGCCCTGACCTGAGTGATTATAGATAGAGAAAGAGAGTGATGCAGGCAGAGTGACAGCTATCAAAGACGTCTGAAAAAAATTGTTATCTCCTGTGTGGAATAGCCTTGAAGATCTTGAAGATCAATCTTTTGTTTTTTGAATTTCATTTTATATACCAGCAGAATGAAGATTGCACTCCTTGCTAGTCTATAAAGTAGGAAATATATTGATATGCAGCGTGTGTGTGTTTGTGTGTGTTTCTTTTGTTCCCTTATGCCTGTGCAGGATGGATGACATTCAGCTCTGCAAAGAGATCACTCGTCTGAAAAAGGAGCTCCACAAACTCGTGTCCATACCAGGTAGGATTTGAACATTGATTTTGGAAGGTAACTAAATTAGCTTTCCTTCCAGTGTTTTCATGAAAATATTGATGCTATTACTACAGCTGTAAACCAGATAAGATGCTAAAGTCTGCAGATGATAGAGTGCCGCTGGCGTGAACCATTTCTGTAGCATAACCATGACCACGTCCTTGCTCCCTTGACAAAGGGTCAATAAGTTTTTTCCATTGACTTTAGGATAATTTAAAAAAAATAATCTCATTTTCGGCCTCTAACCAAAAACCATAAACAATGTCTATTTTCTTTTTTCATGTTTTAGGACTCCTGTTACACTCTGTTCCATCTAGCTTGATGCTAGCTTAATTAGCATAAATACTTAAAATAAGGGGGCAGCAACGCACCTGGGTGTCTGTAGCTTATTAATTAACTTGTTCTAAAAAAATCCTCATACAAACAGAAAGGAAGCAATGAGCAAAAGAGAGCAAAATACAGTGTGTTTTACAGGTGATGGTTTGTGTGTTTTTTAACTTTGAACATTCAGTCTTCATGCTAAGCTAAGCTTAACACCCTCTGGCTTCATCATTGTATTAACCATACAAACACTACACAGTCCAATGCTTTGTGTTGCAGATAACGATAAGTCCAATGAGGACAGGCAGAAGGAAGAAGAGCTCCTGCAGCAAATCCACAAACTGGTGGAAACTAGAGATTTCCTGGTGGACGATGTGGAGTTCGAACGTCTCAGGTGTGTTTCTGTCTCTATGGAGTCCTCTGGCGTCTGACACTATACACTGTGAATGAATAAGTAAAAAATCGAGAATAATGAAATCCCACTGCTCATACAAATCCACCAGATAGAGATGCAGTGCACACATCATACCCATGCAGTCTCCCAGAAAAAGACTTCAAGGAATTCTTTACTCAAGTAATGTATTTTTCATGGAGACATCTTTGATGACACCAATCCATGAGCACTGGTCATTAACATTCTTGTAATGTGTAAAAGGGCTCAGGTTGGAGCATCGCCTGTCGTCACTGTCGATGATGAAAATTGCATCTCAGTTCAAAGCCACCCAATGCACTCCATTATAAGACTGGAACGTTTCCCGAGGCACAGGGCTGTGAGGGAGTGCACTGCAGAGCGCACAGCAGAGAGCCATCTCAATTAAAGATTTGTCAGCGTGCGTCACTGAGTACTGCAAAACGAGCTGCCAGTAGTTTCAAAGAACAGTTTGCATCTATTTCTGCATTCTTCAGGCGAACCAAGCCTCTTAAGTCTGCAGCTGGTTGTTGGTGTTTTGTTAATGCAGGAGATGAAGGAAGGCTGTCTAAATTCTGTCCAAACTCACAACAGACCCATTCTGACACTCTGTCATCACAAATATCAAAGTGACTATGAGGAACTTTTAAGTATCTATGAAACAGTGATGATTATAAATTTCCTTCGACAGCCAACAAGACCCTCAGCCAAAAGACTGCTATTTTTATGTAGTTACAATTAATGCCTGTGATCAGATCCAAATCCTCCATTAACGCACACAAAATGATTTACTCTTATGTTACCATGGTGTGTTTATATATATATATGTGTGTGTCCGTGAGCTGTGGGGATTTCTCATCAGTTTTGTGGTTCTGTGCAATGATAATAATGTAATTATATTCTGTACCTACGGCTGTTAGTTTGTACCTTAGCATGCAAAGCAAATTGCTATAGATCCTCCACAAAATAGAGTTAATAGGTCTTGGTGGACATACATAACATACTATTTTATGTTGTTTAGGTTACAGAGCCTTATCTTGCAGTTGGCTTTTAATTATGATGACATAACATATCTATAAAATGTTGATAACTTTAGCTTTATCAAATAAATTACAATGAAAAACCAGCTGTTCTCTCTCAGTTGTAATTGTGCTAACTTTAGCCTCTACACAGACTCTCTGTTGAGGTTATAAACTTTGTCGTAGTGACTTAGTTGTGTGAACGGTGACAGTTAAAGTTTACTTTTCTTAACCATCTTCAGATTACAATTACTAATCTTTCGTAATCAGATATAAACATACATTCCATTTGTGATCCATCCTTTGGTCTCCTTCACTCGCTTCCAAAACAAATTCATGCGTTGCCAGCAGTGCACACACAAAGAAAGATTTGTGTGACAGTGAGTGCTGGTGTCACTACTGCTTTTGTCCAAAGGGGTTGCTATAATCAACAAAGACTGAAAGCTCTTAGTAATTGCTTTAAACAACACATTATAGTGCACATAACAAAACATTGAAGAAAACTGATTTGTGCTTTTTGTTGCTTATTAATTTCATCTGAGGTTGCTGTAAGTAAAATCTTTGTTATGGGGGGATGCAGCTGTTCTCTCTCAGTTGTTTTTCAGGTGCTTCGGTCTATACTTGTAAAGAACCCTTGTATT
>JAPZDV010000020.1:17627487-17651588 GCA_029814665.1 Acanthurus lineatus | reverse complement strand
ATATATAAACATACATTTGTCCGTGTCCGTGAGCTGTGGGGATTTCTCATCAGTTTTGCGGTTCTGTGCAATGATAATAATGTAATTATATTCTGTACCTACGGCTGTTAGTTTGCACCTTAGCATGCAAAGTAAATTGCTATGTTTCCTCCAGAAAATAGAGTTAATAGGTCTTGGTGGACCTACATAACATACTATTTCATGTGGTTTATGTTACGGAGCCTTATCTTGCAGTTGGCTTTTAATTATGATGACATAACATAACTATTAAATGTTGATAACTTTAGCTTTATCAAATAAATTAAAATGACAAACCAACTGATTCTGTTAGTCACAATTGTGCTAACTTTAGCCTCTACACAGATTTTTTGTTCTCTCTGGTCATAGTGACTTAGCTGTGTGAATGGTGACAGTTAAAGTTTATTTTTCTTAACCATCTTCGGATTACCATTACTAATCTTTTGTAATCAGATATAAATACATTCCTCGTCACGATCCATTCTTTGGCTTCCTTCACTCACTTCCAAAAAAAATTTACGCAGTGAACACATGAACAAAGATTTGTGTGACAGTGAGTGCTGGTGTCACTACCGCTTTTGTCCAAAGGGGGCACTATTGCTTTAAACAACACATTATAGAGCACAAAACAAAATATTGGAGAAAACTGATTTGTGCTTTTTTTTGCCTATTAATTTCATCTGAGGTTGCTGTAAGTAAAATCTTTGTTATGGGGGGATGCAGCTGTTCTCTCTCAGGTTTTTCAGGTGCTTCGGTCTATACTTGTAAATAACCCTTGTATTTAACTTACAGTGGGTCCATTTTGCAGCAGCTGCTTGGTAAAGGCTGCAGGAAATAAATGAACCTCTGCTCACTTGCTGGTCTTAAAGCAGCATATATGTCCTTGAGGTTTTCTTTTATTAACCGCTCTATTTCAACAGTAGATGACCAGAATCAGTGTACAGTATAAAGAATGTTTTGGTTTAATCTTCTCACCTCTCCAATTAGCAGACAATATTAGACACTTCTTGTTTGTGATTATTGGTTTGTGTTGTCAGCTGACAGCATCTTGAGAAAAGGTTGCAGGGCTGCTGGGAAGTGAGATGCAGAAAACAAGAGAAGAACAGTGTGGTAACAGACCGCAGAGAGGAGAGGATGTGACAGAGTTTAAACTCATAACATCCACAGTAATAAATATAGAGTTCTCTGTTTTTATGTCTCATCTCATCCCTGACTGTCCACAACCAGAAAATTCTGTCTGCAGTTTTATGTTTAAGCTTTAATTTTAAACACAGACATGGAACAGTTGGAACATACTCTGTGTGACAGATACACTAAAATACATTGCATACTGCACCCTCATAAATTTAATAATAACAACAAACACTGAAAAGGTGACAGACCAATGTCTGATTTCAAACAAGACATACCTGCATGGAAATAATGGAAAAACTGAAAGACTAACTCAACAAAGTTTAAAATTATTTAGCAAGAGAGGGATGGCTCAAGAAAAATATTTGCACCCACACAAATCACAGATATGTTTTGCTTCCGGCTTAAAATGATAAGACAGCAATATATTTTATATACATTGCATAAATGTGTTTTTTTTATATATTTGAATAAAGGATGTCAAGTAAGACGAGTTTTTGTACATTACATACATACAAAATGGGTTTTCCCTAACTAACAAAACACAAAAACTGATGCATTTACTTATTTCATAGCAAGTATAGAATCAGTGTTTCCTGGTTTGTGAAAGAGGGCCGATGTGTCCATTAATGGACCTGGAAACAATGTATCCGTCCGGCCTTCTGCTCCTTTGTAATTGGCGTCTGACAGAGGCCATTTTTGGCCAGAGACACAACTTCACCATCCAACCAATGTTTGCGGAATGAGCACTACTAACATCCATGCAGGATGTGGTTGTGAAATTTAAGAATCTCTTAGTAGATGAAGACAGGCCCCCAGATTTATTGAATTTATAATTGTTATTTTTAAAAACCGTGTTGGCTCTCTTAATCAGTTGATCTCTTGGAAAGGTGTTTCATCAAATCAGCTTCTTTTGTCTAAAAAATTCTACTGTTCAATACTATTCTACTGTACTTTTGAAATAAATTGCAAGGTCAACACCATATATGAATTTTGCGCATATATTAACAAAATCTCTCTCAATGCCTACAGGGAGAACGAAGAAGATAAAGAAATGGCAGATTTTCTGAAGTCCAAATTCCCAAGAAATATGAAAACAACAGGTAATTAAACAAAAAAAAAAATCAATTTTGTGTCTCGTCACATTATCAACATGTAATAGCAAGCTTTAGGAACTGAGGAGAAAATGAGCAGTGGCAAATGTTTTTTTTTTTAGAATATTTTTCTTGTTCAAGGTGTTTTTCTCCAGAGGGCTTTGAAGGATGAAGCTTCACACATCCACTGACTGATTCACCGTAAAATAGAAATGGGAGCACTGAGGCTTTAGACCCCTCTGAAAAAAACAGAACTGTTTGTGCTCTTCTTAGTCAAGTCATCAATTATCTGAACCTTAAATGAAATGGATGAAGTCTTCTCTTATAACACACATAAAACAAGACATGACAATATGGTTTGGAGAGTTTATCTTTTTTTTTTTTTTTTCCTCCCTGTGCCTCAGGTATACCACCCAGACGGGTGCCAGCCAGGGCTCAGCAGACCTCCTCTCCCTTTACCAAGACAGGCCTCACCCTGCTGAAGGAGTGCTGTGGCTTCACATGCTCCATCATGTAGCCTGGAGACAAAACAGAGGGCCCCTTTCCAGGGCTGTTACAGGGGCCACAAACCAACATGCTCATTCCACAGGAGTCTATATTTCCAATTTCAGCCTTTCCGTCTGAGAAAGACTTTGAGGAATGGATGGAGCACTACAGATGCAAGTTGAGAATTTCCTGCAAGGAAAGCAAGGGATGTTGCAAAGTTTATGTGGTGTGTTACTAATGCTGAGACCGAAGTTTGTCTTGTGCTGGATATTTTGTGTCCCCTTCATATTTCATTTCTTTTTAGTCCCATCGCTGCTCTCCACGTCTCTCATCCCACTTCTGTTTTTTAAATCTTTACTCTCGTTAATCATCTCTGTTAAAGCAGCTTCTTTTGATTAAGTTTTACAAAGGAAAACCCATCATGCTTTATTTATTACTAATTTTTTTAAGGCAGACAGGGCAGCGTCTGAAGGGCAGAAGCAGCCAGTAATGTATAGAATACACACTAATTGGATTAACATGTTGACAAGTGTTATAGTAACAGACTTAACTGAGCTTTGATGACTGTTGACTTGTTGTAATATTGCTCATTAAAAAAGTGGCTCTTTTGCAGGAGTCAGAGGGCCAGTGTAGACAAACTGCTAGAAGTTTATAATCAGCATTAAGGAGATAACACTAATGAAACTGACATTAATCAGCAGCTCAGGAGGAAGTTGTCTGCAATTTAACTTCAGATCCAAATTGGTATGACCTTTGGAAAAGCAGTGGTTTTGAAGAAAGACCAATATTCATCACGATCCATTTTCCTTCAATAACACCTAACTAGTTTTGACCAATGTCAACTTTTGTTTTAGTTTTCCTCTATCAGAAATTATGCTAAATTCTCCATGTTGTGCAGATTGTGGGATGCAGTGTTTCCTCTTCACTGAAGAACATGGCACAATACAAATTTTATTGCTATTCTCGCTTTATAGTTTTATAGTGAGCAATCACCCTGCCTCAGTCTTCTCTACAACCTCAATTTAAAAAAAGGTTGCTTTGCTGTGGTAAAATGAAAAAAACTTAAATCTTTTTTTTACCAACAACAGTTCTACAGAGTGTTCTTAAAGCTACACAGTATTGTCCTTTATACAATCATGTGTTTCACAAAGTGGTGAACCTTGTATCATCCTTGCTTGTGAACAAATGAGTCTTTTGAGAACGATCCTTTCATGCCTGATAATGATGCAGTTACCTGCTATCAATGAATCTAAAACATGTTGTTGGTATTAAATTCAGAATGAGTGTATATATTTTTAAAAATCAATGAAGTTGATGAGGTTAAACAAAGCTTCCAATTGAGTAAATCTCAAAAAGGATGAGCAAATTATCACTTCTGTGTCTGTGTAACCCAGCATCACAATTTCTGCTGTAATCAGGGTTGTGCATATTTCTGAAGAGAACATAGAGACAGAATCAAAGATGGTTTTGTGGGAACAGCGTGAAGACAAACATGAGTGTCTCTTTTGACATTCTGAGCAACCTGACGTTTCAGCACGTAGATGCCTCTTTCCCTTGAATTGGTCGTTTTTTAGTCTAATGACTGCACTCACTCTTGTTTTGCATCATCTGTATAAGCTGAAGCTGCACGCATGCGCATCACTTCTACACACTCGACACCGTTTCATGTTAATTTGTTGGTCGGGGGAAAAACTCTTTTGCACCAAATCCACTGTGATAAAACAGGATTTATTAGTTGCCACCCAATATTTTTTCTGCAATTTTTGCCCTTGTATGTATGTGTCCTTGTCCTTTACATTGGGCACAGGGATGGACACTCAAACTACGGAGCAGATCTCTCTGTTGCCAAGAGAAATAGTCACCATAGCAACCTTGTATACGCCATATCTTTACAATGAGACAATGAGGGAGGATGGATGGATCAGAGATGTGACCAAATAAAAAATATAGTATCATGATAACAGAATGAAAGGTAAAAATGAGACAAGATAATATAGTAATCATGTTAATTTTCATATTTGTGATTCACTCTGTGGCTTACAAAGCTAAAAAAAAAAAAAAGGTAAGTAAGCCTTCCTTTAAACGCTTTTAAATAAGTAACAACTACTTGAAGACTCCATGAACACAAAGCTTTAAGTAGTTGTGCTTGACTGGCAAAACACATATTAAGAGTCACAGCTTAGAGTTGCTACTTAAAAAGTCTCCTAAATCTTTTTAATCATTATAGATGATACATTTCTGAATGAGTCTCCCAGTTTGTTTTTCATCCCTGTTTGACGCAGTGTTCTGTTTTTTGCTCTTGTTTTTCTCCTCTGGTCCTTTTGGATGGACACGGTCGTCTGTTTTATTCAATTGCTGGATGTTTTGATATCCAGTCTCAACACTGTCATAGAGGCTTTGGGTCACGAATCAACCAGCAGCCATGTCTGCAGCTGTCATGAGAGGTCCACTGGAGAATTGGATGTGTGTCAGTACTGCGGCTGAAATACAGTATGCAGCGGGTGTGGTAGAATAACAAACAAATAAACAGAAGTATAAAGGCAGGAAAATAGCTTAATTTTATACGGACTTGTGGAAGTAATTGTGATAATCTGATGATGATGCTGCATATGAAACCTGATTTTTTTTTTTTAAAAACAGACAGTAGTGGTTAAATGAGGAGGTTTTGCATTAAAAATACAAATACCTTTTTTTTACATTATGTCTATCATCTGGGCAAAACAATGAGTTCATACATATTTTTTTTCACTTCTGCACTGAGACTGAGCTGCACATGCACACAGTAATTATTTTTTGTATGTAGCCTTTTCTCCCTCATCACCTCACATTTAGACATAAAATCAGCTGTAGAGTGTGTTATATTTGCTAACTGCTCTGCACAAGTCAGCAGAGAACTCAAGACATTTCACAGAGACGTGGAAGAGACCATGTAGACTCTGGGGAGGGACACAGTAAGGCAGAGAGGGAGTCAGAGAGAGAAAATAACATAAGAGGAGAGGCTGAAGTGGCGGACAACAGGGGAGATGAAGAAAAGAGAGATGGAGAGTGGGAGGGCACAGAGTCAGGAGGGGGGGGGTCTAATCTCTCAGTGTGAGTCATCCTTAGAGAAAACACAGTGAGTTCCCACGAGGGCAGCTCTCAGTAAACACTAAGGGCAGGGCTGTCATTCAAACCCCATGATCCTTTTCACCACCTGCACAGCTCACTGCACGTGAGAGGGGAGAGCATAAATGTGTTTGTACACATGTGTGAAAAATGAATAAGAAAGAATGTGTGTGTGCGTGTGTGTGTTTGCGTGCAGAGTGTGTACCTGTGCTACGAACACAAGGGTGAGGTACAGTAGCTGTCACAGCTTTGTTACTATGGTTACTGAGACTTAATGGTACGCTCTCACTTCTTGTTTCATTCAGTTTTGCTCTGTAATAAACTCTGTTGTATTCCAATGCGAGGCTGCACATGTTGTAAAACTGCAAGTGGAAGAACATGAGGACCAATTTTATAATGTTCAGGGTACAGGGTTTCCTAAATGTTCTCAGTTAAAGCAGAAATGAAATAAATCAAATCCTATCTTGAGATTCAGTTTCATTATTACAGTGAAGTGAGTCATTTCTCTTCTTACATGTGAGGAGTCAAATGTGTTTTAGTCAGAAAGCTATTCTTGTTTTTTAGATGTGTCACAACATGTGTCTCTGATTTTTGGAACAAGAAGATGTTGCAATGCTTTGGGCTCTAGTTGCAAACCTCTGATACCGATGACAAAGCAGATTTGAGTTTTTTAAAGCAAAAAGTTAGATAAGAGATCGCTCTGATGTCCAGAGCCAGGAAGTGAATAGCTCTGCTTAGCATTAAGACTGGAATCAAACCAAGGCTATTCAAAATGTTTTACAGGGTCATAAAATACATTTAAAAAAAAGAAAATATTAAATTTGCAATTAAAAGACAATAAAAAAGCACAGTGAGAGGGGAGAGCATTCCTCTTGAAGTTATTCTGGAAAGCCACAGAGAAAGTTGCTTTGAGCCCTGACTTAGCAAACCTCAGGTTTTCAGGTAGCTTGTTCCACAGGTGGGGAGCACAGAAAGTAAAAGCCGCTTCACCATGTTTGGTTATGAACCAGAGAATCACCCTGAGCCACTGTGTCCCAGGTGACCTCAGGGGTCTGGATGCTTTGTAAAGTACAAGTAAATAAAGATGTATTTAGGCCAGTGACCATATTAGACAATAAAAGAATTTTAAAACCTCTCATTAGACACGCAGGAAACCAATTCAGATATTAAGGCCCCAGTTTTATGTGTTTCACTTCCTTGGTGTCAGCGAGGATTCTGGTGGACTCACTCTGAACGAGCTGCAGCTGTCTGATTATAATAGTCTCTCCTGCATGAATGCATACATTTCTGGCACAAAACATCTTTAATTCTTGCACTGTTTTAAGGTGGTAGAAGGCTGTTTTTTATAAATGTCTTTGTGTGGCTGCTGAATTTAAGGTCCAAGTCCATAACGATACCAAGATTTCTGTTTTGATTTGTAAATTTTAATGTCATTGATTCAAAAAGAAACAGCACACATCCCGGCTCTCTCCATAGTTAAAAAATACACACGTACTAACACCTCTAAACTTGCTAATTAACAAGTCAAGTTGCCACTAGTTGCTTGGCAACCTCACTGTAATTATAAGGAAGTCCACACGCCCTGCTCATGGATGTATTAATAGCACATGATACAGTGATGAAAAATGAAAAAATCTCAAAATCATTTTACCCAAAGCTACAGTTTTAGGAGAGGAACCTGTACAACTGTTAATAGAATGCGTGAACATGCAAATAAGGTAAATTGCACTCTGTTATGAATTTTTGAATCCATGGAAATTGTCTGTTCATAAACTTTCTCAAAATGTTAAATAGTGATTTTCAAGTGTTTGACACCATTTTAAGGTCTTCCAGCCGTAGAAACACTGATGATGCAGTCGGCCACACAACAGTGAAGAAAACCAAGAGGATGCAGTTTTTTTGGCTTAGAGGTTTTTAGTCCGATATCCATCAACCATGACCATATTGCTGTCTTGCAAAAAAAAAAAGAAAGAAAAGAAAATCCATCAAATTCCTTACAATGTCAAATTGCTCAAAAAAAGGTTTGTGATTATTCTAAGATTATTTTTTACTCTCTCTTTTCTTTTCTTTTTTTTTGCTGATACGCACTCATGCAATGAGAAATGTGGTCATTTTGTGGTCAAATTTGAGGGTTATAAACAAAGTGGAGTAGCTTTGCTGTATAAGCAAGGCAGATTATGATGTCATGTTACAACAAAGGATACACACTGTAAATGAAAACACTGTGGATATAAAACAAAAATATGAGCACAGATTCACAGAGTTGTGTCTTAAGGCAGACACTCCTCTGTAGGCAGAGGCTGGGCAGCGGCTGTTTGGAGAGGATTGTTATGATGAAGAAAAATTCTTTGTATTGATCTTGAGGAAGTCGATCTGCTCTGAAGCACATACTGACTTTTTTTTTTAATCCCAAGGGACCAGAACTTGTGTGTCCAGACTCAGGTGCCTGGATGCTTCCTGCTTTCAGGGACACAACAGTGATGACTCGAAGTGTAAAGTCAAGATGTGCAGCATGTGATGATGATTATGATAACATTCAATAAAAGTAATTTCTTTCACCTTAATTTTTTTTTGTGAATCTGATTTAAAAAGTCAAACTGTTTCTCATTTGTATCCAGAGTCTCCAGGGGTATCCAGGGGTTTCTAAATAACAACAAACGTTCAACATCACAGTCACCGGTAATGAACGCGTGGGCGGCACAAGCGCCTTTACTTGGAAGGTTGCCATGTTCCATTAACTCTCTCCTGAAGTCACCGATGCAGGAAACCAAACTGATTTCCTCTGTATATAAAAAACAGGTCTGACTCATCCAGCAGTCAGTCCTCCCTCCACACTCGCTCTCTCTTTGTCTTTCTCTCTCTCTCTCTCACACCCCCCCTCCCCAACATGTCCTCCACAGCATCTCCAGCAGAATAATCAAATGATTACGATGCAGCAGGTTGCCATGTCCTGGGTCTGTTTCCCTGCTTATCTCCGTCTCATTATGTCAGCAGCAACATCATGCAAATGTGCATTTGCTCAGGAAAATGCCAAAGTAGCAGTGACAGTGTGTGAGTGTGTGAGCCAGAGGTGTGAGTATGAGTATGGGTGTGAGTATGGCCAGAGGACTCTTATCATAAGAAACATTATCACATTTTCCTTTTTCATTTATTTTTATCTCAGCTTTTCTCCCAGTGGTTCTTTATAATATTCAGGATGACATTCAACAGACAAAGGAATAATATGACTCCCGATGAAATTTGACTCCTACTGCTGAAATTTTGTATTCACAGTCATGATAGGCCATGTAACTCTGGCTACATACCTCAGTTATTACAATTTTAATGGCTTGTGCAAATGCATCAAATGAAACTGTCACATACTGCACATCAGCAGCTTTGACCTAAATATCAAAATCGAGCATTGCAGGAAAACTACAATAAAAAAGGAAAAAACAGCACACAGTTGTTAAGCATTAGATTTGAGAACTCAAGAAAAAGTGTTTTCTGTTTGACAAAGTTGACATAATTTCTTCCGTCACAGAATATTCTAAATATTTATCTGTCTAACACTAGAGTGATGTTTAAATCTCAGTGTTGCTCTAAAGTCTGACACCTGGATATTTTTTACTACTGCATTGTTGCAAAATCTTCCTAGAAACAAGAGATAACTGCAACACAAAAATTAGAAATTCAAGTCATTTTTAGCCAGAGCAAAGTACCCTGTAGAGATTCAGTAGAGGTTTTAAAATAAACTGTCAAGCTAAATGTGATAAAATGTTTTCTCATTTTGTTGAAAACAGACAGAAACATCTTATGTAGGCAAAGTCAGTACATTTTTGAGAACATGAAGGTGCTTCTGCTAACAAACTTGATCACTTAGAACATCCCACCTCCACAGTATCTTAGCTTTCAAACGACTCACAGCATTCAGAGTGAACTGTACGTTTTAAGAATATAGTAATCAAACTTTAGCATATCCCCTCTCTTTGCAAATAAAAAGAAAAAAAGCCATGGTAAACTTTACATGTCTCCTTGATAGAGCCATCATGTTCTCTTTAAAGGAGGGAGGAAGTAAAATGTTCACAGTCATCAATTTATTACTTTGGTCAACTGAATAGCAAAGACAGACATTCATGGACAGTCATATACACATGATACAGCACTTCACATAATGTATGGTGGATGAGATGTATGTTCTAATAAAAACAGAAATAACATATAATCCAAATCCAAAGCTTTCAAGGTTTGCTGAAAACCACAGCATTAAGATAGTTACATTTAATTAAAAATCTGGTGACTGCATGAAGGACAGAGAGATAAAGTATTCATACCCATGGGTATAAATAAGTAGAGAAAACAGAAATCAGAATTAGAAATAAAAAGCTGAACCAAAAAACAGAACCAAATGACTGAGGTTAAAGAGTCAGGTGCCATGCAGGCTAAGAAAGTCATCAGACAAAAAATGCAGGAACAGTAAGGGGGCGTCGAAACTACAGGAAGATTAATAAAAGAGACATGGGGCAGTTTTCTGTGTTAAAAAAACTCTGTAGAAAACCTCTGTAAAGCTCTGTAAACATATAGACCAACCAAAACAAACCATTGTTGATTTGTTTTGTAGCATCTCTTTATCACCAGATCTTTTTAAATGAAAACTTAGTTGATTTTTTGCTGCGTTTTAGTTGTTCAAATTCTCAACTCCCTCATGACTACTGGAAGCATAAATAATGCTGTTTTTACATAAGGTGCTTTAAAAAGATTCAGATCTTTATTTGTTCATTATGATGAAATAAGAAATAAAACAAGAATCTTAATAGCATTTCCTCTTGTATTTTTTAGCAATTTTTGAGGAAATTCTGTATACTATATTTTAACACCTATGAATAATGTACTGTGCCCTTGCCTCTAGCTGTTGATTAAAGTTGTTCCTTTGCAAAAATTAAAAAAATAGACAATTAATGTCTTCTTTATTCACAAGTATTATTAAAACTGAATAATAGTGGTGAATTAAGTATTCAGATCCTTTACTTATGGGAGTGTGAGAACAACACTGCAAAAAATTCTTTGTTGCAAGTAATCATCCTGCACTGTACATGAGAGTAAAGTAAAAGTGTGTGTAATCAAGGAAAATTACTAATAAAATTCAAGTACTTAATGAAGAAAAATAACCCCTTTGGTCATTAGATAAATGCAGTGGAGTAAAGAGTATAATCTGACCCCTAGTGAAGAGGAAAAATGATAAGAAAAGAAAAGACTTGGGGATAAGTATAGTACCTCTAAATTGTACTTATTGTGCTTAAAGTACTTGAGTAAACCAGTGATTACTAATGCCGACATGTTCGTATCCTTTATTTTTCTGAGCTTGGACATTCTGCTGCAGAAAGGTGTGAACAGCAAACAGTTTTAAATCGTCTTCTTCACGTCATCCTCATTACACAGCAATCCTAAGGCTCCATCTTGTGGCCAAGTAGAGTAAGTGCAGTAAAAAGTGTCGAGTGGTACCTCCGTTTTTTTTGCCAGACTCTGATTCTCCGCCAAGTTGAGTTACACGTCAGTGGGGAACCTGTACTGGTGAGCGGACGTGTACAGCGCGCGTCAGGCGGTTCCCGGATGCACTAAACAGAAACATGGAACGGGTGGTGGTGGAAGTACCGATCAACAACGGTGAGATACGTAACCACCTGCACGTCCCATGCTTGTCTACCACTTATATTAACCTCTCCTAAACGGCATTTTGGTGCTTGGAGCGCAGATGCTCCTCCTCTTCTGACGCGTAGGTTCGGCACTGAACGTGCGGTAGCCTCTGCGGGGCTATCAGTGCGTCTGCAGGCTGTTTGTTTTGTTTGTGTTTATGGCTTCTTGTAGCTGCAGGCTGCCGGCTGCTTGCACTTGTGCGCTGTAACGGTGCTGCTGTCATCTGTCAAACAGCAGTTTTGCAGCTGTCACCATTTACCTCTCTGAATCACACACAGGCCCCATGTTTTCCCCTTCATGGCTTTTAAGTCACTTTCAAAATCATGACATTTCAGTACAGTAGCAGACAGTGATTGTAAAAGAACCCACAGGGTAAAGTAATCTATTACAGTCCCAAAAGGCCGCTCATATAACACAGATCAGTTTAATACCTCTTGTAGTCTTATTCTATAAAACATATTTATTTTTGTCCAATAAAGGCTGTGTTTTTTATGTTACAGTCAGGTTAGCCCTGTGATTTGCCTATAAATATATGCTAATGATGATAATAATGAAGATTATACTTTATTTCTTTCAAAGAAGGTCAGAGGTCAAACCAATTCTAAAGCAGACCCTCCTTGTGATTTTTTTTCTTTCCCATATCCATCTTTTCCGTTACTATTTTCCAACATATTTCCGAGCTGCATATTTTCTATGACTTCAGGTTTTTCTCTCGCTGGCCCTTCCACGACTCCACGAAAGCGCCAGGTGCGTTTTTCAGCACGGCATGACATCATCCTTCTGCGGGAGGTAATCGCTCAGAACCCTTTTGCCTCCAAAGAACCAGGTATGTCCAGTTTTTAAAGGAAGCAGAACGAGCTGCACTTCCTACTGCAGAACAATGACAATGAGTTGGCATGTCTGTTTGAAACATCAGTAGCAACTTTTCAGTGTAGTATTGATCCAAGCAGTGGGGAGGTTCTTTGTAAAGCTTCCTCAATCATACACGAAACAATCAATCACATAACAGGCAGGAAGAGCAGTCAGAGTAATAAGCTGTGCTTTTAATAAAAAAAAAAAAAGCGCCCCGCTAACTCAGACATGCCTCGTATCCATGAGCTGCAAAGGTAATGGTGCATGTCCTGTATTCTGTATATTCACATTGATCGAACTCATGTTTAACAGGACGGATCTGGGCCCGTGTGGGCGAGATTATCACAGCAGCCCTTCAAGATGAAAACTTTGAGGTGGATGCCAGAAGATGTAGGGAGAGGACCATGTTGCTGCTGGACTACTACAAGAAGCAAGACTTTCCCAGTCTGCGCAGGTTGGTGCAGCCATGAGGACCCAGCACTTCAGGAGAGGTTAAAAGCTGTCTATAATGTTGCACCTGAGGAAATAATGGCGCTGCACTTGGTGTGAGAGATGAAGAAGAAGATGTGCTCAGTACTTAACCAAAAGGAAACACAAGTTTAACGTGTGTGTGTGCTTTTCCTGCACACAGGTTTGGAACAGAGAGGTTGTACGCTCAAAAGGAGGATCTGCTCCATGAGGTTTTGGAGCTGGAGACTGAAAAGGGGCTCCTGGTCAGCGGGGAAAACACAAAGTACCAGGTGGGTGCCAGTTATCTCTTAGTTGCAGATAAGAGCAGGTAAAAGTTAAGTTAAAGTCACTTAAGTGACCCTAGGACAGTTTACATTTATCTATCCATCTATAAACAGTTCTACCAGTGATTTTTTATTTTTCAAAACCCTTTTTCTTTCTTAATAATCGTTAGATCTAGAGGAGTTAAAGTATTTTTCTTTGTTTTTATGATTGAAGAAGTGACAACTAATCTTGTCCTAATCTCTCTTAGGAGGATGAACTGAGAAAACGAGCCATAGAAGAACTAACTCTACCAGAGCAGGACAAGCCCATCATCACTATCACACAAACACGCACTGCAGGTGAGAACTGAGTCAGAGCTGAAGAGAGGACAGGATTCACCACCATGCTGCAGGGAGGAAGCCAGTACATTTCTGAAAAGTTCAGACATTTTAGGAAGAAGCTAAATAAAATGCTATATGGACATGCGCACTTGGCTTGACATAAATCTTAAAATATGGCAGAATTTATATAAAAATTCATTGTCAGCTGCGATGGCATAGCTGAGATGGCAGCCTCCTCTGATCAAACTCCTCCTCTTCTCCATCCCAGCACCATCAGAGGGAGAGGGACGGAGAATCTTTGTTAAATATTGTCGTGCTGTGCTGTGTACTTGCATGGTCCCAGTTGTTTCACTAATCATCAAACAGAGAAATCTGTAATTTTATTCAAACTAACAGTGCTTTTCTTTGATGTTACCTGTCAAATACCTTTCAGGTAACTTCAGTCAGAGAGTTAGAAAAGAGGTCGGCAAATGAAACTAAACATTACATTAATAAAACTAATAAAATAAATAAAAAAAATAAAATAAATTTCCTCATCCATTAAAGTTTCTGCTTGAGGCAGTCAGGTAGAATGTAATCTGTGCTGCTATCTATTTTACAATGAAAGAAACAAGTCCCATGATCCCACACTACTTCATAAAACTTATCAATTATGTTTTTCATTGGTATTGCTTTAAGGCATCTATTGGCATTATATTTTTAAATCCCTCATAAAACCATCCCTCAGTTTAAAATATCAGCTTCTGTGTAAGCAAGTTTTTGCTCTTCCTTGGTGTCCCAGCTATTGATCTTTGTCAACTCCGTAAGTAATTTGTAATATTTGATATAATTTCTCTCACAGCAGAGCCAGTTGAAGACCGTGAGGGGATGGCGGAGCTTTCAGCAGCACCCATGGCCAAGCGACCCTGCCAATGCTGCTGTCAAACCTACTCTGAGATTCTCAGCGTTTTGGAGAAACGCTCGGAGGCGGAGCAGCGGCTGCGAGAAGAGGAGCTTGCTTTGCGCCGGGAGGAGCTAGAGATTCAACGGAGTAAGATATTCAAAGAGCAGTGTACTTTGTTTTTAACCCAAACGGGTGGTAAAAATGTGTCTGTGCTATGTTGTAGGTGTCGTTTTCTTTGGATATTTCTTTCTGCTAAAGTGGGTTTTTCCTTAGTTAAATGGAACTCCAAATAAAGGAAGAAATAGTCATCCATATGCTGATCATTATGTTGTGGACATCTTCAAGTGGCAATGAATATAAACTTAATTTCCCCTTTTTCACACTTAGGCAAGATTGCTTTGGAGAGGGAACGTCTGGGAGCTGAGAGAAAAGAGAGAGAACGCAGATTTGAGCTTGAGAGCCAAGAAAGGCAGGTCATCCTGGACCTGCTGAAAGAGAAGGTTCTGAAAGCTGACAGAGAACAACTTCATAAACTGCATCCTAATTCAAATTCTTAAAAAACAAAAATATGGGGAAAAATGTGGTTGACTCCCTTAAGAAGAGAAAGGAAATCAAGGAAACAGGAAGTGAAAAGATCAGTGGTTGCTAGTTGTTACATGCAGGTAATTTACTTGGTTAAGTAAAGTACCCAAAATATGATTAAAGAGATAAACAGGTTTGAAATGGAATGACAGTAATGCAGGATTTACTGCCTTCCTTTGGGCCTTCAGACACTAAATGATGATCAATTCTTAACCATTTTTTAAAAAAAGTGGGAGACCACAGTCATAGGGCCAGTTTCAACTGTTTTTTTAACATAATCCTCCGAAAACACACACAAGATGATTTGCCCTGACCACAAGACCACACACCTGCCTTTGTAGTAATGATTTCAAAGCAGTGATTCTAGAGACACACGATCTCACAGAGATTCATGTGACTGAATGTTTTGCACGAAACATTACATAAGCGTTTGCCATGACATTGACAAACTGGTCTTCTTTACTAATGACCTATTTAGCTCGAGGCACAGTTTTGCTTGTCTTAGCCAAGCTTGTAACTGTAAAAGTAACGAACATCCTGTTGGAGATGCTTCCCAGTACAATTGCTCTTAATGGCTATTATGGGTATTCCATTAGACATGTTTGATATTAAAGATTCGAGACAGGGGAGGCTCTGACTAAAAGAACCTTATTAACAACACACACTTGAGGATTTTTTGGACTAATAATCAGTTACGGCCTAGCTATGGGTGGGGCCACACCCCCTGATCAGGCCAAGAATCAGGCTTAAAATCTTGCAGTGTATAGAGGGCCTTATCAAATTTAAGGAACAACCATGACATAAAATTTAGAAAAGTGTTTAAAAGTTTCAATATTTGCTAAAACAGAGCTGCACAAAGCTGATCCATATAGATGCCAAGAATCACAAAGTCTGCATGAGAATCAAACTTACTGCAGTTACCAGCGGAGTCACCAGAGTCTCCTGAGAAAAGGAGTGTAGAACATCGTGTGAAGTCATGCCACTGGTTTGTTGATTCGCGGGGCCAGAACACACAGACAGTGAACAGGTGTGTCATGCTGCTGTGCTGCACAAAGTCAGATAAATGCCTGTCCTTATTACACCTTAGTCAATATGTTAATGAGTCCTGTTCACACTGTGAGAAAGAAACCTCTTTGTGGTTCCATTGTGTAAAAAAAAAGGAAGAATGGCTAAAAAAAGGTATATTTTTAAGTAAATAATATTACATTTA
Organism: Acanthurus lineatus; assembly: GCA_029814665.1. Classification (NCBI taxonomy): domain Eukaryota; kingdom Metazoa; phylum Chordata; class Actinopteri; order Acanthuriformes; family Acanthuridae; genus Acanthurus; species Acanthurus lineatus. The sequence goes on along the minus strand of JAPZDV010000020.1, from coordinate 17,635,499 downwards.
TGGTGCAGCTCAAGCTTTTTGTACATCCTGTAGCAGTGGCATGTCATTGACTGTTACATGTGTTTTATTTAGCCACTTTGTTTTGACATTTTAATTAAAATAGAATTTAAAACAGTATTTTGCCAATTAAATCTAATGTACATTTGTACTGCAGATAATACAAGCCATGAAGTGTTTTCCTGTAGATCATACAGAAATATGTTCTTGCCACAATCCTTTTGCCATAAGACAGTTGTTTGTTAAAGTAGTTTTCCTCAGTTTATTCTAGGATTTATTTGGTTGATGTTGTACGGTTACATGGCTTTTTGAAGATGAAGCATGTTCATAACATGCTCCCCTAATTTACAAGTTTTTTTTCTGCTTTCGATTTCTTAAACCATTTTGTGATGGGATCCAGCCGCAGCGATTGTCGACACATTTATGATCTCCTGCACAGATACTCAGTAGACTCGATTATTTCATGAGTGCTACCAAGTCCTGAACTGCACCACACCCATCCTGTGACACAGTATTCATTTTAATCTCAACAACACACCTAAAGAGTTTTCATGACTGCATCTTGCGTGGCTTTGACACTCTCATGTTGACAAAATCTGCTCACAGACATAAACATCTGGCAAAATGTTCAAAATTGCTTTTGCAGTAGTTCATACTGTAATTAGTGTTTCCAGGATCACATGTTTGCCATAATGACACACACACACACACACTCTCTTGAAAATACAAACTAACTGCTGTTGTACAGTTGACACTGTGACTTTTCTGTGTTGTTCTGGGGGAAAAATGCTTTATAGTCCCCAGAACATAACATATTTTTTATTCAATTAAAGTGTGTAAAGAAATTTGTTTGCTTGAAAAGTTGATATATATATGCAATAAAGATAAGTGAAGGTCGAGACTTTTTGGATTCATTGCGATCACCAGCTGCATTAAGCTCAGTACAAAATGTGACTGCACATGACTCTATTTGGCTTTTAGCAAAATGTGGTTTGGAAATGGGGCCACTTATGCCACATATAGCTTTGGTGACTCATCAAGTCATCGTATTTTAGAATTAAATGAAATTGGATTTTATCTTAGATGTGGAGATCTTTCACATTCTCATGCTAAAGCACCTGCTAATCTCTACAAAGCTGAAAACTGACTTTGGCAGGTGGGACTTTGAAATTGCAATAAAATCCTTTCTGCTAAGAGATCTGTAATAAAATAAAAGAACAATTACTAATATGTGCTTTCCTGCACTATATATGATTATTTCCATTTTATGCTACTTGCTCAGATACATAGAACTGTAATTTTTCCTACATTTGCATGAAAGATTCTGACTACTTTGTACATTCTGAGTGTATATAAAACATAAGATTAGGTTATAAAATAGATTGAATTCACAAATAAAATAGCAATATGATAGGTTGTTTAACCCAAAGCACGTTAAAAAGTAGCGGAACTCAACTCCACCAATATTCTTCCAGTCACTCCACTTTGGCTTTTTGTGTAATACTAATGTAGATTAATGCTGAAGAAAGAAACGAGTATAGAATTACCTTGTTACCTAGTATTTTACATTGTGCAATTATTACTACCTCTATTAAAGAGACTTCCATAACTTTAACTCACAACAATGTTACCTGTAAATTTAAGGAAACTTTCCCACCGCATTTTTTGGTTGTTCCACTTTAATTTTTAGGTCATGAGAATCCTGCGCACCGATTGGTCATAATTATAGCTTGCACACCCTCCGCTGTCTCTGATTGGTTCGCTTCAACGTCACTCTACATTTTTATCCACCCGATGAACGTGTGGTCGTGACGTTTTTGCCAGTGCTGCGACTTCATTGAATTTATAGTCGCGAGTCGTTGTGTGGATGCTGCCGGCGGACTTTTGAATTATTACACTGTTGCTGTGCCAAAGAAGTTTTTGTAACATTTTAGCTCATATTCACAGTAACACAAACCGATGTGTGTTGTGGAGATAATGAAGTCTGAGTAACCTGAAGTCTGGAAACTGAGCTCAGCTTTCCATGTGCTGTCGTTTTATTGGTGCACGGGTGGTTTTTGCGGTGCTGGTCGATGTGAAGGTGGTTGTTGACTCGCTATCGCCAGCACGAGTGTTGCTCCCACGCTACATTTGGAACATGTGGTCTTTGTTGTTTTAGTTTATATACAGTGTTGCATCGCACTACTTGGGTGACTTTTCGTGTTTTCTTACGTGACCATGCTCGGTGAAAGTATAAACCACGCAGAGTTCAGATTTTAGTGTTGGAAGGGGCTTCTCAAGTAGGATAATAAGGGACGATTTGGGGTGAAACGTGAACAAAAATCGAATTGACTCCAAAGAAACATGCCTATTAGGCGTTGTGGGGGTCACAGGTCACTGGTCTCTTACTCTCCAAAGCTGTCGTACGGTTACACGAAAATGAATATTTCAAGAAATGGCTACCGTGTCTTTTCTGCCAACTCCTCCACCGCCTGCACCGAGTTAGCCAAGAAGATCACAGAGTAAGTGTGGCTTTACTTTGCACAACACGATCATGATTAATGTCATTTCATCTGTGCAGTGTTCAAGATCCATCTCATTGTTTGCACTCGGACCTGAAGGGCAAATCTGCAAGTTACTGATGCTAGCGTGTATTGTTTTGAGTTTGATGCATTTAAGTGAGGCTTAAAAGTTAGCATTCTCAAATGCATCATATGTAGTATGAAAATCATAGGGCAACTCATGATTTTAACACCACACGTGGTAAACAGAATAATGTTGTGATGCATGTAAATAAGTAACATAAAAAAAACAAAAAAACAAATACAAATAATGAACCAAGTGGAACAGAGTACAAGGAGGCAGTCTGTTCAAGTTTATGTAAAACTTAAACTTGTACCCCTACAAACAATAGTGACAGGGACTGTCAAAAGGGAAAAACAACATTTAGAGTTCAGTAATATTTGGAAAAAGACTCCAATTTGGGTGTTTGCTTATGTAATCTTGTTGCAAACCTGTTTTATATTTATATTTGTCAGATCTCTTGCATGCATCATGCGTAGTCACCTATAGCATCAATACTTCCCCATGAAGTATTCAATTTGTGTGGCATAATTTCTTGGGTTATACTGATAAATTACTTTGTATTGTATGAGAGACTATATAATCTTGTAAACTCTTTTAGAAGGGTTACATGTTTTTTATCTAAAAGTCTTGTATATAACATGCGCTCCTATGATTTTCTCCTTAATGTTTTGACTTCTATTTCAGTTGCTTTTCCAACCTGAACATCATCAAAATTTTCATATTTCTTGGTATGAATCCAACTTCAAAAAGCATTGCATGTTAGTGCAAAATACCAGCAAAATATTGAAAATTTAAATGCCCTAATTGATTCAACCCATTGCCTAGCATTTGTTGGAAGGCTTAAATATAATATGAAGCTTATTTTCATCTGTCATTATACAGTTATATGGATCATCACAGATTAGCAACACTGTATGCATACAAACCCAATAGTGTATGCATAAGATTTGTTTGATGGTATTATGATTAATAATGGGTATTTTTCTTGGCATGGCAGATGAGGAGGACCTGTCAGTTAAAATAATAGTTATAACTTCGATCAAAGGAACATAGTGTGCAGACACTGCTCTGAAAGCAGCAACCAGGGTCACCAGACTGTACTGGATGTTCCTGTTGCAGTCAGATATTATTTAATAGGCAATGAGTCATGGGGCAATTAAATGGGTATTGGCTTAGTAGAAAAACAAAAGAAACCAGGTCAGATACAATAAAACATTGTAATAGTTAATGGGAAGTACATGTGGTCGTAATTAAAGCATTGACTTACTAACTGACTGGCTCACATCTCTGCAAACACAAAGATCTTCCCTTGTTTTGTCTGCTGAAATGAGGGAGCAGCCCCGTTCTTCCCAGATCTGAAGATTTGTCAAACAGCCAAACAAATTTGCATTGCGCACACAGTGAAAAACAGCTTAGCTTTCTCAGTTTTCATTGTTTGGCAACATGGCCGAACATTATTAGGGCGATCACGTTGCTATGCTGAAGCCAAGTAGCCAAGTAGAGTTTCCTTGTGGAGCAAAGGTTAAATATCAGTAGCATATTAAAATATTAATGAATACCACACTGAAAATGTACTCTTAGGTGGACCAGGTGACTATACTGTATGTGTGTAAATACTAAAAAAGAACTCATTCTTGTGATCTTATAATTTTTCCACTGAATGTGACTAATAAAATAAACAGTTTATGAGGCTGTAAACTGGGTTCTCCCATGTTGGTAAAGATGGATATATGAGCAGGAATATTACTTCTACTTGAAGGTAACATAGTCATGACAGATGGTGGCATCATGTCAACTGTTGAAAGTGCTGACGATTGTAAACAGGGAAACAGGGTGAGGCTACAGAGGCGGAGAGGCCTGTCTCGCCTTGCGGGATTCCTGTTGACTGTTGGCAGAGCCCTCCACTATCACCGAGACAAGCCTTCACTTATCTGTGGTGTGCTTTAGATACCAACCAAGTTCATTTTTGGTGATTGACGCTCTTTTGTGGCAGTTCAGTTTTCAAATTAAAAGCATAATTTTCCGCCGAAGGCACAGCTGCATTCATAATGCCTGGGCTTGTTTGTGTTTGACTTTATGTAGCTTGACTGTTCTGCACTAAACAGTGATGTCCCTGCCAACTTCATGTTTGTGCCTTTTTTTGCGGATGTTTTGACTTTTTCTCTCTGAATCTTGTAAATAGATTTACAGTCTTTTTGCAATTACATTACAAAACTAATAAAAAGCTTTTGTGTATGGGCTCCCTTTATAGTTGCCCTAGATTTTCCAATATTACTCCTGTGAATAAATTACCTTCACAGTCACTTTAGTTCACTCCTTTTTAAAAAGGTGGGGATGTAATAGAGAATTTGTGGCCTGCCAAGTTTGCATGCCATAGCTTGTGTGATGTGCAAAGCTATAGAATTATTGTTTTTATTTTCAATCAGTCTGACTTTATTTTTTTGGCCATTCAATTTGTTGTTTGGTCCATAAAATGAGTGGAAAAAGTTCCTGTGGCAATTTCGCTCTTTCTCTTTCACATAAAGATATGTGTTAGTGTTTTTAACACTTTGTGACCTAAATTTTTCCCCTCCAGACGTTTGGGTGTGGAGTTGGGCAAGTCAGTGGTTTATCAAGAGTCAAATAAGGGTAAGACCAATGAATATCCTTAAATCACTCATTCCACAATGAATGTCTTAGATTAATGCACTGTGGTTTTGTGTTGCCTCACTTGACTTTGCACTTAAACCCACACTGACTGTGTTTTGTTTGTTTGTTTTGTTGACAGAAACTAGAGTGGATGTGAAAGAGTCTGTCCGTGGACAAGATATCTTTATCATTCAAACCATTCCCAGGTGAGACACACGGATACTCTTGGTGCCTTAATGTTTTATTAATTAAGTGTCATATCACCATGTAATATGATCAGAGAAGTGTCACCTGGCACTGCAATTTTTTTTTAGTTTTTCAGACTCTTTTGCCTCATTATTGTTCACTTAAATTGAATATGTGTTTACCCATCATCAGCCTTATTCCCTAGCCTAAGCCCAGATCAGAGACTCTGCCCACTCCCCTGAGTGGACTTGATTGTCTTGGTCTGGCATTGCACCATGAAACTGTGATTTTTTTGATTGAAAAAATTATTATATCCAATGAGAGCTAGGGGTGGGGAGCCAAGGTGGGACTTATGCGACACTCAAGCTCTTTGATGGAACTGAAGAGGAGTAAACACAATAATAACAGCAACAGCTACATATAAGATAGACGCTGCTGGCGTGACCCCCTTGATTAACAAGTTTGTTTTACAGAAGTGACAAGTATTCTCAATTCTGCTCAACATTGTGTTGTTTATTTCAGTCACTCAGTGACAACACTGTATGCATACAAACCTATGTCAACTGAAAGGGACGTCAGGTTCAGGCCAGCAAGTTGAACTCTAATGATTTGTTTGGAAAAATTTCTAATTCCTTCTCTCCAAATTTATACCTACCCCTGCAGTCTCAGTAGCAGCCAAATATACTATGTTTGTCATTACTGTGCAATTAATTAAAACAAGTCAAAACATATCTGCTCCATGTACTGGAATAGTGGTTAGTTTGCCTTTGTATTTCGCATTCAAGAACCTCATAGCATCCATTTGCCTGGAGGTTTAAGGCCAAATCAAGTTTGTCTTTGCAGCAAGTTCAAGGCAGCACTGACCACAGCCTTTTCATTTAACCAGTTGGGTCTTGTGTTTGTCCCTGTTAATCTGTTATTTGCCATGACGAAGAGACATGCTGGGAAAGATAACCAGAGTTCACAAGAGGGGACATCACATTTTTGTAGCTTCCTGTATCAAGTGTGTGCAGATCCAGCAGGCCACTGACCTGCCAGCTGTCATGGCCAAAACAGCCACACACAAACTGAAACTGTCTTTGTTGTCCAAATAGCATCCGTCATGGTTGTGTATCAAAAATATCACCACAGTAACAGAGTTTTGATCTCTAGCCTGTGGGAATAGTGATTTCCTGTCACCAAATCCTTTCTTAGTTTCAAATGACGTTTCTTAACAGAACCTCATATTTAGGTCGTTTTTAGTCATGCATTAATGTTTTTTTTTTCTTCTATTGCAACCTGATGACATTTTTTAGTAATCATTATAATTTCTGGCTCTGGACTAAAAAAGAAAAACCAGTGAAGGTGTAGTCCAGTACCAGGCCACATGAAAAATACGAATGAAAAGAGGACAGTGTTTGCCTTATTTACATTAGTTTATGAGCTCATGTGAACAAACATTGTACTGCTGACTCATCAGTCCTCATCAAAATATCCTTGTGTGCCTGTTTGGATTATCTTTATGGACCATAGGCTTTGACTATTTGCACAGTAGGACAGCACTATTTTTGATCATGATATCTGATACAGTCTGTTGAATTAACTATGTTGTTCCTCAGAGATGTCAACACGGCCATCATGGAGCTGCTGATTATGGCTTATGCTCTGAAGACGTCCTGTGCCAAGAACATCATCGGTGTCATTCCCTACTTTCCTTACAGCAAGCAATGCAAGATGAGGAGCAGAGGATCCATTGTTTGCAAGCTTCTAGCATCCATGTTAGCTAAAGCTGGTAAGGACTGTGTATTATAGTTTTCTTTGCCATTATTGATGTTTTTATTCATTTCTATGGAAGTAAGGCACGAATTTAAATTCTTCAAAGCAACTAACAAGCTCATCTTGACTGTCAAAGATAAGGTGGAAATAGTCTTCAGATTTTTTGCCTTTATATACAGCTGCATTTTGCTTGTGTCTTGCTTCAAAATGTGTCCAGATCTTAAGGAATCTTATCTGATCCACCAATCTATTAAAACTTGTATTATTAATTTTGGTATTTATTTGGACAGTGTATGTACATGTGCACAAATTTCCCATAATGTTGGCGAAGTTTGTTCTGAAGGCACAGCAAATCACGTCTATGTGTGGATGTGTCTTTGGTGTTGCAGGGCTAACTCACATCATTACCATGGACCTTCACCAGAAAGAAATCCAAGGCTTCTTCAGCTTCCCTGTTGACAACCTGAGAGCTTCCCCCTTCCTCATCCAGTACATCCGCGAGGAGGTGAGGCTGCATAGCTCTGTACAGGGAACAGGATTGTGTCACAGTGTCACTACAATGGTGGTTGTTACGAAAATGATTTACAGTTAAATAGTATTTGATACTATATAGCTCATACTAAATAGCTAATTTATTAATGAGCTCAGAGCTCATTTTTATATTCCCGCACTCAAGGGCATTTTTCTTTCCTCAGATCCCAGACTACAGAAATGCCGTCATTGTTGCAAAGTCCCCCTCAGCTGCCAAGAGGTAACAGCAAAGCCTTTTTTTTTTTTTTTTTTTTTTTGGCCTAAAAATTTTTGTGAAAAGATTATTTTAATATTTTGTGTCTGTGTGTGATATGTGTCAGGGGTCAGTGATAAACAGAAAGGGTGCGGGG
>JAPZDV010000020.1:17550972-17610182 GCA_029814665.1 Acanthurus lineatus | reverse complement strand
TGTGTGTGTGTGTGTGTGTGTGTGTCAGAGAGAAAGAGGAAAAGTGAAAGTGGGAAAGAACATCAAAGCTTGAGGTCCTCAGTTTCATAGTTTGGCAGACCAGAATAACAGTAAAAATGTACAGATCCAGAATGACTGTCATTTGAATACGGAACAATTTTCAGCTTTATAAATTTAACAAAAATATTGTTGTGCATTTATGTGCCTCATGATATACAAAGTTTTATTTTGAATCCACACACTTATTCATGATATTCTAAATCTCTAACCTAAATAATCCTGTTTTTTGTCTAAAAATAGGTGAAGAGCTTTGAGATCGCAATGGGTTCAGCTTTTTACCACTTTCTGTGTGAGAGTGTACATGCATGTGTGCACGTGTGACTCAGCAGCAGTCAGATGGCTTGTCAGTCTGCATTGGGCTCAACAGTGTGACAGTTGGGTGATCAGTCATGCCACATCCTGCGGGATTCATCACAGCAGCAGTTCCAAGGATCCAAAGTTCCTCATGAGGAAAATAAAAATGTGGAGAAAAGATGCATTTTGAAAACTTCAGCCCTGTGTGTGCGTGTGCGTGTGTGTGTACATGTGCAGTGTTGTATGTTCTATATTTCCATCTTAGTCAAACTTCTGCAAACTTAGTCATGACTTCTTTATAGCTGATGATTAACCTTAAATCCATCTCTTAATCTGAAAGTCTGTCTTGCTTTTGGGGATTTGACAAAGTACAGGACACAAGTGCCAAATCAACCCATCTGGCTTATATGTCACAGATATAGACAGTTAAATCACACTGAACTGAGATTTGAACAGAAGAAGAGTCCTATTTTTCAACTGCAAGTGATGCAGATTTTACGGCTCCAGTGCCAAGTTAGCTCGAGCTCACAAAGAGTTTAACAGGGGAAACAAATAACCTTGTTACTGGTTAAATAAAGACTAGATTTGGCATAGCCTGCATGTTTGAAATAGTTAAAGGGGATAAAAACAGAAAAACAGAAATATACAGTAACTCCCCAAGGCCATCAAGACTCTGATGGAGCAGTAAATTGGATTAATAAAAGGCATGCTGATTTGTAACATACTCCCATGTGGGTAAGTGGGAGGAAGTTTAACTAAATGGGATAAAGGCAGTGAGTAGGCAGTTGTCTTTCAATTTTTAAACTGATAAGATAATAGAGGAAAAGCATGAAGACATAAAATGGAAATAGCTGCAAGGCATTGTTTGTGTAAAACTGAATGAGGGAGTGGAGGAGAAATAATTGTCTTTCTGATTGAACTCCAAAATTGTCTTAAAATCCGACTACACTGCGAACCGTGTCATACATCCAGAAGTCAGGCAGCATTTCCACTCATAGTTAAGTGAAATTACACTTTCCGAGTCCATGAATACCCAAAGGGAACATGTAAGTTCTGCAGGTTGTCACCATACCTCCAGTTTGTTGTGAAGGCAGGAAGTTGTCTGCAAAACCACTATGCCACAACATGCTACTAAAAAAACATCCATGTATATGTTTAATATGACAGAGAGGAGCACAAGCAAAATGCTTCTGTTCCTGATGTCTGCAGAAGATTTTTTTGTGTGAGTATATTCAGGCTCTTACTGCTTTGCACAGCCACATTAAAAAGGAGTTATGTTATGCACACACCCTATGATGACTAGATGAATATACGGACCCCTGTGTAAATGGAATATTTATTTTCAATTCGAACCTTTCTGGCCTCAGTGACCTTCAGTAGACATAACAGTATCAGTATGACTGCACTGCCTCACTGCTGCACTTTTGCATCCTGACTGATGAATCTGTGTCCTTGTTTGGCTGTTTGATCGGTCAGTGACACAGAACTGTGATGATCCCTCCCAGGGGAAAATAAAAGAGAGGAGGATAATTGCTCACTTATCCAGAAAATTATATATTAGTTTTACATGTATATAGATGTGAGTGTGCTCGGAGGGATGCTGTGTGTCGCTGAGTGGGAACGTTTTGTCTCAGATCATTGCCCTACATTTTATGCATCCTCGTTGATTCTCATTTTAATACCCTGTTTTCAAACTTCACACCTGGTTAAATTATGACACATGCAAATTGTGTTGCTTTAAACACGTGTAGGCGGTTTTCCCGTATGACATACCGCTGAGGGGGGGCCTGTGTCTGTGTGTTTCTTTTTTTAAATTTATAAAACATTTTCCAGTCTTCTAATCTCAATCCAAAAGAATCATAATCACTTATACAAATATAAATCTAAAAAGAAAATATAAATATCTGTATTTCCAATGTTTGCTATCACTTACATTTCACACCTGGACTTGTTGACTATTCTACTGTGACCTATGACCTTTGCCTGCGCCGTATCAAATGACGTAGCAGTTATTAAGACTGCCAGTCGTCACCATTTAAATAGTTTTTATGGTGGATTTGAGAAAAGCAAGAAAAAAGAAGTAATTAGCCGATTTTAGAGGAGTCTGCCTTATTGATTTTTTTTCTTTTTTAAATAAATCATTCAAACTCCATGACGATGGAGCAACTACCACGTGACGTTACAACAGGTGTAACGGTAATTAAAGACGTAAATCTCGAGGAGTTCATTGGGACTGAGAGGACAAGTGGTTTTATTAGACTGGCAATATTCAAGCAAAAAAGTTGAGAACTTTGCGGTGTACAGGACTCACCGAATGGCGCTAAGACAGGTGAGTAAGTTGACGTCATTACACCTTCAGAGCAGCGTAGCATCGTGTGTGTGCCCTTCGCGGTGTGAAGACACTGTGTGTTTGTGGCTGCAGCTGCTGCTAAGCTTATATTGTTTATATTTCTCTGTTTTTTGCCTCAGTGATGTTTATTCTACTCATTAAGTGGAAGTTGTTTTCTTTTTTGCATCCGCCGTGGTGCACACTATTTTATGATTGTCCATCACTGTGTTCCGTGAGGATATCAAGTGGTATCAAGAAAAAGGCCATTGTATATTTGTCAGTGATGATCCAATGTACGCACAGACTACAAATTTCTGTCCATACAAAGTGAAATTTCTAGTGCATGTAACGTACTCAAATCTGATGAGTTCATTATATGAATACAGAATAAATTTATAATCTAACAAAACAGGTTCTTTTGAAATCAAAAGGAAACGTCACGGATACCAACAACCAACAACAAATGCTAGATGTATATACACTGCACTCACAGTCAGTCAGATAAAATATTTGGCATGTGCTCATTTGTGTCATTTTTTTCATTCTGTAATTTTGTTGTCTGAAAACATTTGCCTTTTCAACCCCTTTGGTTCACCAGCTATGATGCATTAATCAAAATGGAAAAGGGCGTCACAGTGATCCTTGTCTCTGTAATCATGTTAAAGTTTGACTTGGTAAAATAATTATATTATTTACAATTATTATTTTTTTCACATTTACCATTAGACATCTAATTAAAAAATAAACACTCCTCACTGAAAGCGAGACATGTTAAATGTGGAAGGGAACGCTTCTTGTAGTTTCATCGAGTCAAATTGTTAATGGTCCACAACTTAGGTATATGATCAACAGCTTCAAAACTAACTTGGAATATTTACTCACAACACTTCTTGCATGCACTTGATAAATGCACATTACCGTGCAGCGATCCATTCGTTTGCAACAGAAACAGTTCAGAACTTTTTAAATGCACTTAATATTGGTGACCCACATAGCTAATATCAACCCTCAAGTAGATGAGGTAATATCTTGCACATGCAGTTCTGAGGCTCTGACCCAGAAAAATGGGAAAATGGATGCGTCATATAGAGCCCTTATCAGACTCCATTTTCCACATGTAAATTAGGTTTGTTATTCACTGTCTTTTCTGTGGGCTCTTGAGTTCACTGACTTGATAATTATGCTTGTTTCGTGTTAATTGTGTGTAAGCCCTGGTAAACTGTGTGACTGAGTGTCATTTAGTCACTAATGGAGATATATCTGGGGCAGTCGTTGCAGTGGGTATTATGATAGTCATCAGCTATGAGTTAATGACAACAAAGGTAACCTAAATATTAATCATCACCACAACTCCTCCTTTGTTGATCATTTTAATCTTTCTAATTGTTCCACAGGGAGAATTTTAGTTTGAGGTTGTTTGCTGTCGCTGTTTGAGTGTGTGTGAGCGTTGAGTTTTCTCACAGTTTGCTTAGGTAATGGTGGATGACAGGCATGTTTTGACCTACTTTTCTTGATCATGGATTTTGGAGACGTGCAGTAGTTTTCTCATGCCTCAAAACAAAAAGTTGCCACATTGCATTGCCGTTGATTGCAGCGAGAGCCAGACCCACGAGGCCCAAAGTGAACTTAAGTGGAAATTTTTAGGAAACAGTACATCTGGACAGGCTGCTTTTATAGCTTTGGCTAAACAGTCAAGTACATAGACTACCATCATCCATTCATCTATCCTAAGTGGGCATCGTGAAATCCATCAGGCTCATCGCCACCTGTCTGAATCCTGTCTGAGTCATTAAGTTACCCATTTTTGTGGATTAGCATTAGAGAAAGATGTGAGAGAATACTGAAGTTCTCTGCCTGACAGTTCTTTTTTAAGTGTTTCTCTCCATCACTGTCCGTCATCTCCTGCTGCTGTTTACAATAACCAGAGACAAACTGACTCAACACTGTATCACTTCATGTCAAGGGTGATAATTTGTCCCATTTATGTTTCATATTTTCCCAATTTGTTAACTTGCCACTTTCAAGTCTTCCACCCATTTCTTCCACTCGACCGATGATCCCAAAGTAATGTTCCCCTTTGGTGTCACTGAGTCAGTGTGTTGTCTCAGGTTCATTACTCTTGTTTTTAAGTGTTTTAAAAGCAAGTCTAACACCCCTATATATGTAAAATACAGGGGCTTCTAGCCTTTTGTTATAGATTCAAATGCTTGAATTGACTTAAAAGATTAATTTAAGTCAAGATTTCTTTTGCACTGTATGCTGTGTTGGATCATCAGTGTTTTTGTGTGATGTAGTTATTGGTAATAACTTCAACTGTTAAAGTACTCATTTTGTATCACATCATTAATGATAGTAATTCATACACCACAGCTTACCTCAACAAATTTCCTGAAAATCTGGCCAGTATAGTTGTCAAAAAATCCTTTGTTCCTGATCAGAATGCCAAATGGATGGATGGATGAATGGACTGGCCAACTGTCAACCATCCTTAATGGATTACGCTAACAATCACAATGAATACCTACTCATTATTGATTTGTTTTAATTGTATTCAAAATAATGTAGTCATTACATAAAAGCATGAAAGATATTTAAATCCAGTTCCTAGGTTGTAAACACGCTTTTTGGTTTTGCCACTGGATCAAAAGTTCAGATTTCTCACAACCCATGAATTAGACTCAACACTCAAACAGTTCAGACTGGTTGTTTGTGTTTAGGTGCAATGGATCATTTATTTGCAAATTCCATTACATGTATGATCATAGCAGGAACCAGATGGACCAGATTTTTCACAATTTAAGTAAAAAATGGCTAATTTACTTTCACAAAAGTTACTCATTGAACCTTAAAGTCACTCTGGTTCTGTGTCTAGTGGGAAGGTAAATGTCAGTCCCTTTATTCACCACTTTGGTTCAGACTGATGTATTGCAACCACTATTGGATGAATTCTCTAAATGTTTAAAAAAAAATCATCCATCATTCCCTCATGATGCATCTTTTCTAAATTAGTGATTATAAAAACTGTACATTTATAAAAATGCTCATTGGGAAAGTGAATTATAAATGGAAACATATTTCTCTCCTATGTTTTTAGAAACTTGTTCCAGTATGGTGTCTGTTTTTTGCTCTTTTTAATTTTTTTTTTTTTTGATTATATGTTAAAACATTCTTTTACCATATTCTCCAGTATACCATGAAAACCAAGAAGAGTCATGGTCAAGCTTTGATAAATAATTCTGTTGAAACTAGAGAATTTCAGATAGTAACAAGCACTCCTCTTGTTCTTTATGTATGAGGTGCCAGCTCTGCTAACAGAGTTCAATGAAAGTATGAATACTGCAGATGACAACTTCCTCCAAATATACATCATATGTGGCTTGCAGGCTTGTATTTCATGCTCACTGCGTGATTCAGAGGGTTTACTTTCCTCTCTCTGTCTCTCTGTCCTTCATTTAGCCCCTTAGCCCTCGCTGTGCCTGTGACCGAGACTCAGCAGGACTACGGCATACTCAGATCTGCCTCTGCACGCTTGTCAGAGATATTTAACCGAGCTCATTATGTGCCAAATACAATAATAATTAACTATAATAAATAAGAACAGTAAGGGCTGCAAATAGCTCCTGTTAATCAGCGTGGATGAGAAACTCTTCCCACCTTCTTTCATCATGATGTTTCCTGTCTCATTATGTGACGGATCAATATAGCAGCTGTACATGAGTTCACACACTTGTGTGTGTCAGTCTGCAGAAAAAAATCCTGTTTGAATGCAGGTCCTTGGTGGAGTGAGAGTTCATTAGCAGCAAGCTAATGCTCTACTGAGCTCTAATGGCTGTGGGGAGCAGCAAGTAGAGATTTAATCACTAACTAGGTACACTGTGTATATAAAGGCTACAATGTGCCTCTATAACCAGCCTTTATAGAAAAGACTGGAATTTCCTTCATCCCTGTCAGGAAAGTCCAGTTTGTTTCATTAAAATGTTTCTGTTGGGTAGCAACATCAATCACAGTGCAGTGGACTGTTATTGTGTCCAAGTGTTTGTTAGCCTGAGTGACGAGAAGACGGAGCTCTGACACTGGAAGACTAATAATTAAATGAAGTTATTTTGTCTAACAAAGTAAACTCTGACTCTGTGAGTGACTATAGACTCAATTACCAGGAACCTCAGCTGTTTCTGTTATTTTCCTCCAGGTCCTTTTTTTCATTCTGCCTGGAAGCTAAAATGAATTTTAATTCCTTAATCTATTAATTCCTTAATCCTTAATCTACTGTTCATCCTTGTTAGCTGTCTTTAATGAGAATGGAATCTAAATTTTTCTAATTTTTTTTCACACATTCATTCATCTCTTATTTTTTACTCTGCATTGTGATATCATGCATCGTGTTTTTTTGTCAGGTGACAGCTCAACATCAGCCTCTGGTACACAATAAATTCTGGGAGTTTGTAAGTCGTTGATTTGTGTTTTTATTGCTGTATGTGTGAGTCAGATTTTTCATTTGCTGTATTTCCATAAAATTATTTCTTCTGATTCTGACATTTCCCAGACGCTTTTTAGTAAACCTTAGAAAAAGAATGAATACTGATAATCATAGTGTGTCTGTGTATAAAAGGACTTCTTGCCCTCACAGCGCTGGTGGCACCTTATCCTGCTCTCCAAAAAAAAAAAAGTGTGTAAGAAAGTAACTAAGTACACATACTCAAGTACTTCACTTAAGTGCAGTTTTGTTTGTTGATTATTTCCATTTTATACTACTTTATTCAGAGAGGAATATTGTCTCTTCTGTGCTTCTGCATTGGACAGCTATAATGCTTCTTTTGGTTTTAGGACTTTGAGTTCAGAACTTAACCTGTAATGGAGTATGTCTACATTGTAGGGTTGGTACTTATCTTATTAATATATTAATAATTGCATTTTGACAGGGTGCAGAAATGCCCTTTTTGGGTATGATTCAGGACAATACAGGTCAGCAAACCTTTTTTGGCTAATTTGACTGTGGAAATCTGTTGTTTAACCTGAAAATGTTTGCAACTCAGGACAAACAGTTTTCATGTTGTGCCTCAGCTTAGGTGAGCTCCCACAGTGACAGAACTGGGTCAGTAGGCTGAGAAGAGGAGAAGTGTTTTATCCTACTGACATGATAAAGTGTTGAATAATTAATGTTATTAAATCAATCAGTCAAAAGTTATTATCATCCAGATTGTATCTCCCTTTTGAGCTTCAGGTTTTTGTTATAAAAGAAACCAAGAGCGAGAGATTCTTTGTGTGTGTGTGTGTGTGTGTTGTGCCTGTGCAGACACATACTGTATGTCTATGTGCATAAAATGAGTGCTGTTTTCATCTTGTATTAGTCCCTTTACATAGCACAGTGTTGCTGACAGGTAAACTGTCAGAGGCATCAGAGGGAAACAGCCTGCTGGCCATCCATGTGCTAACAAGTCACATTTGGTTGTGTAACACTGTCAACTATCTGAAGTCTAAAGTGGAGTCTCTCTCTGTCTCTCTTTTACAGCTGTGAGTTGCCCGGGGACAACAACAGGCAACAGAAAAGATGGGTGAGTGTGTGTAAAAAATGTTTAACAGTTATTCTTTTTAAGTTAACTGTCATTTTCAGTGAGATCATTAACTGCATTTATACCATGGTGAAGATAAATACTCAGTTCTGATTGGCTGCTTTAAATTTTGATTGCAAAATATCTCTTCTTCAATTATCCCTTACTTAACTGCTTCTCATGTGCATCTTTAGAGACACAGAATTCATTCTGCTCATGTTTTCAAAGTATACATGTATTTTTAAAAATATTACTGACTCAACAGTGTCACAAACAAAGTACAGAAATGACATTAGGCATTTTTGTATAAAAAGGGAATATTGTCAATTCATGTCGCTATACTTTTACTATTTTTAGTATTTTACTATACTTTTTACATAAATAATGTTGCTATAAACAATATTTTATACAAACAACTTTTTGAAGGGATATCTAAAGATAACATGACAGTCATAACCATAACATGACACTTTAACATTCATGGGGTTTTATGAAGGTTTGTGACTGATGTCTTGTGTATTGGTCTTATGACTGCTAATATCTAACCCCACCACATATGCAGTTTAATTTAATGTTAACAAATAAAGTTAAATGAGTTCCTTAAGTTTGATTATTAGGCCTGCTACATAATGTTTATGACATTGTCTTAGTTAATGAGAAGCCATTATAAGTACGACATTGACAAGTTATGTGGTCTTGTTTGATATCAAGTTGTCAAAATGAAGACATCTCAAACAATGCCAGCTGTGCATAAGTGATATAACTCAGTGACATTGAAACATCCACAAAGACATGTTCATGAAGAGTGTCAGTCATGGTTATGACAGTGTGATGTTATGCACACCACTTCATGTGAATAGATAATTTATTACCAGAATCTACAGTTCCCCTCAGCTCCATGAAACCTCATATTATCTTTCAGCCCATGAGTGAATGAGATTTTTGTTTCTTTCACATTATTTCTAAAACTTATAAAAAAACATTATTTTTTTTAAATTTGAGCCTATTGTTATATAGTTCACAACTGATCTATTTTTGGTTGCCTCTAATAGTTTGCAAAGTAACTTTGAAATACGAAATGACAAAACTGACCTCCTATTCTGGATTTTTGTAATGCTTTTAAGATATATGTCAGAAAAAAAAAGAATTTCTAGTTGTAATAGATGCCCCGTGGGAGCTTTGAAGTACTTTTCAAATCCATACTAATGCAGACAAAAAACTGAGTCATTGTTGGCCAAAGAGGTCAACAACATTGTTACGGTCTGTTAAAAACTATTTTTGATTAAGTACTTTGATGTATAAAGCAGCTGAGAATCAGCCAGAGGGATGTTAACATTATTGTGTGTGTGATTGGAGGCTCAGGACGAATGCTGCTCATTATTCTCAGTATATTCACTCTGTAAACATTTCACTAGTGAAATGAGAAAAGAGGGAATTTAGGGCTGTCAGGTCAATCAAATTATTATTATCCACCACTTCTTCGGGGTTTGTTCTTTGTGTTTTTTAGGTCCCTGTCTCGCCTAAAGCTGATGGCTAACCCTGGCCAACTATAAAACCTTTGGAGAGGCATGGTTGTCACTTTTTTTTGTTTTCAAAGGACTCAACACAGATTGATCAGATTGATCTCAGCATCATATACACCAAAATGATAAGCTGGCTGTCACTTACCTTGCAGAAGTGTTAGCTAAAACGTACACATACTGCCTTATCAGTTTTTGCTTGGAAGCATAGAGGCTAAGGGGCCCTGGCCTAATCTCAGCACTGAATGCTAATGAGGAGTTGGTGCTGACTGCAAGCACTTTTTATGCTTGGTGCCAGCATATGCTTTGACAAATAATGGACATTTCTCCGTGACTGATAAATACTTGCAGAAGAAATTAAACAGATAAGAGACAATCTTCTTTTTTTGAGGCAGAGTTTGATCTGTTTTGTTTGGCTTGGAAATGTTTCCCCAAAGCCCTGTAGCTCATGCTTCTGCTTCAATGTTATTCCTTAGCGTTGTCTATTCAGATGCCATGTTTTATTATGCATATCTTTTGGCTTATGCACAAAACCACATTATAAACTCTCATAGAAAACAAATCACTGAAGACAGCAAATTGGCTCCGCAGTCTGTGCATGTTGCCTGTTCCCCATTTTTCGGAGCCCCAGTCTGGTTTCTAGTGCTTTTAGAAATGTCTGTTTTCTATATAATTAACTAGGCAAGAATAGAATCATGTAGTTCTGAAAAAAAATTAAAGAAGATTAAATAAAACCTCATCTATTTCTTAGATAGTTGAACCTTCTAAAGTAATCTTACTTTCAAAAGTAACAGTAATACTCTTACACACATTGCAAAAATATGAAATTATTTTTATAATATTATGTTCTTTCAAGTTAAATGGATGTAAGAAATGGAGTAAATATTGTTATGTGTAATTACACTGAAATGATCTGTTGAGCTGTGCTTACAAATTAGTAACAAGTCTGACATTAATCTCAGTCATCTCCCATTATAATAAATGTGCTTTATGTGTGCTTGTATGCACATCAGCATTAAAAATGCTGCAGCAGGCAACAGAATGTTGTACTGAATCACACCAGATGGAGGTAAATCTTGTAAAAGCTTTGCCTGTTTCAGCCGTGAAACCGTGGCAGAACATTATGGTGTCCTTGACAACAGGGCTGCCCCGCAGGGTGTCTTCACACCTTGCTCACGAAAAGATTACGGATCCTCACTGATATTCCTAAAACCCTGGCTGAACAGCAGGAGTGTCACTGCATAGGGTGAATGATGCAAAATCACCTTCCGATACACGCTTGTACACACACATACACACAAACGCATACACAGTGTTATCACACAGAGCAGCACACTCCTTGTCCACCTTAATCCTGATTACAGTTCTCACATCCTCCACCTTGCCTCTCCCCATCCTCTCATTTCTCCTTCTGCCTTTCCCCATTTTAAAGCGCCCTCTCTTCATCTCACAGTACACACTGAGGATCCCTTTATCTCAAACATAATACCCTGAACACTTCCCAAAGATGGGGAGGAAGGCGGCAGTTGACAGCTCTTTCCTGCCCTGTGTGCTCCTTCTCCAAGGTTATTACCCTCTGCTGAAGTGCATCCTCAGTTAGTCATTTATCAAGGTATCTGAGAGCTCCCACACTCCTTGGTTCAAATCTGAAGCTCCTTGTAGCTGAATTTCACCACACTATCTCCATTTTGTTACCTGAACTGTATGATGAAAAGCTTCTTGATAGCACCTCAGTGATTGGCTTAAAGCCTCAACATATCACTGTGAAAGTCCCACAGTTGGCCCTACAGGGAAAAAAAAAAGAAAAGCAATCAAGAGCATGTGACAGTTCACTTGATATGGATGGCATTCACCCTTTTCAAGATGAATGGTCTACTCCACTCGGTATAATGCTGGCTCTGGAATTACCTTTTCCTGTTTTGTGTTGAATGGAAATGGGGGTCTCCATTGAAAATTGAGGTCATTCTTATGAAGAGAGGGTACAAACCACACCTACTTTATTCATTAAATTTATACAGCTTTCTATGGGTTTGCCTTGAAAATTAGAAATTTAATTTTCAAGGGGAATCACGGTGAAGACGTGATATTGCAGGACAATCTAGTATTAAATTAAGGTTGTGTGTTATATCAGAGTATACCAGCTTGGAAAAATGAGCCCCTTACTGTGCACTTAGTTTTAACATACCAATCTTAAAGCTACATTAATGGATTTTCGCAAACTACTTCAACTCCAGAACAAGCAAACAGATCCTCATACTTGATGTAACCTTAGTTGTAAAGTGCCTTTACATTGTGCAGCAATCCTGCTGGTCCATTAGAAGTCACGCTGGCGAGTTGAGTCTAATCAAGTCTCAGTTGCAGTCTGTGTCAGATGTTTGATATAAATTTGAGGAGTGTGAATTTGATGATGTGATAAATGACCGCTGTGGTGACCATCTCTCCTTTTGTGCTGCAAAAGCGGCCTGCTGCTGGTGAGGTTGAACAAGGTTGAATGAGGTTGATTAAACTGGTGACACTGAACCACTGAGAGACTGTGGTCACCGAAACTGCAAAAACAAAACAAGAGAGGCTACAGCAGACAAACCCTTTAACGTTACACAAACTCAGTTAATTCAGTATATATATGTAATAATATAAATAAGTTCAAAGTTAAATCAGTATTATGATGCCTATGTACCGCAGTATTTGTGAAATTATAGTAGCGAGAAAGGAAAGAGCAGTAGTAAAGAAATTCGAGTTAAGAGGAGTAATTGATAAGTTCATGGCGTGGAGTAGACCAAGTTGACTTCTCCAGCCCTCGTTTCATACAGTTCAACTCACTGAGTGATTATTCAGTCAGTCAGCACTGTCTGAGAAAATAGACAACCTCAGCCTTTGGTGAACCATATTATATTATATTGAATTGTTTTTGCCAAGCACAATACAGAACATTGCGGGTTCCTAAATCAATAATCTAGTTTCTACCCCGTGGACAAAACTAATTTCATTATTGATAAGGCCATGGGGCAGGAGAAGTAGGATTTTCTGTGCAGGACACCTCAGAGTCACTCACTGTGCGATAAAATGGCTTACATATGAGCACACGGCATAATTTCTGATGTATAAAACTCATTATAACATCCCCATGTCATAGTGAGTCATGCTTTATTGTTTCCCTGGTCTGAAAAGCAGAGAGAATATTGATTGAAAAGTTCTCCTCCACCCCTTTGTTCTTAGCTTTCTCAATTCTTTCCAGTTCTCCCCTCATCCTTTTCACATTCACTTATCTGTGTCCTCTCGTCGTCTTGTCTCTGCATCTTATTCCAGCCAGCTTCTCCACCTCGTCACTGAGGCAGATAACGAGCCCCAGTGAGCGGTGAGCGGTTTCCATGGCATTTCATTGAATTATTTCTCCAGAGTTTGTCAATAAGAAGGACTTTTCCCACCATCAGTTGTGTTTTAATCAATAGTGGAATGATTTTTGTCAATTTTCAATATTCAATTCAGAACTTTTTCTATAGACATAAATGCAAATTGCCTCTTTCTGTGTAAGTAGTTGTGAGATTTAACACAAAGTCAGTTACCTAGCAGGAAAAGGAACACTAATGAGTGTGACATTCAGAGGTGTTAATGCAATTCTCAACTAATATCTTAGATTGAAATTTCTTTGAGAGGGCTTTGTGGCCTGCAGAGACATGGAGAACAATGCCAGCAAACAGTAATTGTAGATTAGTAAGTGGTTTGATATGATTACCGCAGATAAGCCAGTTGATCAATATTTCTTATGTCATAACCTTGAGCATGTTGTTTTTTTTAACATTCATTTATAATACTGATAATCCACAATGTCATATATTTTTAGGACACTCTTAATCCAGTTAACTTTACATCTGATTTTTGTAGAGCCATACTAGATGTTGATTAAATTATCTAGATTATGTTTTTATGCCCTTAACATGCAGAGGTGTATTCACAAAGCACTGGTGATGATGATTTGCAGCCTGC
The DNA here is from genome assembly GCA_029814665.1 of Acanthurus lineatus. Taxonomy (NCBI): domain Eukaryota; kingdom Metazoa; phylum Chordata; class Actinopteri; order Acanthuriformes; family Acanthuridae; genus Acanthurus; species Acanthurus lineatus. The sequence continues at coordinate 17,596,446 of JAPZDV010000020.1, read as the reverse complement.
AGTTAACTAAAATCGTAAAGTAGCTGTTATTTACTTTTCAAAATACATTAATTAAGGGGATGGTGCACTTTTGGTGTGAAGGATTTGTTGAGTTCAGAGGTTTTAGCGGCCATAGACAAGAAAAACACATTTTTATTGGAGAGGTTCTTATTTCTAAGTTTTGTCTGCAACCCAATCTATGGAAAAAAGCTGTTCATCGAGGAGTAAGGTTTTCCCAGTCACCAGTATAGATCCTCTGTAGGTTTTGAACTAGTGCTTTTGCTAGTGTAACAGGTAGTGTTAATAGTAGGAGTATTAATTAATATTTATTATTCAACAAAACATAGAAATGCTTAGGGCTGTGATGACAGTTTTACTCACAGCCCTTAGCATTTCAAAGGTCAAATTAGAGAAGAAAAAAATAGAGTAAGAGTGACGTTACATCAATGGTACAAGAGTAGTTTTAGCAGTTCAAGAGTAAACATAACTGTGTGCATGTGTATGTGGAAGGATCTAGTGACCTCGGTGGAGTTCTCACGACTCCAACCCACTCACAATGCTGGATTAGACACACAACAGATTCCTTAGAGGTATAGAAATACACACACATTCCCATGAACCTACCTAAACAAAAAACAACAGTAAACTCTGGACCTATAATTGATTTAAACAGTGTGATAATCTGATGTGTTCATGGAAAAAGTGTCATGGGGATTGTTGTTACCAAGATGATACATCTGATTTATCCCAGCCTCTGTTAAAAATCACAACTCTCACCACACTAACAACCTACTTGAAAGAGTATGCTGCTTTTATGCAGCAGACAAAAGAAGAATGTATTTGAGACTAATTTTAAAATAATGAGGTAACAGAAAATGAAGACTGCTTTCAAACCCAACCACTGGACTCTGTGTGCACAACATGCATCCATATACTTCAGTCAATAATTATTATCCTTCATGCAGGTCCACAAAGCTGCATTGTCTGTCAAACACAAGCTCACAAATGCACACGTGCAGGTGGCCAGAATGATCAATATTTCAACTACAGTGCAGTGATTAATTGTTGACTGTTGTAACTAATCCTGTAATTCCTAGCAAATGAGCAGGAGCTCATTCAGCTAAAAGCCACATGTGACATATATGTGTTACAGATTGATTAGTTTGTTCTGCATATCGAGGACTGCACGTGGCATAAAGCAGCACACAGGGGGGGCATCACGAGATGGGCATGCATGCAGAAGGGAAAGGACATCCTCTCAGATAAGGAGCACAGCACGAGAGCATTTTAATGCTAATGTCCCTTATTACCATTCATCTCGTATATTTTCTCCACAATGGGGTGGAACAGCTGATTTCACACAGACGTGGAGACCCTCGGACAAACAAACTCATCACAGTTCTCTTGTATGCTGGAACAATTATTTTCATGGTTGTTCATGTGGACTTGCCAAGTCATTTCTGTTTACAGTTTCATCTACAAGCCTCTCAATGACAGTAACAGTCCCGAAGGTCACGTCTGTTGTACGCCTCAGAGGATCGAATGCAGCTATAATGTTTATAAAAGGATTTGAAGTAAATAACAGAGCCCAGGAGACTACAGTCCTCCCAGCTCATGTCTGTGGACTCGAAGGAGAGCCAGTCTGATCCCTTTTTCTTTAAAGTATGATGGAACTCTTTGTAAGCCCTGTCACTTTGAAAAACTCCATCAGTTGGTGCTAAGAGAGATGGATGCTCTACAGGGGGGCATAAAGGACATACAGTATAACAGGTACACACCTTTACAGCAGAGCTTTGTGTTGTTGATAATGACAATACCTTTTAAGGGTTAACAACACATTGATGTGGTATTTTTTCAGTGGTGGTAAAACCAAAAGTCCCTGACTAAAGACTGTAACAGCATATTTGTGTGATCATTCTTCTCATTTCTGCTTTGTTTGTGTGTTGATGGAGTGTGCAGATCTGTGTTTGTTCTTCATATCTGAGCTCTGGACAGTGATCAGCACTTCCATGCTTATTATTTTCACCCTCTTTTACTTCTCTTGCTTACTGTCTCTCTGGCAGTAAATGGCAGCCCACTCTGATTACTGCAGTAATGTTATTAGACAGCAAAAATGGCAGTCAACACACCAAGATTGCATGCTTTGAATCCTTTTCTTGAAATTGAAAAATAGAGACCTCTTTATACTTTTTTTTATTGACTCAGGAAAGATTTTTGCAACAGAATGTGCGAAAGCTGCTGTTATTTATTAGTCAATTATTGTAAACTGAAGAACTGAGAAAGGATTAAATCAGTTATGTAAGGCAGCTTGTATTGTTGTTGTTAATAAAAATGTGTTTACACAGAGGAAAGTGGTCTGTGTTTTTCCATGGTCCTGGAGATAATGTGATTGTTTCCAGGTGTTAATATTTTATCATATTACTGTGTTGTTGATAATGTTTTAGTCAGGCTGTCCTCTCATTTGCATCATTGTAGCATGTCCAGGTGCTCTTTTCATACACTGAACCTTCACACACACTAGCAGGGAGGCCCAGCGGATGTTAGTCTGTCAGTCAGTCGGTCAAACAAAAAAACATCTACAAGTATTTCACAGATTACTGGGAAATCTCATACATTTGTGATCTTCAGAGGATAGAGCCTAAAACCTCTGGTGATTATCTGACCTCCTCTAGCGCCACCGGCAGGTTGACTTTTCTGGTTTTCATAAAGTTGCCTCATCAGCTATTAGATTTTCCATGAATTTTGATGCAGATGATGTTTTATCATGATTTGGGTGATCTAATAAATTTAATCAGTTTCATCAATTATCAGGACAAAACCATGTCCAGTACTTTTCCTCGGACAGTCGATCACAGTTCTTGTTGTGTAGACTCTGTGATGTTACTGCCTGTGACATTTTGCCTTTGTAGTTTTATCTCCAATATATTATTTGTGGCACGTATGAGAGACATCTCGGCTTTCTTATGTGCTTTCAGTAGGCTTTTTTCTGTTTCTGCAGAATTTTTTGGACATGTGTGACATGTCAAACTGTGACGCTTAGACTTTTTTTTTCTACCAGGGAGACACAGAGTAGAACATACTGTCCCTTTATAATGTTCCTTCTAAACTGAAGAGAGGAGAAATGTAAACATCAGACTATATGTAAACAACATCAAATATCACTATATTTATGAAACAGGAACTGCAGTTGCTTGGAAAAATATGACACAATCAAATGCATCTGCTGTGTCAAAGATAATGTGATCCTACCGCTTCACACCCCTCATTTTGAAGCTCTCTAACAGTAACAAAAATGCCATTAAATAAAATAGAGAAATGGTATGTTTTTGGAAAGTATGGCCAAAGTGTGAGAGATGGAGGAACAAAAAATAGAGCTAAAATTAAAAAACTCCACTTCAGACACTCACACATTCACTTCTACTTTCAGTCTGCATGTCCTTAAATGTCAATCAAGCATAAATATGAAATGTCAAACAAACATGGCCCCTCTTGTGACTCTGGTTTCTTAAGAAAAAATGAGGATTTCAGTTTTGACAGCAGCCCTATCGATTTTGTGTGTATGGGTGGCTGTGTGTGTGTGTGTGTCTTCATGCATGTTTGTGTGAGATGATGACCTATAGTTCTGAGGCCTGAATCCTTCTGGAAAGCTCTGCAGGGTTTCAGCAAAGAAAAGTAGGCATGATTGATCACATCTGGGGCACTTCTCTCTGGAGAGGGGTCAGAATAACCTCCATCAGCCTCCTTAGAGCTCTTCAGGCTCATTTACCCTGCTGCTGCACAGTCCGTAGCTGGGCATTTACCTTAGGTTTGTTCTGTTTGTGTTGTTCAGAGGGGTTGTACTGACATTGTTTTTTTCTTGAATGTACCAGTTTATGCAGCCCTGATATTTAACCGTTCCTCTATTTTGACCTTATGTTTAATTCACAGAACGATGAATCTGCATCTGATTTAAAGTAAGAGGATGCCTTTTTTTGTTTTGCTTGGTCTTGGTACATTTATCTGAAGGCTTAAAGAATTAAGGAAACATATTTGTTTTACATTGTACATACATTGTAAAATACATTTAATGATCCTGTATAATCTTGTATATCCTGCATTGATATGTAGTTCTATAAACAGAGAGACAAAAATCAGCGAGGTTTAATGCTAACAGGTTCACACTCTTGGTCCCTTATCACTGCTGTTTGAAATTGAGTCTCTTCGCTCTTCAGGCTTGGAGACTATAAGATATTTCTGATACAACAAATCAGAACTGAAAATAAACTGAAAATCAGTTTTCTATTTTTTATTTGCATGATTACTTGAAGTTATTGTGAAGTTTATGTTGTTTTTAGGCGTGGCAGTGAGAAATTCATGGGCTTCATGCTCTCTCAACAGGAGGGTGAGCTCTCAGCCAACCAATCACAGTGCTGCTGTCCATTTAGCTTTAACTGTTGCTCAGGATTTTTGCCTTTTATTTGTGTAAAACTACTAATTGGTGTCCACACTTTTGGACTCTCCCTCCTATTTCTTTTTTCTTTCTTTTTTTGACATTTTCACATAATACTGCAATGCTAAACAACATTTGCAAATCTACAGGAAAAATAAAAATGTAAACTTTATTGTCACTTTCTACCCAAATAAGTTTGGTTGTAAAGTTGCTGCATGTGTCTTGCTCTCGCTGTATAATGGTGTCGAATGTGAAGCTGTGACTCATGAAGTGTCACATGGCATGAATGTGATCCCAATAAATCACTCTGCTCAATGACCTATTTCGTTACATGTAGAGATTTTCCTTAAGAAAACAACATGGGTGGTTATATTTTATGTCACAATGTATCTGAACAATTCACTGGACAGATGACGTCGCAAAGATATACGGTGACAGAATTGGTACATAAGACATCTCACTGCCACATATCAATTTTTAGTCATGGAGATGGATATGTGTGTGCATATGTGTGTAGGTGTCCATTTGCATTCTCTGTGTGTGTGTGTGTGTGTGTGTGTGTGTGTTACCAGTGTGCAAATAAAAGAAATGTGAAGGTTATTATGTGTATTGTGTTGTGCATTGTGTCAACATTTGACAAAAAAATAGGATGTATAAATGAAATTGGACCATGGTTGTGGATCATGAAATGATTTAACAGATTCACATTTCCTCTTGCTGAAGCAGTGTCAACAGAAATGTAATGTCAGGTGTTTGTTTGTGTGGATGCTTGTGTTTTTTCTGTGTGTGCGTGCAGTTGAAAGGTGGTGTGTCTGTGTGTATGCTTGACTGTGCCGTGCATTAGTGCATGCATGCACTGTGTGTGTATTTGCCTTGCATATGTGTTTGCAAAGAACATATTGTATGTCCTGTCTTTGCTCTTGACTCAGTGTCTTTGCATCAGATGCTTTGTTGTTAAACTGGCCAGAACACCAAGTGTGTACTTTATTACAAAGGGATTGAAGACAATTTTTTAATTTGTGGTGTTTGAAGTGTAGAATCACCTGCAGTATCACTGTTTACGTCAGCATTTAGTAAACATACTTGTTGGTTTCCTTATCTGTCGTGTCACATGTAAAAAATATACGACTTGAGGACTCAGAACAGTTAAATGTACGAAAAAGGGGTCACTTTTATTTGTACACTGAAACTTATTTCTTGTGGTGTTTCATGAATTCTCTTGTCATTGATAAGTCCATTGCTTAGAAGGAAGGTCTGAGGTCAAAAATCAATCTGTGAATCAACTCCCATTATGTTTAGACTGTTAAAAAGCAATTGGTCATTAGACTAAGGAATCAATAACTTTATTTTCTTTTTCTTTAACGCCTTAAATGTCACTTGAAGTGTTGATGACCGAAAAAAATACAATAATGGAATAGCAGTCTCCTTTATGTGCTTTGTTGCAGGTTCTTTTTAAATCTTTACCTATGACAAAAAACAACTCATTTATCAGTTGTTTTTATTCAGTTTTGCCATTTTAAACTTTAAGGTAAGGTTGACATAACATGTAAATATGAAGATTTTTATTACAGACTGTGATATCAAACAAAATGAAAATGGCATTTGATTTCTGTTCTGTTGCAACTGTTACAGTTAACTAATTAGCTTAACTAATTATGTTTGTCATTTGCATAAACAAAATGATCTGATCAAAATATATCACAGGAACCAATTACTGATAAGATGAGTAAAAATATATATGAACAGGTGATTATGTGGGAAGTGAGAATTGAGCTGAGATGAAAGGAAATCACACTCGCTGCTTCTAACTTTCATAAATTCATTTCCCACAGGAGCTTTTGAACTTTGTAACTAAGATGAGTCATCTACCAGATGGAAAGGGAAAATAAATTTCGATCACATTAACTTCCACAAAATTTTATCTATATTTTTGAAATATAGCAGAATCATATTAGAGTGGCCTTTGTCATCTTGGGAAGATGATCCCCTTTGAAGAGTAAGACACCTACATTAAAGGTTCATTACTCTTCAAAGGAGACCCCTCAAATGCCCTTTTCTGCCAACATGATTGGAAACTACATTAGACCCGGTTACCAAACAACTCCACCTCTGTTTTCTACAACACTCTTGGACTCTTCAAAGGCATCTGTTGGGTTTTTTTTAAAAAAAAACATACAGTAAATACACAGCACTCAGATCTAATAGATGTGTCAATTTCTCTGAAAATTGCCTGGTATGGCCTTCGGGCTTCTTGACCAATTACTAGAATAAGTGAAGATTTGCCAGGTTGGTGGTCAAGGTTACCAGATGTTATATAAATCCAAGCTTACATAACTACACAGACACAGGAGCAGCGGCAGAAAAACCAAAGCAGTGGAACATATTGTAAGACTGTTTGGGTCACTACGTAATGTGAACCATCTGGGCATTATTCTTTGGGCACATTGAACCGTGTCAATCAGACACCAGTTGTATCTCTGGTGTGTAGACCCTTTCACTGATGCAGAGACTTGGTGGGTGGCGGTGAACTGTAGATTGAAAGGGAGACTCTGAGAATGAGTTAAAATGACCACAAATTCTTCCCTTACTTCTTGGAGCCAAAAAATCAGATAAATGGGAAGATATGAAAATGGAGAATAGATCAAAATGACTTTTTGACAAGAGCTAATCAACATCCCATTCATGTGAGACCTGGAGAGGATTGCGGTCCTCCAGAGATGGCCTGTTATGTAACAAGTATAGTAGATGGAGCTGCATTGATCCACATATGATTCCATCAGGCTTGATTTAAATCTGGCTCAGTATGTTGTCTTACATTTTAAAGCTCAAACTTGGCACTGTTACCAATATATGATAACACATCCACCATTTCTTTGGTTTCACATGTTTTCATGCAATTGCACAGAATGAAAGATGAGGTATTGATTCCATAAAACAGTTCAATAAAATATGCACATTTCCTAAATGGGATGTTGGAGATACCAATACCCACTCCATATGAAGTAGGAAGACACAGAGTCAATTTTGAAAGTAATAATTGGACTGAAAACACTTACAAAAAATACCGTCAGCACGTAGTGTCTAGACAGTCTCTCAATATTATTTGGACTTTAATCAAAAAAATGGACCAGATGCCTCTGATGATGTGAGAAAGAGCCCCAGTGGAATCGAGAGTCAGTGAGTGCACACAAAATAGCTGTCAGGGAAGCTTCCCATTTACAGCTTTGGATTTTGTTTCCTAACTTCCAAGCTTTAAAGAAGCGCCAAGTATTGTAAATAATGACAAAGTACCAATCAATATATGTCTTCTAAGATTAAAACTCATCCCATATTTGATCAAAAACTTGTTTTCCTACCCTCTATCCTTGTCTCTGTACTCTCTCACATCTCTCTCTCATATCCTTCTGCTAGTTTTCTTCCAAGATGCAGTTATATAAACACCAATACAGGAGCAGTCAGTATTTTCAGAGTGATAGCTCAATCCAACCTTCTCTCACAGTGTAATCTGACAGACCTTAGTCATCTGGACACTGGGCCGTAAACTTCAGTACATTACCTTAACTGTCAATAATTTTGTTCATAAATATTTACGGGAATTTGTGTTTCACAAAACTTTACAAACACGGGATCATAGAGCCACACAGCTAATCACTGCACCCAGGCCCTCTAGTGGATTAATTCTGCAGTGAGAAAAAAGTGCTGTGAAATATAAAATCTTTTGAATAAGAATTCAAAGATTCCTTATTTTAGTCTTGTTGTTAAAAACTAATAATGCAAAAATACAATCATAATTATGCTGCAAATCTGCATAATGTTAATGAAACCTTCATTTAAGAGGTGGGGGTTTTAACTGTGTGTGGTCTCCCAGGGCAACCAAAGCTAGGACTGCCTGCAAATACACAAAATAGTCCTTTTACAACACACACGCATGTGCGCGCACACACACACACACACAGACAACTAAACAAACACGTCTGGCTGCTATCTGTGGGCAGTATGAATGCACCAGCTAGGTGAGAGATGTCCTTGTAAGAACAAAGCCTAAAAGGTTAAATGCAGGACGTGGAGGAACACATAAGCCTTACAATGTCCTTTATCTGCGGCATCATGGCTGTGTGCTGTTGGGACACTCTCACCCTTTTATTCTAGCTGTCAGTCAGTGGCTCCATCCTACTTTATAACTTTCCACACAGATAAGTGGCAGGAACATGGACAGGAATGCGTACTGTCACATATGGGTGCAAGCCTCAGGCATTGAATGACTTAGGTGCCATATGCCATCCTTATTTGTGTCAGTGTTGAAGGGATCAAATATGATGCAGAAGGAGAAAGAAAAAAATGGATATACAGATCAAATGAGGACACATCTCAACAACTTTCAGTGAAGTGAAACTAAGCTGTTCCACCTGGAAGGAAGACTTAAAAAAAACAGTGTATATTTAAGTGCATTCTACATCTCACCATTAGTTGTAATATTTTGGTATCTCATCATGGAGCCCAGAGGATTTCACAATCTTTTTGTTGTTAGGCTTCTACAAGCAGTGCCTTCAGACAAACAGGTTCATCTTTCATTCACATGGCAGTCTTTGTTACTGGTCCCCAGCTGCTGTAAATAACTGGGGCGTCAGCATTGTTTCATAGTTTAAGAGCCTCCTGGATGGATGTTTATACGTATTCAGACCTTTTAACACATCTACTTCTAAAACACAGTGTTTGCTCAGTGCAGAGAAGCTGAGGCACAGCTCCGTCTTCCTGCTTTTTCATGTATTGATCTGTTGAAAGCAACAGCTGTTAGATAAAAAAAAAACTTTTCAGGAGTCTGGATCATCAGTGAGAGCACACAAAACAGATACATTTGTCTTCTGAAAGCTTTGAAAAAAAAATCAGAGGAGAATAATTAACTTCCTCTCCAGGCAGTGATTCACCTCCTATTAACTCATCCCAGTTCATCAAAATTACATATTCAGAAGTTTTTTTTCAGCTATAAATCCCATCATGACTCTTATGCAGTTTATACCTTTGCCTTTATGTAATTTCCATAGATCTATATAGTCTCTGCCTCCATCTCTACTGTCTACCACTGCTGCAAGTAACCTGCAGCCTCAACTGAGCTCAATAAAAAAGGTGTACTATGCAACTTTTTTCAAAGGCCTATAAACCCTGTTAGAACTTAAGATAAAACAAATAGCAGTTTGCAAGTGCTAACATCTCTTCTATATTAACTTTCAATCTATTTGCAATGTGTAATACAACTTGAGGAGCAAAAAGAGCACAGTGCCTTCCTCCACAATAAAACCAAAACAAAAAATGTGACATCAAACCCCATAAAATGTCTGGTCAGCATTTGACATCATCATCATTTAACTTGGCAGGCTAACATCGGCTAGCATCATCTGAAACACTGCAGATTTGTTTAGACAAAGTCGACTGATAAAACATGAAAATAAAAAAACTTACCAGCTGAAATTCATGTTGGCTTTCCTGCACTATAATCTACTTTGAATTTATTAAGTATATTCTCTTGCCAAAATGTGTATAATGTGTAAAATTTGTAAAATCTGTAATGGAAATTTTTATAACGTAGTATCACTGCAAATAGGAACATACAGTCCTGCAAACTGCAAGCGAATGTCAGTGTTTCTTAGGGTATAATTAATGCATTGTTATAAAATATTTATGTATTTTGTGTGTGTTTGAGTGAATGAGTGAATGGAATGTGCATGATCAAAAAATCATTAGATGAGCTTTGTGCAGCAAACAACTGTGTACAGACAAGGACAAAACACACAGAAGTCTAAAAAACTGTCACCAACAGCACATCAGCTTGTGTACATCAACTCCTGAAGCAATTAATCCCGAGCTGACTCCCATTTACGGTAATGTTAGGTAACAGGTTACAAGCACTTCACATAAATCTCCCCTGTTTGTTGACAGATTCTGGCTTTTATCTCTTCTTTCCATTCCTCCACCCATCTGTCTCCTCTCCTTCTCTGTCCCATCAATCCACCCTGTCTTGCTGTCTTTCATCCAGTCAGTTTCTTATCTTGACTCGTTTGGTCAGTCCCCCCTTCCCCTTCCCTCTGCTATTGTGTATGATATAACCATCTATGGCTGCACACCTGTCAATAACCACCAGGCTGTCAGGGTGATAATGTAAACCTCTCTTAGAGTAGATAACACAGTTCACTGGGATAATTGGCCAGACAGGCGCACACACACATACACACTCAGATGAAGCCAGGGGCACACAGTAAGATACCTCTCAGTTACCATGGGAACTTAACCTGAAGACCCCATACACACTTACACACACATCTCATTGAACAACACCAACCCTCCCAACTGTGTACTTTGCCCAGATGAGGTGCTCGCAGGAGAAGCAAAGTTCAAACATTGAGAGATGATGTAACAACCTGCAGGGCCACTTGCAGAAACAAGGCCCATGTTTCCTGAGGTAACACAAGCTCCTGCTGGTCAGTTACAACACCAACAGAAGTTTTTTTTTTCCACAAAATAATGAAAAGAGAACAAGAAATCAAAACATAAAAATCATTTATATAAGAAATGTGCTATATATATTATTTGTGTGTTTTTATTCAATTTGTGAATTTAAGGAGTTTTGCAGTATGCTTTACTGTAACATACTGATCTGCAATGATATGAAACCAGCCTTCTTTATGCAGCAGACTGTGTTTCACAGTAATAAGGTTCAGTTTGGTTAATTATCAGTAATTTGGCTCTTTTGAGCCCTGCAGACTGGCATCAATCTGGAAACCAGTTTGGACTCATTTTGTGTTCAGAGGGTGACTGTTAAATGTGTGGCTTGTCCCCTCTGGTGGTAAAAAGGGCTTACTACAACTACAGAGAGAGAGAGAGAGAGAAAGAGAGAGAGAGAGAGAGAGAGAGAGAGAGAGACCAATATGTTAAAAAAAACAACAATAACAGTTTCAAAAACAAACAAACAAAACAAAAAAACAAACCCAGTTCTGTAGGTGGGAACAGGAAGCCGTAAGAAAGTATGACACACAAAGTGGTCTGCAACAGTGGTCTGCTGCCTGGCATCCATCTTGCTGTCTTGCTCAGCAATTACAACACATCTTATTAGCATTTTGATGAGGAAGTCAGCATGTGTAGTCTGAATTAAATCCCTTTGATATGGATCACAAAAAAAATTAATATCATACAAGTTAAACATACAAATAAAATAGTAAATGTTTGCAGAACTGTGCAATGCTGCAAAACATGTTATACCATACAAACAAAACAATTCAGTTAAACACATTTCTTGTTTTAATCGAATCCAACAACCTGCAGTGATTTATAAACTATCTCAACTGTGCATCCAACAGAAAAGGGACATTATCACAAACACATCAATAACATGCTTCCATGAAGCATTCGTGTCATAAAAAAACAGATAATTAACACATCACTGTAATTGCTCTGAGTTTGGATTCATAAGTTAATTAAAAAATATAGCCATTTTGAAAACTGTCATTCTTTAGTAAGCAATCAGCAGAATAAATCTCATTTTGACATAAGTCATAAGTAATATTTAAAAAAATAATGCTCATTATCCCAGATTATTTACACAGATCAGATCAGTATTCCACAAAAACATGTCAAAGACAACAACACATATGTGCAACATCTCTGTGAATCTGGACTGTTGTTTGTGAGTATGTGTGTGAAAGTGTGTGCAGTATGTCTATCCATGTGCATTTGAATGGTCAAGGTGACCTCACATTTGTTTACTAAGTGAGTTCTTAGCTGCTCGCTGAAAGCTCACTCTGCCCCTGTGTGGCACAGATTTAGTGACAGCATTAGCAGAGAGTCAGTGTGACTTTGGCTCTCAAATGTCTCGTCTGAAAAGACCAAGTGAGGTGTTAAAAAGACGGTTTTAGCCTCAGAGCTCAGTTTGTCCTCCATTTTCAAGCTGTTCCCAGACGTGACTGACGGAGACAGAGGGCTACATGATCTGTACCTGTCTTCTTACTCATCTGTTGTTACCAGGACACTGACTGCTAGTATAAGTATGAATGCACAAAAAAGAGGGAAAAGGCTTTCATTTAATTTAAGTCATATTTAGTTAGAGAGAGTTTTTCTTTCTTGTTTTACCAGGTTTGAGTCGTGAACCCTTATGTAACTTGTGTAACCACACTGATAAAAGATTTTGAAAAAGGATTTTTTGGGGATAAATAGATAACATTTATGATATTTTAAAAAAATCAAGAACATTTTTTGTGCACTTTACTTTGTATAACCTCCAAACCTTACTGTGGAGAGTTTTATTGGGACTAATTAAAAAAAAAAAGTCCAATTCTTTATCTTTGTTTGTATTGTTTATATCTTGGTGGGGCCACAAACCTTTTGCCTAACCTAACCACATACCGCTAGATATAAGAATTTTTTTCTCTTTATTATAGCTAAAGCAACCATTAAAATGTATCCATTTGTTCAAAATTCATTGCACAGAAACCAAGTCCAACTGAAATAACTAGTCCACCAGAGGGCAGCATCCATTCACAGACCATGGACAGTTTTTGCACCACAGTGAGTTGCTGTGTTCGGCTTTCAAAGGCGTCTGTCTTTCTGAAGGGAAATTTAATTGTCTATAGATATTTTCATCTTACACTGTTGAAAATTATATATATCTCAAAATATTCTGTAGCTGTAATTTTTTGAGCTCAAGGCTTAATTGAACCAGTAGCCAAAAGCACTCTTTGAACATTTGCACTTATACGTTTTCCGTGTATGTGAGTGTGTGTCTCTATGTGTGTGTTTCTATCTGCTGTTATCTGAAAGAGTGTAATAAAACAAAACAAGCCCTGCTCCCTCACTTAACGACTTATTTCGAAACTAAAAAAACTAAGTCATTTTATACCATGTAATGATTATCAGCTACTAAACAGTCCATATATTCTTGTTCACTAGTCTGGAGTAAAAGAAGGTAAACAGACCTTTGAAACAGGCACAATGACTCACTTCTGAGAGTGGCATTGACCTGGAAAAAAATCCCACATCTTTAAGTACCACATTGTTCCTAGTCAATATTAATCATTCCTTGACTCTGATGTCTTATCACACTTCATGATGTGGATTTACTTTGGTAAATCCATTATTTAAGGCTGACAGCAAGAAAGATGGAAATATACAAAAATGTCCTCATAGGTGTCCATGACTCAACCCCACTCTTGACCTGTCTTCCAGATATCAGCATTATGCTTTCACTGGCTATGTATCTACCAGATTTGGTGCTCATCAAAGAACAGTTGTAGGGCACGCCTGATCCTTTCAGCTTTAGGTAACTACGGATGGTCAACCAACCCCCCTGGACCACCTGTTTGGTAGTATTGTGTAGTGAGCTGTCCAAGACTTGGTGGGAGCCATCAAACCAGTGTACATCTCCGTCCGGATAGACATGATTGAAGGTGCAGCTGTAACCCTCATTTGTTGCTTCACCATGAACCTTTCCAGAGCACTCTGTGGGGAAGACCACAGAGAGTTCTGAAATTAATGTACTGAATCTACAAAATTAGGTTCTCTTAATGTTTAACAAGTGAGACCATCAATCATCCACCATACCTTACTAATTTCCATTCCCAAATATATCATAAGGAACCAGTGGTGGTCCCAGTACATGAGTGGTTTACTTAAATGCTGTATACATACAAAATTTTAAAAGGACAAACTGTGCTTTTCATTCTCCCACCCTGGTTTGTCCAGGTTAAAAACATGAATTTTGAGAAGGTACTGGTGTATATGTTTATTGTGACTGTCTACATTACTTTAAGTTATCTGCTTTCATTAAGTGTTGTGTTGGTACTGTATCACCAATTATAAATTTCTAAAATCTTGCCGATGAAACCCCTCACACACATACACATTATGATAAAAATTAAATGAAAACTAAACTGAACAAAATTCAGACTAAATCAAACAATTTCAAAACAATCTAAACTGAAATGAGCAAACCCTAAACTAAACTAGAACTAACAGAATTAATAATAAAAATGAAAAACAATATAAAAAAACAATAAAAATTGCAGAACTAAATGAATTCCTGTTTATAAAAATTGATGTGAACAATACAGAACTTATATGCTTTTCAGACGGTAATGATCCACTCTGATGGTTTTTCAGACCTTAAGATAATAAAAAGTAAATTTTTGTACATAACTTTTATATAAAAATACTTGTCTGCTATAACAGCTATTGAGGAGAAGTAGGTAAAGTGAAGCAACCAGTCTGTTTTGCACATCAGTCATAAAAATTAAATGTGGACTTTTACCTTGTAACTCCACTATGGTAGTACCATGCTTGACTCCTTTGGTTGATGTTATTTTGCATTTGTAGGGTGATCTGTCTCCGCTCTCCAGTGGCTGCACTTCTTCAATGATGAGGGACAACTGCCCATCTGTATACTCACAACTGAGGTTCCTTTGAGTGTCACTTTTGGTAATATTTCCTTCATTATTCACAGAACATAAGGAGATTTCGTTCAGGTACCAGTGCATTTGTATGATTGATAGTCCTTTTTGAGATGAAATTGCGTTGCAGTTTAGAGTAACCTGTTGTCCACACTCTGCAGTAACTTTGGGACTCACATCTAATCTCATCAAATCTGTGGACAAAGACGCAGATACCGAAATTGAAATAAAATCTTCAGGCAGAATGATATAACTTCATTTCCTTAATGCTGTAATTGAAAATTTTCCACCTCTTTTATAATCGTAAAGTTTTATTCTGTAATATATGTACAACAAACTGTTTTCCTCAAAAAAATCTTTCTACATAACGCATGAGACTATTTTATAAGTAGTTCCACGTACCTTGTGTTGTAAAAGTGAGTGCAGATACAAGCCAGAGAAGTGTATACAGCGCTGTGAGTCCCATTGTCACTGCTTAGGAATTTCACTGGAACATGGTGAACAATGCAATGAAAACACATCTCTGTTTAAACACCACAAGTTAATGTGCTGGCAGGTTGAAACCTTGATGTTAGCAGGCTGATCACACTCCATGTAGATTTTTTTGTATTAAGTTTATTTCTGAGTAGAACTGACCTCTTGTAGACAGGTGCCTCTTTTCAGATCTTCTCCAGTGCTCGACGTCTCTGATTTCTTCAATTCCTTAAGGCACTTTTGTTCGTTCTTTAGACTTGTTTCTAGGTAGTAAAGGTTAATAATTAATCATTACAGCATTGTAAAGAGAAAAGTTGTCCAATGTCAGGCTTATCACAGACAAATAAGAGGAAGAGAGAGGAAGTTTAGTGCTCTGTGTGTGTGTGTGTGTGTGTGTGCGTGTGTGTGTGTGTGTGTTTGTGTGTGCGTGTGTGTGTGTGTGTGTGTGTGTGTGTATGTGTGTGTGTATATGTCTGTCTGTTGGTTCATGCCCCAGCCTGCACGAGAAAGTGAAAGAAACAACCAACAATGGAGGGCAAGGCTTTTTGATAAAGCAGTTAAAGAGGGCACAAGTAGAGACTTGTACAGCTGCCTTTGATGCTATCTTCATGTCACTGCAGTCAACTTTCTTGTTCTGTAGATTTTTCCCATGAGATCATTATGAATATTTGATATTGTTCAAAAACCATGGCAACAGCCGCAGGGGAAACCCCTCTATCTGTTATTTTCCACAGAATCACTCTCTCAGTGAATTTTAGTTTATGTCATGAGTCATTTCATTTGAAGTATTTACGATAGAGTTTTACAATCAGTAATAGACAAAACTGACACACACACACATCCACACACGCACCCACACACATATATGTGCACACACAGACGATGATAATAAGTTTTTAATTTTTTAATAGTCATTTAATTGATTGAAGGATTTTTAAATGGTTTATATATTTATAATATATGTGTTACATGTTTTGTTTTGTTTTTTTTAATTGACACTATGTTGACAAAAAATAAAGTAATATAGTGCAAACTCTGTCTGCTCCACATGTCAGCAAAGTTGCAGCTTAGTTGCATGGGTTGCATGGCTTGTCATGTTTCATTCTATACATAATTGCTTTGGGGACCAGATTACCCATAATGCTGAGGTTTATCCATGGCTTTCACATGATTCGTAAGTTGTTAAGCATCAAGTATATAAAATTTGAAAGAAGTTCTGACTTGGCATAGTTTGAGTTTTTCACGTTTTGAGATGCACTCTGGATCTGTGGTGATGGTGATTATGAGGTAGATTTTGTTGCATTAAGGTGAAAATTCAGATTTTTGTTTTTTTAAGAGTCTGGATAATTTCAAAATTATTATAGAATAAAATGACAACAAACAGAAATTTTGAGTATTTTTTAATGGCAGAAATGGAAACTTGTTCAAATTTGCAGATTACTACATTACATAAGCTGTTGATCTTCCATTGCATCAAAGTCTTGAAGATGCTGGTACAAGTCGCACTCATAATTCCTGTGCATCTAATCCCTGTTTGAGGACTTTAGCTGTTGATACTCCCCAAAGCTCCACTTAAGCTCAATGAGGTTTAAAGAGTCTAAGCTGTGCTGGCATATTACTCCGAAAGTTCATAAGAATTTCATTTTTAATATGTTGTGCGCTTATACAAGTTTCTATTTTAAAAACAAATCCCTGCATTAGGGATACTGAGCTGAAGCCTCCATGTTTGACATTAGTTATAACATTTAGGCAAGTCATTTAAAAAAAAAAAAAGTCAAGGACATGCAATATATTTCAGGTTTAAAATGTTGTATTTTATTACAATATGGGATTGTTTATATGTTTTAACAGTCAGTGACTGCTTACTTTCTCAACAACAGTTCTGTAGAGAACTGTATCATATCTGTTGACAGTTCAGCACAGTATGTCCTAAGTCAGATTAAGTATGTTTAATTAACCAGATTACTTTTAGTTGTCCATCCTTGATTTCTAAAAAATAAAAGATAATAAAGCAATAAATAAATAAATAAATAAATAAATAAATAACAGTACATTATTTTGAAATGTGTTTCGCTGTCTTCCCAGCCAAACCTTGATTTACAGTTTCAATGTGTGCAGAGGGAATAATGTTTTCTAAGCAGGTTTATTAAATACACCCTCATCTAAGCATCAATTCACATTATATCCTTACCCTTTCAACTTTTCCTCAGGCTCTCCCTCATCAGCCTTTGACTGCTGTTTCTAGCCATCAGAGGCATGGTTTTAGTACTTAGTAAAGCCATTAGTGGTGACTAGTGACATCCAGAAAATGGCAGGCTGCAATCAATGCCACGCTTTCCTCTCAGAAGAACCTAAGTCAGTGAAGCACAGGAGGAGAGGAGCAAAGCTCTGAATTGTACAGAATTTTGTGAGCAAAGAAGCAATGCAGTTTGAGCAAAAAAATGAGTTTTTTTGTTGGAGTGGCTGCACGCAGGAAGCAAGTGACTCACCACTCAAATAAAATTGAGCCAATTTTCCCAAACTTTCCCATCACACTTCAGTGGATCCCTTTAGAGCAGTGATTGAAGGCTTTGGTTGTTGAGAGTGTAAAGAGACAAGAAGCAACTAGTCCTCCACCTTCCCGTCACACTGAGTTTACACATGCAGTGAAAAACAGGATTTCCCCACTCTCTTTATGCAAATTGAATTTTGAATTGAAAGTATGGTGTGCGGTGTGTAGTACAGGCTTTCCCTCTACACAAGTCAATTCTATCAATGAAAAGAAAAGTCAGGGTTGCCCAACTCTGTTTGGGAAATATGGTGTTAAAATTACTGTGAAATTTTTCTCTGTAATGAAGGACAGACAGAAGTCAAGTTATACTTTATGTCAGAGAACCATCAGGCAGATAAACCTGATGGAACTTTTTCTTTCTCCAGATATTTTTAAATGTTCTAAATGTACAGCCCTGTCAGTGTGATAGAATGTTTGTAATATTATAAATGATTTACTGTGTTCCAGCTTTATTCCTGGAAGTCATAAATGACCTTTAAAAAGTTTAGGAGCAAATCTTAAAAGGTCCAGACAAGTGACAGACCTGAAAGAAAGACAGGAAAGGTTAATTGTTGATAAGCTCTAGAGTTTTTGACTGTTTTTGCAAACCACTTAAAAGTGCAATCTATCAACAGTATATCATGTCTCAGTGGGAAGATTCACAAAGTATGTCAGATCATGAAAAATTTTCTGACATTTTCAAGCCATAAATGCAGATAATTGGTCTCTCTCTGGGATCATACAACTAAAAAGGTCATTATTTTCAACATGTTTGATAGAGCTTTATATTATCCTTAAACAGCCCTGTTATCATATTGACTTGCATCAAGCTACACTGAACTAAAGCAGAAATTATCCTCAGAAAAAGCTGCAGCTACAACATGAAGACTGAAACATTAGGGAGCATTGTGCTTTGCCATCTGTGGCCTCATGATACATCAATCTAACCGTAATCCACAGGCTGTTACAGGCTTCAAAAGGATCCAATTGAATAATCTTGATTGTACTGCAGCTGTTTGCTGCAGCAGTCTGGAACAGGACTTTGAGGGATTGAGAATGGAGGGAGAACCCTCATGTCACCAACAACAATCATTCTTTTCGGTACTGACACGAAGAGACATGCAATGCCTACGGCTGGGCAAAGTGCAGTATTACTATTTAATCTGTTTAACGGTTTTATTAATCTTTATCATTTACACTTGTCTCAAATTGTTTAACTGTTCATATTTGTGACGCTTCATAATAAGCTTGATGGTCATTGCACTAACTCGTACCAAAGAGGCTTTTCAAATAAAGTTTAAGTATTGACTGATTGACTGGTTGCAGAACTGAAAATGAAACTGACAAAAGTACTGACACCTCTTTGATTAAGTACAGTTAAAGATCTTTTAAAATTATTTCACTAACAGTATTTTTAAAGGCCAGCTGCAAGAGTCTAATCAAATAAATGAAAAATGGAAAACAACTATTTAAGGAAAGTCCATAATAAGAAGTATACCAAGACATCTTCAATCCATCTAAACAATACTAAATTTACTACATTTGTAGAGTTATTTGCTTTGATGTCTCTAGGATCTGCCTTAAATCATCATCTGTTATGTGTTTTGTGATACAATGTCCAGGATATTTAACTTTATTACTTCAAGATTATTATCAAATGGTCAGAAAATTTTGGACTTTTGATCATTTTGGCACTGCAACTGCATTAGCACCACTGCTTGCCTTTTACTTGCCCCAAATTAGAAGCTCATGCTCTTAAAAACATAAGAAAGGTGACATTAAGGAATACCCCCAACTATAAAAATGTCCATCAATCTCCAGAGCTAAATTAATAATTATCAAATTTCTTTTTAAGATATAACTAACTAACTAACTTACCACAAAAGAGAAGAATGAGGTTACCTAGAGGCTATTTGCAATTTTTTATTTACACCCACCAAAAACCTAATAGATTTTTATGTAAGTTTATCTTGATATGTTTAGTTTGTAACCTGAATTAAGTTAACACTGGCCAGTTATAAGCCCTGTCATTGTTCCTGCATGGGATTCATGGATTTATCAAATTTAAGCTGTTGCTCTTGTCCAGCTTGACATCATTCTGCCATGCATAATCACATTTATTTGAGCCAGTTTTTTCTCTGATCCCAAAAGGGACAAACATCTCAGAGATCCTTTTGTTCATTTTTTTTGTCTGGACTGTAAATGGGTGAGAAACAACATTTGGATACGCACTTAATGCCCCTGTGAGCCTGCTGGTGTTGTCAGCAGCTTTAATGCAGGACAAATTTATTGTTTGATGGAGAGTTTATTATTCTGAAACCAGCTCTGGGGAGATCAGAGGCATGTTTTTTCCAGAATCAGGAAGCTAATCTGGCTCAAAGCATACAGGGTAGCTGGCCTACCTTCTTAGCGAATGTAGAGACGTGCTTAAACTTGACGCCAATATTTGCTAATGCAGAGGATCAGCCTCTTTTGTTTGCTTGCACTTTCAAGTTGCTGATGTATTGCAGCTTTAGTGGGTCTATACTCCTTTATTTTGGCTCGACTCCCAGATGAGATTTGAGCTTCTAAAGGTGTTTTATGATAGGATGATTAAATGTGGTTCAACCTGCCCTGTTGAAAAAGATGACCCCATGTGTGATTAACAACACTCAGACAACCACTTCACAGTGAAGTGCTTATAGACAGAGTACTTTCACTGCCAGAGATTTAAAGTGGATGTATTTGCCTTCGTTATAAAAAAGGAAATGATTATGGTAATTACAGTGGAAGCACACAGGGATCTCGTGCATTTCATCCCTTGATGAGCCATCCACGTCTGACAGAGAAATAATTTTTTTATTTAATAATAAGACCATACAGATGTCCATATGCTGGTGCTTGAAATGCGTCTCCCTTGATTAAGCCCTAGTGCTTCAAGTAATATTGGGCAGTCTGTATTCCAGCCGCTCTGTGCGCAAATAACGGATGAATCAGTAGGAAGAATTGGGTGCTTCCTGTAGTTGAACATGGCCTATTTTGATTTCATGTTGTAAAATCTCATCTGACAAAAAAATTAACAGAATACAGTTTCCTATAAGTTATATTCACTTTACACTGAAGTAACATCTAATTCCTGCTCTGGGCTAAGACCCCAAAATTACAAGATCAGAACAATTTCTCTGCCTCTTATGATGTTTGTGTATTGAATTACAAGTGTGCTTTCTCTACTTTTTCTCTCACTGAGTTACAATATCCAAACCCAAGATGACAAGATTTTCTAAAAGCTTTATAAGAAGTTTACTTTTTGTCTTTTCTTTCCTTTTATGGTAATCTAAATTAAGGGTCTAAGGGGAGGGGATGTTGTGTGTTGTACAGATTAAAAGTTAAATTTGTGATATTTGACTATAGGAATAAAAGGGATTTAACTACAATTATCCAATGACCAACAGTGTTATGGGTGTTCCAACCTTCCCTTTGGCTGCTCAGCTTAGGCCCATCCATCTCTGAATTGACTAAGTTTATACGTATAGGACTGGCCTCGCCGCTGATGGTATTCATGGGCGGTGTGTATTAGCCTTCAAGCCTCTCCTGGGCGCTCATCCACTGTGATTTAGCAGAGCTGAGAACCATGAATTTTAGAGAGGCAGTTGAGGAGTAGCGTAAATGATTTATGCTTTTGTTTACAGGGTTCTGTGGAGACCTTAATCTGGCAGTGATGAGAGAGAAGGCACATTTACAGTATGCATACTGTAAGTGTGTGTGTGTGTGTGGGTGGGGAAATCTTTCACAACCATATATGCATATCTCTGATTTTAGATCAATAATAACGTGTATGAGGAAAGCAAGTAAGGACCAGCAGGTTAATGCACGAGGTCTCTATGTTTATGTTTGGACTTTTGCAACGGTGAGAAAATTGAGAATTCCCAGGGGAGAACATCTCTTGAGGTGGATTTGAGATTTGTATTTTACAGAAGAGCTGATAGTGAAAAGCCAGGCTCTGTGAGTAAAAAGGTGAAAGGTAAAAAAAAGTGTTGTGGTAAGTAGGGGAAAGTTGGAGACCAAACCGCAAATGGAAGCTACAAAAGTATTATTCACCTGCATGACAGGCATCTCCATTTCTAATGAACCAGTGAAAATAAGGCTCCTTGACAATATTCATCTATCAGTAGAAGTTTGATAAGCTCAGCAGTCATCACCTGAAGTACTCCATAAGGATATGAGTCTAAATATCCTCCAACAAAGGATTGCTTCTTACAGAGTGCCGGTCAGATCATTAGTCTCCGTTGATGTCCTCTTCAAAGACATTACCCTTCATAAATGATAGCCCTGTCCATTAGTGACAGTGCATAAAATGAGCTATTTCATTGCTAATGAAAATGGCCTCTATCAATGCTCCCACACCTGTGTGACCCCGTGACTAAGGATCATTCCTCCAGTGGGAGAAGTCTGAACCACTGTCTTTTCCTCTGTGGGTCATCTTATCGGAAAAAACACCAGGACAAACATCAATAATACTTTCCTGAAACAACAAATCCTGCAGATCTGGAGTGTTAAGTGGTGTCCTTGTTAGAGATGAGACCATTTTCCACCTGAGAGTTGGAGGGATGGGGGTGTGTAGAATATTAAGGAAATAACAGGAGAAAAGGAAATGCTTCCTTGCAGTCCCTCAGTCCAAAACACACACATGGGCATGTTTGTTGCTACCATGCTATATTTAATTGTTAGCTACTATTGTGCTCGGAGACTTGTGGAAAGAGGTGTGGAGTTTCCTGTCATAATATTTACATTAAAGAAGGAAACTTCATGTCCTGCTATTGGGGGAAATATTTTACCAACTTGATGATAACAGAAGGACATGCGCTGTTTATACTAAGACTCATTTCAAATGTCACAGCATGTCTGAAAAATAATCTAGAAGTTATTTTCCCCACTGACTTTTACACTTTTACACTTGACAGCAGCAGCAGCAGCAGAAGGCAATCTTGGGAACAGTGCGAATTAATAGAAATTTGACAAAAGAGATAGCCAGAGGCTGGCTAGTCAAGTCTGTCTCCTTAAATTACTGAGGCAGTATGATGAATGGCTGCTGGGTTATCTTAGTAAATTCCAGTAAGTAAAACACATTATCCTTAACAAGGAAAAGCACATTATCCTTAACAAGGAAAAGTAGGGAAACTACAGAGGAAAGATTATTCTGACCCTTATCTCTTTTTTTGGCAAACAGCCTAAATAGCTTGCAGTTGCGCATGCATGTGTTTTATGTAACAAAGAAAGATACCTGACAGATCTATGAAGGTCGTGTGAAAAAAGAAAGTTCATTTGCTCTACCCAGTCGTGCTTAAAAGTCCTGTATGTAGGACTTAGAGGGATCTGTTGATAGAATATGACTAGTGACATGTTCTGTTATCTACCTTTAAATGAGGAACAAACATGATAAAATCTGACAGGAGGAAAAGGCAGAGAGCCAAGATATGAGGATATGTGACATGAGGTGTCACATTCCAAGTTTTACATGCTGTTTCCTGTTACCCTACCAGTGCTCTCAGATTGGCCACTGTAATTTTACCAGAAAGAAACTTTCTCATCAAAACTTCTCTTTTTGATTGCGCATTCAAAAAAATCAGATCAAGTTTGGACCAAACACCACTTTAAAATTGCACCTCTATAAAGCTGGTAAGTGTGCCATGCTGAGGCAGTCAATTTAGGACAAGTCAGCAATATTACTTCGGTGTCAAGGGAGTAGCTCCGTGGCCATTTGGACCAAAACAAACCCATGTGAAATGCCATTTTAATCCACTTGAAAGTTCTTTCACAGGGCTTCAGGGCTTGACAAAAAGTTTGCCTACAGAAGTTATAGGAAAGTTTTGCCATCATTGCTGAAAAATGCCCCCATCCAGCCTCGGTTAAACAACACAGGGGGAAAAAAAAACTTGACTGAACCTACAGTTTTATCAACTGAGTCAAGATTCAGTCATAATGTGATTGTGATTACTTTCTATTGTTCAGTAGAAGTTAAATTTCATAATATAATTTATTTTACTTCTTCCAAATCTCCTTATTCTCCTCTCCAGGATTTGGTTAATGCTGAGTAAGACTGCTGTATTTGTCAGCCACGCTGTCACTATCAGATTGTGGTTATATTATCATACACGTCAAAACAAAAGAGCATCATAATTAAATCTTTTCTTAATCATCAAGGTTTCATCTGCTGTGCTGACACCAGCTTGATAACTGCAAAAGCAATTTTCCTCTTACCTCTTGCCTTCTCTGTCCGGTGGCTGTTGCATGTCTAATGTAGTGCGCATATCTCTCCTGTTTGTTATCTCATACCCTCCATCTACTGCTCCACCACTTACATCTGCAGCATAACATCACTGAAGTGCACTGCTGAGTCACTTCCCTCAGTGAAACTCTGGTTTCTTTTTGAGCTTCTTTGACCTCCTCCTCCAATTCTGTCAAACATAGAGCTCCTGCATCCTTCCTCTGCACCAAATGAATGTTATTAGCTTGTTGTTTGCCTCTTGATCTGTGGTCTGTCTCTGTGCCTGCCAAGTTTGCCCCTGTGTGGGGTAATTTGTGAAGTTCTATTTCATGAAAGAGAAAGTGCTACAGTTGTAGGATTGTTTTAAGTATCAAATATTAGGCAATTGTCAAACCAAACCTTTGTGTTGGTTGAAATAAATTCTACAGATAAATGCTAAAGAAGAATTGGTTCCCAACTTCTCAACTATTACACCCCACAAAAATGTACTAATATCAGTTTTTTTTTTAACTAATCTTTTATTTAAAAAATAGAAAATTGAAATAGCCACAATCCACAAAATAAGTAGATATTACTGGAAGGAATTAAAAAGTGTTAGCAAGTGTTACTAAAATATTCACATTTAAACTCTAATTTTTTGTGTTTTTTTTAACTTGGTGTAATGAAGCTTTACTAAAGTTAAATTAGTATTGGTGGACAATGGCTCTCACAACATTAAAGGAATAACTGCCACCGTTGGCTGAAATACTGCTGAGCACCTACTGTGCATACATGCCATTCACACATTCAAGGTTCAAAATCATGTAAAATCACTCAGACAAAAAGAAAATCAGAGACTGACAGAAATGAAATGTCATTCCCTGCAGAGCGACAGCAGATTTGGCAAACTGGGCACGAAAGTAAAAGAAATGACATATTCAGCATCAGAGAAAGTGACAGTTTCCTCATTCAACCAAACAGTAATGCATTTCCTTTGAGGCAAATCATATTTTGTAACCCAAATTTCAATTTGAATTTTGAAGAAAAGCTGTCATCAATGAGTTTGTACTATGAAGTCATTCCAGCTGGTGCCCTCTATAAGATCAGCAGGGAAGTCTCTTCAAATGTCATGTCTTTTTGGATTAAACTCCTGTGTTATTTTCACTTTAGATATGCTCATCCTTCTCCAGCAGGACGGCTACCACCTCAGAGGGGTCTATGTAAAGGTTATCTGCACAGTAGTGAACTTCTGTTGCTTAAGCTTCTCCCGTAGGGGACAGCTGGTCTTTGCTTCACGCCTCACCCGCTGGACAGGCATACTGCAAACGCTAAGAAAAAGAAAATTTGACTTATTTATATTTCTCTGAATAGCCTGAGTGAGCATGTCACCAGATCTCCTCTCCTGCTCCAGTGTAACGACTAAGAGGTGAGCAGTTGTGTGGTCTCAGCTCAGTTAATAAAAGAGGGGGGAGGGGGGAGTCTGCGTCCTTCCTGACTCTCACATCTTTCTTTTTTCCAACAAGTTTTGGCAGGCAAAGCAGGTCAGGAGCTTCTGATGAAGTCTTGAATAGAGAGTCTCAGTGTGGAAAACTACCTCATGCTACTCAGAAAACAATGATTACTGAACATCTTAAATGACAAGATTTTTATCCCAGTCTTCAGTTAAATATTAATTCAAAATGCTTTTTTCAGTTATTAATGTGGTTATTGGTGTTTTTTACTGAGACCTTAGGCAACATGAGCCCAATTCCAATGTCCTCCTTACATCCTTAAGTCCTGAGCCCTCACTGACTATGATGACATCACTTCCTGAGTGTGTGAGTGAGAGAGGCGTCAAGGCTTGAAATGGTGCAAATAGGAAAGGGACAGAACTTTGTGACATGTCACGTCACCTCTCTGAAACATTTATTCCATTAAACACTTTGAAAAGTGGCCTGCAATTTATGAAGAGTCCCTGAATAAACATTTTATGGAAAAAGTTGAACATCATCAGAAAATGGCATAGATAAAAGAATACAGAAGGAAGATAAAATAAATAAAAATTAAATAAGTATTTTTAAATAAGATTAAATAAAAATACAGAATAAATAATAAAGTGATATAATAGTTGCTACCATAAACTTTATGTAAATATATTAAATTAATACAATTCATTTAATATTTATCTTGCATAGTCATTTTTCATAAAGATAGGATGTCAAAACAGCTTTTTGACAATGCTGAAGCATGTTTCCTTCCATTGTAGGTTAAGGACAGAGTAGATAAGATAATTAAAATCAGTTTACTTGTTTTAGAAAAATTTGCATCATTAGCCTACACAAATAAAAGGCTGATGTACAAAGTTGTGCAGTACAAAACACATTAGTGTGCCTTACAACATGTGTTGACATGCCTAGATTAAAATGAGGTCCGGTTTACCATAATTTTAGTTTCCTCTCAGCACTGAAAGGTTTGGGGATTTTCCATTAGCCCCTCAACCACACAAGTAAGCTCCAGTACAATTTACTTAGCCACAATGTACAGCTTTTAGCTTACGACGTAATGTAATGACATTTTAATGGATTTCTGTTAATATTTTATATTTTTTTTTCCCACAGTTTGTTGTACTCTGGGTTTATGAAGAGAGGTATGCTAATGATCTACAACTTATGAGGGCAGCAAGTGCAGATCAATGCCAGCTGATGTAGCGTTTTGCATGTGCGGTGTTTTCAAAGACTGATGGGATCAAAAAGAGATTCTGTTTGGAATGAGGATGCTTTGATTTGTGATCAGGGTCTGTGGTCTGTTTTGTATTTTGACATATGTGACCTACACACAATGATGCAAAGAAAAAAGGGAAAAAACAGACAAATTTAAGTGCATGAATATATTCATCAGGAAATGGACAAACTAATAAATATGACCATAAAAACTGCAGGCTGTCTTCAAATTGCTACATTTTCTGGGTAAGTTTTGTTTGTACACTTCCGGTAATTGACGTACATTAGAGACTGCTCTCCATGGACATAAGAGACCAATAAATATAACAAACCGCAGATTAAATGATGTTTATGCATGCTACAGTGCAAGCATAATTAATCTAATACAATGTTTAATGAGACTGAACAGTTAATTGAACATGTCAGGTGGCTACAGAAAGTGTGAACATTTAGTATATGTGGTTGCAGTCATTACACACACATGCAGTGACAAAACTTTAGGGAAGGATGGAGGACTAAATGAGCGTCATTCTTGTTAAGTATTCCTCTCTCCTCTTTTCTCCAGCTCCTCTGACTTTGTTCAGTTTTCCCCTGTTGCCCGCAGGAGGCCTCCTGGCAAAAATGAAGGGATTTCTATGCTAGTAGAGTTTCCTGCCATCAATCCTGTTTGCCATGCTTCAGTCCCTGCCTGTCTCTTCTTCCATCTATCCATCCATCCTTCAGTCCAGCCCTTCACATCCATCTCTCCCCTTCCCAGGTTGGCAAATTGATTGCATTGAGCTCAAGGAAAAAGGCCGCCTCTGGGCTCTGGGGACATGCATTGAAGCACCGGTCTGCCAGCTATTCTGTTTTAATGAAAAGCTAAAGCCCCAGCAATCACACCCACACACACAGAGGCTTCATATATGCTGCCCCACCTGAGTGACACACACATGCTGTATTTAAACTCTCTGTAGCTAGCCAGGGGGCAGATCTGGGTCCATAATTACCTTTGCTCTGCCGAGTCCTGCTGGCATTTAACAGTTTGCAGTTACCACCCTGTTTGCCTGCTGAATGGGACATTTGTGTCAGAATGTATGTGTTTCAGTGTGTATATGTAGAAATTAGTAAGCTCAGCTGTGTGTTAATGTGTCACATTATGATGCCTTGCTAAAATGAGGAAATGCTCTAACATGAGCCAGGTCAGGGGGAACTAGAGGAGCCCCTAATGTCTTACAAGCTGTAAAAAGGGGAAATCAATATCATGTATCGATTGCTGCTTGGGATGAAGAGTTGAGAGTCAAATTAATGTGTTGTGTGCACAGTGTAATGTTTCCAGTGTGTGTGCAGCACGTGTTTGTGTGTGTTCACTTTCTACCAGTGGTACTATGGTTTATGCACTGTATATTTATAATGACAACAGGCCGTCAGTTCCACTATAATAACCACAGGTTGTGAAAAACAATAGTCAGCCTTAGTCATCCTACAGAATAATATGAATATTGACTAAATCCATCCAGGTGTCATGCTTTAGTGCCTGAGACTCTTTTTTTCTTTTTTAAAATGAGCTTGTTTAGTTTGCTGTAACACTTTAAAAGCTATAACAAGCCAATGGGTCTGTAGAGGGAACTTTGCAGTTTTATCCATCAGTAACTAAAGTTGAACTTTTTATGTAGCATGTGCATCCATACTGTTTGTGCTTAGTGCAAACTGCTATTAGGGAAAGTGCAGCAGATCTTAGCAAAGCTGTCATAGTAAGTACAGTCGTTCATACGCCACACTGAGCAAAATTAATAGGGTATACAGTGATTGATCTAAAAGTTTTTCATAATATATTCCTCTTTAGTCATGCTTAGAGAATATCAAAAACATTTAACTAGGCTTAGCTGCAGTCTACAAATTTCCCTGCTCAGTAGAGTTGTTTGGTTCACTACACAATCACTGCAGATGCATATCTGCAGATGTTCCCTGCTGAGGGAAATTGCTCAGCTGGAGTGTGTTTGTGTGTGAGCATACACACTCTCCATTCACCTGTGTGCCTCATTCCTCAGCTTTGGAGGCCAGACAGATGAGCTGTTTATTTTAGGAGTTTATTCTTCTCCTCTCTTCATTTTTGAATCCTTCCCTGGCATGTCATGCTGCTGCATTAGGCCGGTCAATAATGTAATTCTTA
Source organism: Acanthurus lineatus (assembly GCA_029814665.1). Lineage (NCBI taxonomy): Eukaryota > Metazoa > Chordata > Actinopteri > Acanthuriformes > Acanthuridae > Acanthurus > Acanthurus lineatus. The sequence continues at coordinate 17,567,530 of JAPZDV010000020.1, read as the reverse complement.
ACCAGCGGCTGCTGGCGCTGGAGTAATTACCTCGTCCATTATCTGACCACATCTCTCATCAGACTTCATGCAGCCTTCATTAGGGCCACAGGGTGGAAGGCAAAGGGGGGGCACAGAACTGGAAACACAAAAACCACACAAGTATACACTGAAAGAATGACAAGCATGAAAACAAATTCTTTGCATAATTTTATATTCATGTGTTCTGAAATACAAACAAACAGATGGGCTTGACACCTTCCTTCACTTCCCATCTTCACTTCCTCGCTTCTCCTCCTCTCTTTGCCCAGTCAATCAGATAGCCATTAGCCAATATTGGTCTCAAGGGCTGGTCTCTCGCATACTGCACATCTATGGGAGCATTTCTATTCAGCAAGATGGCTCACCTCCTCGCCTCACAGTGATAGCCGTGCAGCCCAGGGGAAATAAAGACAGACGCAGCCAAATCTAATCCACAGCGCAGTGGGGGAGACGATGTCACAGATCAGCATGTTACTGGCCTGTTTGGGCTCTTTCTGTGGTGCCTCTTGAGCCAGACCCAAGGTGGTTTAATGGTTTAATTGCTAAAAGTGCCAAGGCTGCAGGCTTGATTTCCACTGTGGTTAACTGCCAGAGAAAAAATCATTAGCTAAACATAATGCATATTTATGCATCGTCCATATTAATGTAGAACATCTTTAGCATGCATACAAGGCCAAATAACACACAGAAGCACTATTTGACTTTCCTCTCTTTGAGACTCCACTACAAAACCCATTTTCAGGAATACTACACTTGTAAGTTCTTTCAGCAAAGACAACAGTCATGGTGCATTACCATAGGCCACAGAGATAAAGGCCAGTGTGTGACAGAAGCTGGCAGGTCACTGTATTCAGTGACCTTTATAGATATAGGCTAATAAAGCTTTGTTTCCTATTTTCAGCAGAGTACTGAACCAGTGTTAGTGCCGCTTCACAATAACTGAGAGTCATGGGATTATGAGGCATTGGAGATTTCAAAAATGTAGGTGAGTTTCCAGGAGAAAAAGACATCAGTAAGCCTGTGAAAATACACCACTGAGCTGTATGTGTGTTAATATGCTCTCGTATCCGTTGCTGAGGGAGACTTGGTCTGACCTGTGAGAAAGAAATCTGTGTTGCGTTGTTCATCATCAGCTGTCGCTCCGTCTCTCTTCCTCAGCCCTCAGCCACTTGTTATATGACTGGCTATCAGGCTGATGGCAGTTTGCTAATGGTGTCAGCGGACTTCAATTAGCTCTCCGCCACGCTTGATCGTGCTGTCCTTTCTGCTGGAGAGGGACCTTAAATTGTCTGAAATACCAGAGCCATTAGGTTTGAGTGGTTAATGGGAGTTTAAACAGAAAGGGAGAGAGGAGCTGGCAGACAGGCGCACAGCAACCTCATGCAAGTGTACAGTTTGTTTTCCACTCTTCCCCTCTGCTGACTTGCTGAAGGTGATAAACACATGATGTCTAAAGAGGTGGGAGGGGAGCGGTGCTTATTTTGGCAACACGCTGCAAATTACTTCTTTCCATAACTCTTAAAGGAATATGGTTCTTCTGTAACAGTAGCACATTTTATTTCAGTTCACATCAATCATGCTCATTTCACACCCATAGCCCATGGGGATCAACATCTACAGGACCCATGTGACCAACTTCTCCAGACCTGCGCAAACCAAAGGGCAAGATATTTCCAATCTGAAATGTTACATGGAATTGGAAGGGACAATGCAGTATTTTTCAAGACATTGTAGCTTTTTAAACCATACAACAGATTTAGTGTTGTAGTCAATTTAGTGTTGTAGTCAATTCTTTTAATATGTGAATGATTGAGGATCCCTCCCCACCACCACCACCACACACACATAAATGCACATATGAATATATCGTGTACTCTCTCTCAGCTGATTTCTCCTTCTAATTAACCAATTCTATAGTTGTTTGTATTTTAGTCTGTAATAACATCTTTTGCTGAAGTTTGGCAAATTTATGGAATTTGATGTTATTTTAACACAGTGTTCTGCTTGAACCAATATTAATCCGTATGTTCCGTGGCATATCATGTGCCGTTTTTTGCTTGAAAGGATTGTTAATCAACTGGCCACTTGAGTTAAAAGGGAATTGTACAAACCTGAAAATTTTCAGCCAACCAGAAGCAGCCATTAAAGGTTAATTGACCTTGGTCTTTTTTTGTGGAGGCCACCAAGTAAAGGAAACCACAATCACGTTCCTTCTAGCGATGTCAAAGATGTCTGGTCTCCAGCCTGACAGCTGCAGAACTGGCCTCAGGGTGTTCCTCTACCCTGGTGACATGGACCCTGATGCGCTAAACTTTCATCATAGACATTCAGGGTTAAACAACAGATTATGTGCCGGACCTTGAGATGGGTTCAACCTTTTTTTTTTTAAAGAGACAAATACACAGCCAGCAGTGCCTTGGGTTTGAGATGCCAGAGGAGTTTGCGTCTGAGCTATTGCTCCATGCTGCAGAAACAAGATGTATTGAGCTCAGATGTCTTGATGACAATGAGCAGCTGATGGTGAAGGACAGAGGATATCAGAGTCATCAGTGCCTGTCTGAGAACTTGATTATAAGGATGCTGCAACTGGACCCTGACCAGGCCTCTAAACCACTAGAGGTCCAGCAGAATCCACTCTTTCCTCACAGTTTCCTGCAGAGCTCCTGTGCTGGTACCTATGTTAGGATAACAGACACTGAGAAAGAAACACATGAAGCCTGTCAGATGTCCTCTGTGTCTTCCTTTCTTCTTATGTCATCCCTGGGACCCCCTTAGTTGTAATTTTTAACCATTGCCTGTTGATGAAAAGGCTTTAACATATCTGTTGTTTGCTGAAGCAGAGAAAGCCAACATTATTCTGGTGATTGAACTGGTAAGAGAGGTGCTTAGAAACATTAAAACTAGTACAGTACATCACTTTTGCCATCAAATAATTCTAAAATGAACGGACTGAAATCTTACAACACAGCTTTTTAAATACTGTATATATTTTAAACATTTGGTAAACTTAATCAGGATTTTATCTTAGAGTGAGCCCTTAATTGAAGCCATTATTTAGCCTATATGGCATCAGTACATTATAAAACATACACTGTGGGAGGCAAGAGATGTGCATTTAAATGTTAGCATAAGGAATTGTTAGAACTTCCTGCCTGTCACCTTGAGTTTAGTGTCAGAATTAGTATTCATACATTCCTCTGTTGACTAATAATAACAGTGCTATCTATAAGCTTTTCTGACTCTGCCTACAGGGTGTTTGGGGTATTTTGGTCAGAATAATTTGTCAGTGTGAATATAGATGTGTTTTTTTCTTTGTGCCAATTCAGGCTCAGTCTTCCCCTGTGCTGCACGGAAAACTTTTAGGAGCCAGGAGAAAGAGGATAACTGTGGGCCAAGAGACATGCATAAGCTTTCTAAGGCAGCAGGTGGTATTTTTTCACACTTCTGAATTTTCACACAAAAAGGCAAAGTCTATTGTGTAAGAGAATAGCTTCAGTGCGTGGATACTGAGTATTTCTGGACCAGAACTTGGAGCAGAAGGGGAAACTGCGTGAAGACACCCCCTTTAGGCCCAGACAGAGTGATCATTTCTCTCCTTAAGCATGTTAGACTTATAAAAGCTAAGAAAAGAGAATTTCTTTTCATCTCATCAAACAACCCTGGGGCATAAAACATCAACCTACGTGTGTTCAAATACAATCTTTCACGGCTGGGAGAGATTTCAGACTGTGACAGCGTGCCAGATCAAATATTGGCATATCTAGGTGGTCCAGACACGGCAGGTGTCTTGAAATAGAATCCATTTATTTGTGTCTCGCAGCTCCTCAGATGCAATGGGTGTTTCACAGCCAACCAACACTGACTGCCAAACAAAACTTAACCGTCCTACAACAAATCTCTTGTTTTTTTTTATTAAACAGACCTCTTATTAAAAAAAGAAGTGTAGATTTGAAAATTGTTCATCAATATTTGTAGTTTGCTCATCAAACTACAAATATCATATTAAATTTTGTGATTTAAGTTCCCTGATAGATAATAATTATTTATTTAATTGCCAGTCCGTAAGAGAAATATTAACAAAATAGATCGAAAATAATGCAACTAAAATTACATACCTCATTGGCTGTTGGGAATTATAGTTGATTTTCAATAAAGTCACACTTCTTTTCATCTACGGAAAAAAAACAAAAAGCTGTTTCTTCTCGTCAATGTCACCTTTTGATGGGTGGCCCCTCGGTGATCGATCACTGTTGACGGGGGTCCTCCCACAGGAGTGAGCTTCAGAGCTACAAACTAGATAAAGTGACTGAATACATTTTGTGAAATGTATTACTTTTTTTTGGAGCCTATGAAGTATGATTACAATGACTGGACTCCTCCTGAATATTTACATTGACCCTGGGTAATCTAAAGGAGGACTGTCTTTATAGAAAAAATGATTTGTGTACCTGTTTTTTGTTTGACCCAGTGTCCCATTGGCCAACATGGAGGGGCGGGATTCACGACCTTATCTGCCAGACACATTAGGGCAATCAAGATTTTATGGTTTCACTTATGAGAAGCTGACTTGTTAACCATCTTTTAACTGTAAATGTGTAAAACCTTCCTGCTCAAGCTTTTCTAACACATTGTCAATCATGTGAAACGTTTATTGTTTGAAACATGTTGAACTTTGTTGAACAGTCACAGTTTACTGAGGTTCAGGGATCACCACTTCTCGGTTAGGTTCAGGAAAAGATTGTTGATTTTGCTTTCATTAACACTCAAACCCCAGTCTCTCGACTGAAAGTCCTGTATGTGACCTATCGAGCCACTCTGGATTTTTTTTTTATGCTCTTCAGGTGAAGTGTTGCTATAAGTGTTGCTTTTTGCTGCAGTTTACATAGGAGTTTGCAGAAAGTCCCTGCCACTACCAAGCAACTTTACCACTACCTAATGCCACACTGATACAAACACAAACACAAACACAGACACACACACACACACACACACACACACACACCTCCAAGGTGAATACATCAACCCCTCAGTTATTATGAAGTAAATGAGGGTTGTGAATCTGTCATTTTAAGTCTTGACTTATCAGCTTTGGTTGCTTTCAGTTTCTTTCCCTCTTTGTCCCTGTTACAGCTCCTCTCCAGAACAATCCACACACACATTCTGCCCTAATAGAAGAAAATTTAGTTGAGAATATTTTTTCCACATATATCTGTCAAGTATCTTAATCACAGTCCAATTTGAAATTTTATTTTAAGGGTGATGGTTGTACAAAATTAACCACTTTTAACACTTATTTTTTCACAGACTGTTTATTTCCATTGCACTTCACAGAGTCCTTTGACTTTGAGCATCACAAATACTGAGATGTGCTGCTAAAACGAAATGGACTTGGCTTTAGTTTACAGCTATTCTACTTTCTGATCCTTTCTTCTTGTGAACTCATCATCAAAAACAAACCTAAATCCTGCCAGCTGATTGATGCCCATGCCTACAAAGACAGAACATGAAATGACACTTGACTACCATTTGCATTTCATCACAATTGCAGCTCTAAGGCAATGGTTTCATCCTTTTCTCACTGAGTCTGTTAAAAAGTAAAACGGTATAATCCTGAAACACCTACACTAGATCATCCGATAAGAACTCATTCTTTGCTTTGGTAATACAAATGGATTATCCACAGACGGGAGGACTCTGTTGATTCATTTTGTGGCTAAGATCACCTGCTGCTCACAGGCCTGGATCAAGGTAATCAAGGCAGATTACCAGGCCAGCTTGAAATGGCATCAGATATCCTCTGCAAGTGGTCGGGAACATTTTTTTCCCCTTTCATTTTTCAATAAGTCTTAAAAAATGCATGTTAGAACCAAGCTTCACAAATTTTGGAGGCTCCAGGCCACCCTTAAATTCAGCAAAACCATCAAGTCCCCATCTCATTTTGTCATGGACCTTTGTGTGTATGCATTTCAAACACTGACAAGCAGATGTCTCAATGCACTCACACAGACAGGGGGCAGCAGAGAAAGAGAAAAAAAATGAAACATTACAACTTGATAATATTCATTTAATGACGATAATCTTATCTAAAGGAAATAAAAAGAGCCAATTCAATGTGTGTGTTATGTGTTAATGCGTGCTGTGGTAAAAAATAGCACAACTTGAATAGGAATTGAATTTTGGCCCCATTGTTGTTAAAAGTAGAGGCTCCTACCAGCTTGTTATGGGCCTTGTTTGTTTTTCAGGTGTCACAGAAGAGAAGATGGGAGAGCCATGTTGATTCTGTTGTGTCAATTAAAGCAGACGTTAGTATCCTGTTGTTGTAGAGAGGATAGTTACTGTGGCAGACTGTGGGTGTCATTATCAATCTCAGTTCATGTTGCTAAACATTGGCATTGACGCTTCACTTGAATGGGATAAATGATGCAGGCAGAGGCGTGAAATGAAGAACAAGGATGGATTGGCTTGCTGGTCACGGTTAGATGTGATGCCTTTGTGTCAAAAATCTAGTCTTGTTTTTTATTTATTGTATCATCTGTCTGAATCAAGATCAAAATATAAAAGATGTCTTATGTTGTATGGATTGTGAAGCCTCTTTGTAAGGCAAATTTGTGATTTGTAATGTTGTTCTAAGGCAGTGACTGCATAAAAATGAGAGATATGCCAGCCTCGAAAGTGCAGCTCAAAACATTTTAAATGCCCCCTGGTGGGAGGTTGCAGTACCAATCATAATTAATGCCCCCTCTTTGTTAGCAGGATTGGACATTATCTTAACTAAAAAAGTTCAAAATTTTAAGCCAAAAAAAATTCCCCCAAAAAGATTTTCATCATTTCAGGTGGTTATCACAGTAATATATGTTCTAGTGCAGGAGTCAAGCGGTTACATAGGCGGGACCTTGGCACTGTAGATTCATCTCCAGTCACTACCGCCCTGGACTCTGACTCCAAATGACATCAGCAGCACAAGATGGCAGCGCCTGCATCAGTGATCTATGGGCTTCATTTCTGTACAGCATAAGGGAGAAGAGATGTCTCATGAATCTTTATTTACATTGGTCTATAGAAACAAACTTTACTTGACCCTATCCAACTTTGCTTTAGTTTGGCATTTATTGAGTATTTCTTTTAGCTAGGTTTCTGTTTTAAATTCAGTTTGGTAGTTTTATTCAGCTTTTCTCACATTCAAACAAACTGAGTTTCCAACATGACTCTACAAATGACAACGCTGATCAGTGTATTAATACTGTCATAGTGAGCTTGAAGCATGACTTGTTCCCTTACAGAGTTGCTAGCATGACTTTATACTCTAAGTCATGATTTATTAGAATGTCTGTAAAAGTTTTTCTATGTTTAAATGTTCTGTACACCAATAAATTATTATTTGATATTATTTTCTAGATTTAGTCAGCTCACTATACATGCATGATTAGCTAATATTGTGTATGGACTAACACAAAGAATGAACAAAAAAACCACCTCATGCTCAAGTTTCAATCAAATGTTTTGGTTGAAAATGTCAGTACTGTTGCTATTTTATGTTGCCCTGTTGTTTTTATTACAACAGAAGTGCGCACCATGGCGGTCAAGGTGATGACTTGAACTACTGGCTTTCAGCAAAAATAGTAAGAGTTTTCTCCAAATTATTTGCTACTAGTTGTAAATCTTTAATGTTGGTAATGTAGCACATTATCCCTGTGATTATAAAGCCTTTACAGTTCAGTGCACTGATAGTGCCTCCTGTTTTCTTAAAGTTGTCTTATTGACTCTGTATCTAAATTTAAAAAAAACTTTTACTTGTATTTTATTTTAGTTTTATATGCATAAAGATTTTTTTATTTATCTTGAGTTGAGAGCTGTTCCACAAAGTCAAGTTTATTTATTACTATTATTATTTATTTAGTCTACACTTTTTTTCGCTATTGTTTTAGTTTAAGTTTAGGATAATCAAATCATGATTCTATCTTGCTGTTTTAACCAATAACACAGATGAGTTTCTCATTTCTCCACTTCACAGCAAAGTAGCAGGTAACATCTGAACTTATTTTTTCACAGCATTCCCAAATGGTTGTGACTCTCTGTACACATCTGCTACCTAGATGTATGGGTCTTGTTTCGGCTAGCGAAGAATGGGAATGAAATTGGACACATTTATAAAGTGCTGTATACACAACAGAGTAAGAAACAATTCGTCTATCCTGAAACATCACTCTCTCTTTGAGACATGCACACACACACACACACACACACACGCATACATAGTGTTCTTTATTTTTGGTGAAGAATTGCTTTTGGGTCCCCCTAAATTGCAAGCTTGCGTGTGAGATGACGCCAGCAGTTGAGACCTCCTCACTAGTGATTCATTGCTTTAATCACTGTGGCTCTCCGACCTCTTGCCAACTATGGCATGGTTTGACACATCACTGCCTTCTCGGGGCACTTGCACCATTTGTCCTATTTAGGACACTGTCTCTACCCTTGTAGACAATTAGATATCGTTGGTCCAGTGTTGTATAGATCTGGTAAAATGCAGCACAGCCAGCGTAGGTTGGATTGCAGTCAAAGTTGGTGCATGGTCATCTTCAAATCACAAGAGATGATGGTGGGTCTCTCGTACAACCCCCTCATCATAGAACCAATCTGTGCTCATCACAGGGATATCACAGAAGGTGGCGAAAGAATATCCATCCTACATTTTTATGTAGGCTGCTCTTATCTAATAACAGGCCAGTGTGTCTGCTTAACTGGCTTCCAGTTGCTCTCCTCTCCATCTTCCTACACCTCACTCTGTTAAGCTCAGAGTGGTCCTAACATTATGTCCACAGTGCAACAAAACCTTTATAAACCTTTATTGATTTTCCCCCAGCTTGTCTTTTTATTGCTACATAAGGTGGAAAGTGGACGGGATCAATCACTCCTTTTCTCTCCATTTGCCATGTAAGGGCAGAGACCTCAGTGGCTTTTTAGTATACCATCACATGCCAAAAACGTTTGCCGTTAGGAAACCTTTTTTTTTCATTTGTATAGATTTTTTTCATTATTTGTCAACAGTTGAAGTCACACAATCTGTGAGACACTAAAGGGGAAAGAAACCCCACTAATGGCAATGATTCACTCTCAGAGTACATGAGGATAATGACATGTTTGTGGCAAGTAGGATGGTGGTTGGCTGACGAGTCATCCTGGGACTCAGCTCTCACACAGAGATAAGAGGTTCATCCAAAGTCAGCTCCGAATAGATGTGACTGCTCATCCACTCCCACTGTGAGGGTTTCTAGTTTGCTTTCCTCACTTCATTTATTGCCTGAATGAATTTCCTCAACTTCGGTCCTCATTCACTGTCTTCCCCCAACAAAAGTGGTGCAGTTAATTACACACAGATGTGGTGGTAGGTTGAAGTAATATTGTAGGAAAATGCTGAGATTTTGCCTGAGAGGAGGTGAGAAGAGCAGCAAGTAGTAGCAAGGCTGCAGAGTTCACACACTATGGGACATTGTTATGTTTAACTTTCAGATTTCCCCTAAACTTATCAGCTATTGCATTTCAACTAATGCATTCTGGCTCCTTTGCTCTCCTCGTGGACTGTTTACCTGGGTGCAACCAGGATTTGTCCAGTGGACTACAAATGGATAACAAACAGACACCAGAAAGCTTTCCATTCCAAAATCATGCCATTGCCTACAAATTCTGTATTCATATGTAGATTTCTGTTTGTAAAGATTAACTATCAGTGTGTGAGAAGAGGACCACTAGGGAAGACAAGAGTTTAATCCAAAGAGGCTTGAAAGATTAAAATATTAAACTCATCAAGTTGTTTCTTTTCTTGCTATGACTTACAAACAGGAAACGACTTTTTTAGCCATTTTTTGCACAACAGTATTTATAACAAATGACATTTCACTAATTTTTCTATTTGTTTTCATTGAATGGGATCCACTTCATCCTCTGTGATACACTGCTGGGATGCAATAATGTGCACAGCTGAGCATACATCCATATGTGATTGTCAGGCATCTCCTGAGATTAAAAGCTTGGCTCGTTGTAGATGTTCCAGTTCAATCCAAAGGAGTTTGTTGATGTCTTGGTCCTGTGCAGCACAATCACGCTCACTCCCACCATTTCTTTATGAGCACAGCATGGAGAGGAGGGGGTCATCATGCTAAAACAGTAAAAGGTATATACAGTATGCAGCAGCTTTAAAAGTGCTATTTGTAACATTAAGAACCAACTACAGTACATTTCCTTGTGTTGTCAAATCCATTGCAAATCTTTTGAGCCATTCTTAACTTATTTCCCACAATATTAAATACAAATTCACATTGTACAAGTCCCATAAGTGGTTAGGATCGCTAGTTTTTACCCAGGCACCACAAATTTAACTCCAGGTATGCCAAGTTTCATGTATTTTAGTCACTTCCATTACTCTTCCATAGCACAGTGTAAACTAGACTTCAGCCTTTTACATACAATACACACAACTAGTTTGACCTTTATAAAGAAGTTGTAATGTAACTGATACCAAAAACTACACTTTTATTGTACCTAATAGAGTTTCCTTCAGTAAAGCAGCAAATTTATTAAACTCATGAAAAAAAACAGACAAAAGGTAAACAAAAGCACAAGCATATTTGCTTTGTCTACTGGTTGATGTAAAGAAGAATCAATGTGGAGAACAGTGACCAGAATGAAGAGGAGAAGGGAGGGGCTCTGTGTGCATATGTGTGTGTGTGTGTGTGTGTATAAATTGGAATCTAATTTTAACTTTTTATGTGCTGCCATGATTTCTCCTGCCAGGACAGAATGTGTGTGTTGTGCCCGGTGTGTTTTTGTGTGAGACAGTAAACCATAGAGATATTTTCTGATCGGACAAAGTGGGGACCTGCTCTGGGAAGATGCTTTCAGAAACTTGTTGTTTCTATATGCTGTCTTTTCCCTGCTGTCATTGAGTGGGACTCTAGGTCTATCAGTCACAGTCAGTATTAGGACCCTCAGTGGCCCCTGTAGGCTTTTCCCCTTTGGCGTTTTCAAGTGATGCCACACTCAGATGACTGCTCCTTTCAGTTTGAGGGCTGCTGGCTGTCAAAACAGTCTGTTTTGACAAACGTATTTGTCCGAGGAAACTGTGTGTGTGCATGTGCATGAGTGTGTGCGTGTGCCTGTGAGTGTGTGTGTGTGTGTGCGCGTGTGTGTGGGTGTGTGTGTGTGTGTGAGTGTGTGCCTCAAATCCAGTGACAATACCAGCAATTTTGTTTCTACTCACTTAAGTCCAGATGTCTAACTACTTGTGCATATATGCATTCAACCAGAAGCCTCATAATTGCAAACTACCCACATGAGATGATGTTGTGTATCCAAACTTGTCATGGTCACATGCAGGTTATGAAGTGTATCTCCATTTTTATCAGTTAAGCCAAGATTTGAAATAAATTGTACCTGACACTAGAAATCATGAAAGAAATTCGATTTGTGTTGGTGTGTGCAAAGATGAATATGCAACAAAACATTTCTCACATTTCTCACATATAAATGTTTTCAATAGACATGCGTTCTTCCTTTTCTCGACATAGTTTAAGACTTGCTATCATCAAAGCAACTAAAATCAACTCTAAACCAGATGTTGGATAAGTTTGGACTTAATATTACACCAATGAAGTCATCTTAAGGGTACATATGTACACACTAGATCACTAGAGAGAGAAAGAGGTAAAAGCATGTTGAAGCACAAGAAAATTACAAATTATCATCTGATTATGTAAGATTTAACAAACAAAAACAGAGGATAAGAGGTGAACTATAGAGGTAGCTAAATATTTTAAGTTTAGTTGTTTTTTTAACTTTTTTCAGTGTTTTCTGGAAAAAATTTATGACAACCTTTGATCTATAACAGCAAATGTTTTCTGTAGTCTAAAATATCATGCCGTCAAGTTAGGCTAGCAAAATCTGCCATTCCTTGAAAATAGGTTTCATTCATACTTATCCCTAAGACCTGAAAAATGACATGATGATGAAATAGTATGTGGTTTTCTATATTTGGTCTTGTTTACAGCAGTTGGGCTCCATTTGGTCTATTTTGAGAGTGATTCTTTTGTTTCTGTTTTCAAATCCCACGCAGACTCATTGTGTAGCTGTCAGTCACAAACTGCAGGGATGCTGAGGGTCAGACTTTGCAAGTACACAGCACTATGATGATCCCATGTTTAAGTTTGTGTGTGAGTGTCAAACCACAGAGGAGAAGGAAGTCAATCTCCACTGTAATGAAAATGCAAATTGTCTGTCTTGTGCCAACCTGTGCTGTCAATCAGCATCACCATGCTCCATCGCCTTTCAACCTCTCATAAAACGGCCGACAATCAACCCAGATGTGACTAGGACAAATCACTCCACCGAGCCATTTCCTTCATTCATTACAGATAAATCAATCTCCTTTATTGTTATGTTCTTGCCACATGTCTCTTCTCTGTTCTTCCATCGATTTTTGTCTTTCCTCGATCTGTCTGAACTGTTTTGTCTTTATCCCTCCTGTCGACACTTTGCCTCCATCCCATCCAGAGGGAGATTTAGTCATTTGTACAACAAAAGTCAGTGGAATGAAAGACGATAAATTGAACAGGTAGCTGGAGGTGAATGGGATAATTAACAATTAGTAATTAAGTCCAGGCTCTGTTTTCAATTACAGTTCAGAGGTAATGGATTGTTTTTTGTTTGTTTATTTTCTAATCATCTCCAGACTCCCAATTAGCCTGTCTTTGTTTTGGTGACCAGGGAGGGTGAGATGGAAGGACTGAGTCTGGGGCAAACATTTGTGAGGGTATAAATTAACAAAGGGAGGCTTATTATTTGCCTTTCATATTTGCTCTTTTGTGGTTGAGACCAATCCTGTAATAGAAAGTTTACTCGTGTCCAAACTAGAGTCAAATCCCCTGAAATAAAGTAAAGTAAATTATAAATGTTGAAGAACATAGAGCCAAATGTAGTTTTCTGGCAATAAATATCATCTGTACATATAATTTTAACACAGTGCTATACTTTTTAAGCAACATGGAAAAACTGAGGCATGCAGCAAGAAAATGTACTCTGATAAACTTTTTAAAATATCCAATACCTTCAGTTTTAGTGTATTTAAATTGGTGATTACTTATTTTCTTGGGCACTTGAAAGTTGCCTATTTACTTATCAAGTCATGCTTCTGGCTCTTGATGAATGTAAGTCCAGTGTTCACTCCCTTATAGCTTTATTTTTGGTCTCCACTTAGAGGGAACTATCTGGCTTTTTAGCCGCTCAGAGCTTCACTATGTTCACCAGCTAGTCATTAACCGACTGTATAAGACTCAAAAAAAAGACCCCATCCTTCTGTTGAAACATTAAAAGGTAAGTATATCATAAATGTAATAAAAATAAAAATAAATAAAGGGATTATGAATAAATAAAGTGAATAAGTGAGAGCAGAGTCCTGATGTTGAGCTGCTCTGAATAGGTTAATTCTCTATGGCATATTGCTCCTTTGGCCTCACAGCGGTCAGTGACATTGCAGCAGAGTTTTTTTTTTCCTTTGACTGCTGTATAAACAGTCCTATGGTAACACTGGACCTTTAAAATGACTCCTTTTACTGTTCAGACTCGGGGACAGGCATGTTTTTTTCTCATGAATTGTTTTTTTTTTAAAGCCCTTCAATGCCTTTCCTAATGTATCTTTTTGTCTGAGTGTTGTCCAACTCTCACAAAATCTTAAGAACTGCAGCAGTTTACAGTTTTTTTTTCCTTTTCTGACATTTCTCAGACTGTTAGAGAAATTAAATTAGATTGGACACCACAGGTGTGTGACACTGACAAGCAGTTTGTCTACGTGATCAGAGTTTGGAGTCTTTGTCCTCATCTCAACTTCTTTTGTTTACAGCAACTTACCTTGATAATGACCTGCATTAATCACGTGATTAAAATCACATTTTGTTTAGCTGACTCGTCTTTCACTTTATTTAGAGGAGCTGCATTTAGAAAAGGGAAGTGGCTTAGACTTTTGCAGGCTCCTGAAACAGAAAATCAATTTATGCTCCAGTCCAAAAAATGTTTCTCCCTTCAGACACACAATGTTGGCTAAACCATCGTTTAGAGATTTCAAATATTATATAAAAAAGTTACTTTTAAGATACATACTCAATTAGAGGATAGTTTTTAATTCATAATTCAAAAAGCATTAAAAAACATCCACAGTGTAATTTATTATCACAAAGTATGAGGGTTGTATCAGGATTTTTCTGCAGGAAGCATCTAACTTTATCTAATATTTACACACTAAAAGCAGATTTGCAAATGAGGCTAGTAGACTAATTGAGATTAATTGAGGGCAGCTTCATCATACATAAGACTGTGGGGCGTTGATTAGTTCTATAATCACCCATCACCCAATTGTTTTGATTTGTTTCTCTGCACATTACGGTCCATTATTATCTAATTTGCAGCTTTGTGTCACTTCAACTGTCCAAATTTGTTTAGACAATTTACTATTTGAAAGTCAAACATGCTGGTATAATCTTGTGTGCTGTGTACTGATATTTGCAGGCAAAAAGAATTTCTTGACCCTCACAGACACCAGATTATCTACACCAATCATCAAACTGTGTTTGGCCTTGAAAACAGCCTGAAAGAATCAGAGTGCTGGATGTGTAATGGGCTTGAAGCATTTATCAGTCTATGTGTGTGTGTGTAAACAAGCAAACTCAAAAGCTAACAATCACATAAGCAACCAGAAATATGTAGAAACATAATAGTATTTAAAAGCATAAACTTCAAGCAACAAGGCAATTTCAAAACCCAGTCTGGATATCTATTGTCATGTAACATAAGTATACAATTATGTCTTTTTTCATTCAGCCCAGTTCACTTTTAAATAAATTTCAGTTTGCCAATAGTTAACTTCACCCATGACCAGTTAACAACTCATATCATGAGAGATACAGGTTTGCACCGTGTTTTCAGTGTTATTATTCCCTGGAAATGTGATAACAACTTTGTGAGGCAGATAAGAGAAGTTCTTGTGAAACAGCTGAAACAAACGCTGTCCCTGCATGCTCTCCTCCCTCTGTCCCTGTCTGTTAGATAGATGGATAGTGCTCCCCTTCTAGTTTAGTCATCCATCTTCCAAGTAAAATGTGTTAAGCATACCATATGTAAGAAATGTTGTCTCTTGATCTTTATTTCTCTTGCTGTGTCTCTTTGGGAGTGTGTTAAGGTCTTTACAGTACTTAGTGTTTTGCAGAGTTGTTGTGTTACTGCTTATACTGTATGGTGTCATGCAGAGGTTGGAAATGTTGGATATCTTTTTGATTTATGAAATATTTATTTATTTTGAATGGTTTAAAATTCACTTTTTACTTGAAAAATTATTTTGAAGCATATCTTTCCCAATGAATATCATTAGGTTTTATTTGGGAATACTGTTACACAGACACAGTAAAGAAGAACTGTGTTGATAATGCGACCATTCATGGGTTCTGACCATCTTGTATTGTCAGAGGGGGTGATTATATCTGGTGTCTTACTTCTTCTGAAAGACATATTTATAGGTCTTGGGCTGCTAAAATGCTTTAAGCACATTTGACAAAAATGCCATATTGATTAGTGACTTCATAGATCACAAAATCCGGACAATTCAATTGTTTAATTACAATCAGGAAAAATAAGGTACAGCACCAGTTTTAGGATAACATACTGTTCATAGAGCTCTGTAAAACAAGAATTTACAAAGTTTTTTAGAAAATAGCACATGTACAAATAGGATACATTGCATAATATGTTAATGAAATAATCCCCTGTCCTGAAATTGGCTTTATAGTCATCAGTTCATTTTTCGGTAGATATCATTTGCTGAGCCCACCAATAAGCAGGGTGAGAAATTCATGTTAAAACACTCAATCAAATCAGAAGGAAAATATAGCAGCACTTAATGCGCAGTGATAATGAAAACTCTGAATAGGGACATTTTTTTGTTATTATTACAGATTGTATGCTGGCATGCCTGAGGTTGCTGTACAGATGATGGTTAGCTCAGCCTGGCGCCAGATGCTGTTTCAAGATAGACAGCTCATTAGGGAAAGTGACAAGCGCTTCAGAGCATTAACCAACTCAGACGAAGGAGGACTGGACCAGTAAAAGCAGAAAGTGGCACATTATAGCTGCTACAGGGCATGTGACACATTCTCACTGTAAAACTGGTCCTCATACCTCCTCAATTTTTCCACTTAATAGTACCATTCACTGCTGCAGTGGTCAGCTCTTGCCATTTTTAAAATGCATCTTTTTTATGTATAGTGCAACATTTTCTCAATGGCCCGTTAAATAAAATGTGAGCCAGGGATAATGTCTATGTTTATATCTGAAGCAAGGTGAAGGCTTGTGCCTTTGGGTACTCATATCAGTGTCTGACAGAATGCTTTTTAAACTTCAGTGATTTCTAATATAGTGTCTCTGAGAGTATTTACTCTCTATGATGCGCCTTAGTGTTCCTGTTTTTGTGTGTGTTTATGCATTTACGTGGATTAGATGTATC
>JAPZDV010000020.1:17530705-17550293 GCA_029814665.1 Acanthurus lineatus | reverse complement strand
TATCACAAACACATGCACATACACACACACACACACACACACACACACACACACACACACACAAGGTGTAAAAATCCTGTGTTTGCCCAGTGGATTCCCACTGATAGAGCAGAAGTATTCCCACAAACCACAGAGTGGGAAAGCCTGTTTGGGCGGTGGGCTGCCAGTCAAATCCACATGTACCAAGGTAAGTGATGCATGAAGGGAGTTTGAGATTTCACTGTCATCTTCAGTCTGGTCCCCTGCAGATCTCTCCCTTCTTCCTCTATTTCTGCTCCAACGCTCCGCTGACCACATAGACTGTATAATTTGTGCCATGACTAAAGCTGACTGCAAATCATTTGACTGAAAAAATATGATTTGAAGTTGTAGCTCAAGGCTCTTTTCATTTTTTTTAAACTAATTCTATGTAATGCTTTAAGATGTGTGTTGTTTAGGTATAGTGCTCATTGAATGATAACAATTATAATGTAATTATCATAATTATTAACTCATTACTAAACCCTACCCTGTAAATACTTGGCTTTTTTTTAGGTTTAATACAACACAGCACTGATACTGTTCCTACAACTGCTGCTTTAACACTGTCTGCCGCTGGGTGCCACTGTTGCATCCTTCGCTGTCCCTGGTTCTGAAATGATCAACTGCGTTACTCAACACAGGGCTTCGCATAGTTCTCACATTTAAACCACCAGCAAATAGACTCAGAGTTTTCTTTAGATCCAATGAGCCAAAGGAAGAACCTTAGAGTTAAAAAAAATAATTCTTTCGGAGACTCACGGGAACCAGCCAAGGAGTCTCTGGTCAACAAAGGAGACGGCGATCATCTCCCGCTTGGGGAAGTTCAGAGTCCTTTAAAAACGCTGTCTTTTG
The DNA here is from genome assembly GCA_029814665.1 of Acanthurus lineatus. Taxonomy (NCBI): domain Eukaryota; kingdom Metazoa; phylum Chordata; class Actinopteri; order Acanthuriformes; family Acanthuridae; genus Acanthurus; species Acanthurus lineatus. The sequence continues at coordinate 17,549,420 of JAPZDV010000020.1, read as the reverse complement.
ATAGGCTGCACAGAAGTCATATATGCTATAAGAAACTGTCAGACACTCTACTCGTAGTCCGCAGGTACAAAGAAAGTTGAGGTTTTAAGTGCTACTAGAGTGCTTTTCATGTCACAACTTAAAAGCCGTAGATGGCGCCATACAAAGGTGAATGTGGCCGCTTAGGCTTCACCATCTATGTGCCGCTAGACCAGCGTCAAGTCAGCCAGAGAAACCCACGACAACACAGGAAAGAGTGGGAATTAAGTTTTAAATAAAATAACAAAATGTATTCATACTAAGTGGTGTTTTAGCATCCTCTGTCATTCAAAGCAATTTAAACACTTTTCAAAGTTCAATGGCCTCTTTAGACTTGCTATGTCGAATTATCTATAATTTTATGCACAATAACATTAAACAAAGCATGACTTAAAGACATAATATAGACATTAAAAACCCATATCGATATGAAACACAGAATCAAGAAGCAACAGAGAACCTGCGATTTGTTCACATTATTTTGATGTCACATCCAGCAAGTTTTTGATTCTATTTTTTTCGTTTATGAACATTGTCCACTTCATCTTTTTGTGTGGACTCCATTATTGCCCGATTCTGTGCTAGAGAAATAGTGTGTGAAACCAAATGTTCTTTAAAGTCCTCTGGGGCCAAAGAAGGGACTTAAGAATTCTACATTTTAACCTAATTTTTTTGTTTTTACTTTGTTTCTTGCCAGCATTGGAAATGATTGCGCAGCATCAGGGCTATTATTTTGAAAATATAAACCGGATGTTTCGCACTCCACCAAAGGCAACTTTCCTGTTCAAAAATGAGGGAGTATGAGGCAACACAGCTGACATGCCACAGTCGCGCTGGCTTCGCCGTGAAGTTAAAAACGTCCACGAAAACTGGCTCTTCACTGCGTGAGAAAGCGTGCGTTTCGTTTAACACAAACTTTTACCTGCATGTTGGAGATAACAGCGCCATTTTTGCAGACTAATTAACTCACATGGGATATGGCTCGAGCGGTCGACTCTACCTGCAGAGACTTCACATCATGCCTGACGACGGAATAACGCTTAAAACGAGACTTGCTGAATGAAACTTTGTCCCATTTGTATCGAAGAAATAAAGAAGCACTTATGGGCACCGTTTTCATTTAATAGAACCGAGTTGTGTGCCGTTGTGGACCGCTGCTGGATGGGACTCAGATAAAAAAAAAAAAAAAAAAAAGAAAAAATGTTCGGTCACTTCAAGTTCCAGGTTGGGAGGTTAGCAAAGATGTCAGGGGTCGCTCGTTTTGGAAAATGATTACTGGCAGCACCGACGGTGAAATAATGGTCAGAAGATGTCTAGTAACGTTCAAACCGTTCAGGTAAGAGACAAAGAGCTGTACACAGTTTTCCTTTAGCCTCGAGCTTTAGCATAGATTAAAATGTGTTATTTCCCCCACTGCTTTAGCTACATGTTTGGCAAAGCCTGCATTTCACACAGGTGTCCCACAACTGAAAAGAAAGACACGGCAAACTGCGCCGCTATGAGACTGTGTACATTATTTGGAGCCGAGGTGTGTGTGCATGTGTGTCACTGCTCACCTAATCACACACACACACACACACACACACACACACACACACACACACACACACACACACATATGCACACTCACCAGATGTTTTATCCGCTGGATGCATTAGATCCACATGGATAAAGGGATAACGCGCAGCGATAAATCATGAGAGAGCCATTGTAAATAAGCCAGTACTACCAGTCAGCCAAGCGCTAACTTAGTTTCTTACTGCATGAATAGCTTCATTATCACTGTGTGGCTGGTCTGTGCTTGTGGAGATGTAAAGGAGAAGCAGTTTATCACCATAAGGCCATGCAATGCCAGCCTGCTTTATTCTGTTTACCCTGATAAGTGTAGACTGAGTAAAGAGAGGCTTTAAATCCTTGAATGAATCATTTTATTTCTTTTTTTTATCAGTTCTAAGAGTTCAGTGGTACAAAAGCTTCACACCCCTGCAGTTCATGCTACCATTCACCTTTCCTTTTCCTTATTTTCTACCTGCTAATAACTGTAGGGTTTTAAACATATCTCCAGGGGAGTTGGAGCAATAATGCAGCCACTGTGCAGCAACCCTGTGAAAAAATAAAAATAAAAACAGATAAATAAGGGACCCTGTGATTCACCCGCTATCTCCTCGGCAGACCTTTGAGCTGCTATCACTTCAGTATCTCAAGTGTGTATTTAAATGCGCTCAATTAAGCGTCTTTGTGAGAAGCTAGGCTGACCTTGACAACACTGACAACGGGAGCTTGTCACAGGTGTTTGTGGGTGTTCATAGGAAAAAACAATCCCTAGTCTGAATCCTGATTTGCAGAAATAAAAATATTGGCAGAGATTAAGTTTCCTGGCCTGACATGAACATAGGATGGTGTGAATATGCATCTAAGACAGCCACAGTAGACTGATTTTCAGGGAGTAAAGACAGGTATCCTTGTCCTCATTATTGGACAATCTGAGCTAATGATGGGAACTAAAACAGAAAAGCGTTGACCACAAAAGGCTGATTTTTACAATTTTGAAAATGTTACATTTTAAAATCAACATTGTCTGCGTGTGAACGCCCTGGGATCCAAATCAGTTCCAGGATTTAGACAAGTTTAGGCGCCAGGAAAAGTTTCTTGAAAAACACCACAACTAACTTGTACAATGCGACTCCTCCACGCTTGGCAGAACTTCTCTTCAAAATCATCTACCTAGGGGCCAAATCTGATAAGTCTATATGTGTGAGGAAGCCAATTAGCTGATAGCAGATCTCTCCTTCTGATCCAATTATAGGGAGCAGAGCATTTACTTTAAGCCTGTTAATTAGAGACTCGTGAGGCAGGACCGCGGCCTAATCCTCTCATATCACCCACCTAACGCCACTTTGGAAAACGGCAAAATGATAAGAGAAGAAACGATCCCCCGAGGATGACAGCAGGCCAGCTTCTGCTCACCCACATGTTTTTTTCTCTTCTTTCTTTCTATCCATCTTTGCGATGCTTACAAGCAGTTCTACCTTTACCCTGTCCTGCACACACACACACAAACAAACAGAGAAGCACACAGGATTAATAATCCTTTGGTCACAGAGAGCAGAAGAGACAATTATGATTAAAATGTTTAAAGAAGCCCGTTTTGTCTTCTGTACAACCTCCTTTTAAACCTCCAATTGGACCTCTTCAGTTGTCACACTGAGGATTAGTAATCCTGATTTTCAACTCTCACCTACTTGATTGGCCGACCATATGGTAGTATAGGAAGTGCATAATCTAAGCAGGTACCTCGAGATCATGGTATCGTATTCATGACAAATAATCCCTTGATCCTAATGATTGTATGGGAATGGATTCATATCAGTTGACGTATTGCTGCGCTGTGGTTTCTCTGACAATGATTGAGCTATTCTAATTAATTCTGCAATATGCCTGGAACAGATGGGGGTAATTTTTTATTATTTCATAATAATACACTGTCCTGGGAGAGAAAGAGAGTTAAATGAGAAACCATAGTGAGGCAGTGAGCATGTGTCAGCTGTTTCGATGCTGCAACTTTAATTTAAATTAAGCATGATTATACTTTGCTCATGTTTACAATGTGAATCAATAAAGAAATGCTGCATGCAGAAGTGCCTGTTGAGGACCGCCGCTAATCCTGCTGATCACAGTGATCATCACATTAAAGTGTTGTATAATAATTTGTTTGCACCATCAGTCAATGACGTTGATAATCAGAATTGAGAAATCTAATTCAACATGTATTCATACACAAATTACAGTTTATGTTGTTACAAGTGTAATCAGGACAGTAATTCATTAGACGCAACTCCCGCTCAGAAAGTGATCTTCTTATTGTGCTTACAAAATGTAAGGAAAACAGAGATAAATGACCAATTTGACTGTCATGATTGCTTAGATGGTTTACCTCTTTGATTGATCAGATAGCTGTAAGCATGTGTGATGCAACCAATAAGATAAGAGCATTAATGATCATTATTCACTGTCAATATAAATTTGTGTTGTACTCTCAAAGAGCTACCCTCTGCCACCATCTGTCCTTGAAGCCAGGGTATTACGATTCAGCACAAGACACATCAGCTACGTCTTGGAATATGGTCGCCCTGGGTGCTTGCCAAACCACCACGCTCTATACTTAACAGATTATTCAACATCATCTTGATCCCTTTGGGTCAATCAGATCACTTCAGCAAATGTTCTTTTAAGTGGCCATTCTTCCTCACTGTTGATAGGACATCATTCCTTTTTACAGACTCATTAATATTAAGAGGTTTTGTTCAGAACTTTGCGTGACCGGAGCTACCCACTGTACCGTACCGTACCAGGACCAGGAAGTGCTGTCAGATTTCACATTGGGCTGTGCATCCTGGCAAACAGCTCTTGCCTTGCTTTTAAAAAGAAAGCAATAGTTATAAATAATTCATTCATTTCTTATGTTAAGATTGTGTTTTTCCAACCTCTGGTGCAGAAGTCAAGTTTTAAGGTCACCTGTGAAAGCTTGATCATAAATTATGAAGTGGATTGTGATAATTACATATCCTAAACAACCGTTCATATGGAGGATATTTGCAGGAAAAAGGTTTCAGCTGTTGGAAAAAAAAGGGAGTATAAGCGCTGGAGATTTAGCAATTCATTGTTACATCAGTCTGTCTTTGTACTGAACTACTTTTAGAAAATCTTGCTAGAAGTGCCTCTTGTTGGAAGTAAGCAGCAGAACTGCACGCATTTTTAAAGTGGGACTTGACTTGTTAGTCATGGAGGCTGACTGGTATTTTGTCCAGGGGATGAGAATCACAGACAGCTTTGCCTCCCTGGTTCCCCTAAGAGCCTTGGCGTTCTAAGATAACCTTTGATCCATATACGCTGCAGAGAGTAGCTTAACTAGGGCAGGATTTACACAGATACAAAAGACCTGATTTTCAACTCTTTTAAGTCAAAGATCTGATTCTCTCATGGCTGTCCAACGAGAGAGAACTCACACATAGTCTCATTTTATTTTTTCCCTTCTGAGGTATGGCAGCGTTTTTAAATATCAGATCTGTCCCACAAAGGCTGGCCCAGTAGAATCTATGCTTCAAACATCAGATTTGAATCACTGATTGGAGCCCACACATGGAATATAACTTATAGTTTAATAGCCTGTTTACACTTGGTTTTAAGATGCGTCACGGGCAATCGGAACCTAAGTGCACATTGAGACACATTACTGCTTACTCCTGTGTCAACGATATATCTCAGATGTATCCAGCTGTGTTTGCTTGTGTTCTGAATTCATTACTGCCTAAGTTGCTCTTGCTACAGGTTCAGGTTGACAGTTTTTTAAGTCTATCTAAAAACAGATCATTAGTGCCTGTATGTACATTAAAAGATTTTCTGGTGGTTGAAATCATTCCTTTATCTTTATGCCCAAGAAGATACACTTGACTAACTAAGGCTGCTGAAGCCTTATATTATCAGCTTTAATCAAACAGACTGTTTGTCCACAATAACTGGCATAATAATTTGTGTTATTATTAAAAGGAGCTCTTCACTGACAGTATTGATGGAAGAAAGTATTGCAACACAAGTTTCACCCACCAGGACATCTTATACACCACCAAACAGTGACCAGAGAACTGGCATTCGATTGTAAACACATTTGATCGCTCAAAGTGACACAGTGCAGACTTGCTCACCCAGTGAAAGCTGTGTTGCATAGCCAATTCTTGTTGGCCTGATTTTGTGTGGTTCAGATGGAGGCGTGACTGAGACCACTTTGTGTGCTCAGAGACTTCAGTTGCCATTTTAGCTATCTTTGCACTCTTACTTCACCTCAAAAGCCTGAATGTTTTGACTGTATTCTATCTTCTTCTTGCCTCTGATACTACATAAATAATCATATCCATTTTGGATGTACTTAGGGACAAGCTGCTTACCCTTATTTTGTCAGTTGTCCTAGATGTATGCTGCCATAAAAATATTCAAATGTTTCAAATGCCCTTCAAGTTTCCACTTTTCAGCATGTGATCATCACTCTATTTATGCATTGCTTTTAAAAGTGCTGCCTCTGTGTGTCTTGACTGTCTTTTCATTCTTTCTCTTCCCTTCTCTTCTGCTGTATTCCACATTTTCCCTCATCTACTCCTTTCTCGCTCTTTTTCTTGCTGCTGTCCATCATTCTGTCCTGCCAACCCATCTTCCATAATTGTTAGCCTGTTTCTCTGCCTACGTTCACCCTTTTTTTGTCTTGGAAGCCACTCTCACTCTTTATCTACTTCCTTTTTTACCTTTAACTATCTCACCATCCGCCCTCCTCATCTTCATATGTTCCAGCTGCTCACACAAAACATCTATTTACCTGCCCTTCCCCATAAATATGTCTATCTATCTCGACTCCCTTTTCATCTGTTCTCACTCTCCTCCCCCCTGTGTTGCAGGATATTCGTGGTGGGAATAGGCTTCTTCAGCCTGTGCTTTCTAATGACCTCTCTTGGGGGGCAGTTCTCAGCCAAGAGACTGGGGGACTCCCCCTTCACCATCCGCACAGAAGGTACTGACATGTGCTGTGAGTGTGAGAGCCCATGTGTGTATGTGTGTGTAAACAGTTCATCCACTGAGCTGAAATGCTGTAATGTCACTGCATATTGCTGTGCTATAACTCCACGGTCCTGCTGGCGTTTCACTGCCATGTGCCACTTCGTCAAAGCTGCACCACTTGTCAATGGAAGCATGAAATGGTCTGACACATTTGCATGATGCAAAGACATGTTAAAGTGAATGTAAATTGCAAAGCTGGTATGACCAATGAATTTCACTGATGTATCCTTTTGCAGAAAAATTACTTTTTCTATATTTGTAGTCAAGTGGTGAGGGATAAATCCACATGCTTGTTAAAGAAGATTGATATTGAGGATGGAACATGAGAGACCAGCCAGTAGTTTGGAAGTCACTGGTCTGATCCAAGGTAATGACAGCGAGGTGGGTGGCTAATAATATATCTGTGGGTTGCACTACCACGACTTTCAGGGATTCTGCACTGATGGGCAACCTTCTTATCTCTTTCACACAATCCCTTTATGTGGGCTTTGTGTCTGAGACATATATTTATATATGAAAATACATGTGAATAGCTAATGTGTTTCAATGAAGTGCCATTTACTTATGTGTAGGTACTTTGCAGCCATGCATAATTAGAATTTGCGAAAGAATTAATCCACTTAATGTTGATATACTGAGAACAAAAATCAGCCCATGTTTTCCTTGCACTTTCTCTGATGACTTTAGAGGGGAAAAAAAAGCCAACCTGCCTAAAATAGTTTTCTAAACGATTGGACTTAAGGGGGAATAGAGCTGTCTGACACAACACATTCATTGAGCGTTGTCCCTGTCCAGCCGAATAAATGAATGAATGAATGAGTGTAAATAAATCCTTGTAGTTTAGCCGTTTACGTTTGCGCTGGGTGTAAGATAGCAACATGCCTGCGCCACTGGTGCATGGTGGAACCAGTCTTTAAAGGGAATGAGAGCGGATTCTCCGATTGGTCCATGCATTTTTGGCCAGAGGAACTCCCATGAAACACCTATGAATTGATGAGATGATTCTATACAGCTGATTGGACTACCGGCTGTGCGCCAGTGGCGCATTAGGCGGGGCAGAGCAGGATTCCTTTGCTGCTCCTGGAACAAGGTGGCAAAGGATGACCTGGAAACTCCCCTGAATTAATTTGAAACTTTCCCTGCCCAGTGCGCCAATGGCGCACAGTGGAAAGTGTACGATAGGGCCCAAAGTCATACTTGCTGAGACACCTTCAGCTTATTGCACTCCTTAATTCTTTGTACTGCCTAGATTTATTATATTACAGCATCTTAAATCATCACAGATCTTGCACAGAATATCTCCACACTGGTTAACAGCAGGAAGATATATTAAAGTGACAACTACAAAGCAAAACAGTGTTCGAAAGCTTGAAAATTATGTTAAATGGATAACTGTCAATATAATGAGGAGCCATGAAAAATGATTTTAATGGTATAGAAAACCCAGATTTTATTAAATTTGATCCTCATTTTGGCAATATCCATGATAATCTGTGTTTTACACTTGACTGAATTTGTAATATTAATTCTGGGAATCTGATTGTGTATTCTGAATTGTGGAAATCATAGGGCTGAGCAAGTGAAGTTAGAATTAAGAGTTTGCACGCAAAGTGAACCTGAGAAAACAAGATACAGCACAATTACCTAAAAGTGTGGAATCAGATTCCAAAGTTCTTCTCAGCTTGTTTGTTGTCCACGAACAAATACCATAATAAGGACTCTAACAACCACGTGTTTCCATGTCACTGCTCACTGCACACCGGTTGCTGTTCTGGTGTTGCATGCACACTGAAGTCTGCATCCAGCAGAGGCATATCTCACCACTGAAATGTCATTAACACATTGGTCAACCAGCAATATCCCATGACCTCGAGTGAAGGCTGACTGCCAGTGGCAAGGCAGGAAAAAAAATGGGTGCCATTGTAATCTCCTGCTGTACAAGGTGCGAAGATTGAATGTCATAGGTCATTTTGTGAAGGCAAGCCACTTCTCACCACTGCTTAAAATAAGCCATCCTGCATTAGACATGTGTGTAGCATGTGTGTGGGCACCGCAGTAGTTGAAGCACGCCATGTGTCAGTTTATGTGGGTGTGAGAGCAAGGAAAAGATGAAGAAGGTGCTACTTAAAGTGTGAATGAGTCAGGTGTTGGTCAGTATGTGGTATGTGCTTGAATGTTGCGGAAGAAAAGATGAACCAGGAAACATGAAAAACAGAACATAGTGGACTTAAGTGAATAAACAGGTGTACAAGCATTTAAAAACTCAGGTGGTGTGTTTATGAATGTGTGTGTGAAGGGCAGAGGGAGTGGACTAGTCATTTGGGATTACTGTGTTTGTAATAAATTGAGATTAGGGCGTTTGTGTGATAAATTAGGATTAGTGCATGTGTGTTACTGTGTCTTGGTGAAATGTACTTGATTAATCAGCCATTCATGAGCTGCTGCCTGGGAAGACATCTGGAGCAAGCTCATTAAAAACTGTATAGTGTCCAACCATGCTTCCCCATAAGAGTTTACTTTGTGTGTGTGTGTATGTGTGTGTGTGCGTGTCTCTCTCTAAATGTATGTGTGTATCCTTTAGGGTTAGGGTTATGTAGATAAATACTTTTGTGCTTGTCCATGCACAAAAGAAGCCTGTATCCATGTCATCTACAGTGTGCCTGCCTAAATATATTTGTTTGTGTGTATGCTCCACTGTTTCACCTTCTTTCTCCCTTTATGCGTGTCTCTGAGGTCTACTACCTCCCACTGTTTTGCTGCTGTCTCCCTTTGAGTGTGTACGTGTGTGTTTCTGTGTGTTGATGATGAGCTGGCAGGAAATCGGCTGTTAAATGGGGCGACAGCGGCAATGTGGGACAAGATTGAGACCAGAGAGACTGAGAGACTGATCCATCTGCTCTCTGCAAATCAGCCCCGCAAAACAACTGGCCCTTTCATTAAGCCTCCACTTGCCACCTGCAGAGCAGCACACACATGCATGTACACACACAGTTTCACTCCTGTGTCTAGTTAAGTACATGTCACTTCTGGCAGACCTGCTATGTGTAAATATGCATCACTGACAGCTGAAAAAAAATCTGGGTTCAAGTTTTTTCACACATATCAGCAAAGCAGAGCTTCTTAATATTTTGTTCACTTTATCAATTAGCACTTTTATTTGTCCCAAAGATATCGCACTTTGATTGTGAACTATGATTTTTTGATTATTTAACAGCTGCCCAGAAATGTCAGATTTCTGAATTTAAACTAAGGCTAAATAATTATGGTTGTGATAAAATCACTTTTTTTTTTTACAGTTTTGAAGTCCAAGACCAACATTTTTTAATTACTGTATACATAATGAAGTAAAAGTTTCAGCCAGCAATTGATGATTTCATTGCCTATAATAACAACTGCTGCTAGTAAATTAACTTAGCTGTAGAAAATTAATGTTAGTGCTGTCAATTTGGAAAACAAATTCTTGGCTGCTAATGCTCTCTCTCTCTCTCTACATGAATGTGTCTCTACAACTATCTCTTGACCAAAGATGGTTTTGCTTCAACAAAAAACCCCCAAAATGAGTGGGCTGTGTGTACAGGTTGTCCTCTCCATAAAAGATCCAGATGATGGCCTCATGTCAGTGTCAGAGCGGTATCTGGCAAGTGACAAGTGATAGTTGTTTACTGCAAATGAGAGAAAACTGGTGAGCAGAGTTGTATGCACATTATATTGTTTTAAGCCTAACAGCTTAAAATCTCTTTTGGATCCTGATTAAGAGCTGTGAAGCATTCTGTTCGGTCAGCCTGTGTTTATTGCTATCTGAAGCAGCTGCAGTGCAGAGCTGTTAACAGGAGAATTAGGTGTCACCTGGCTAGTGCTGTAATATAGGATTATCTATATTTAGTTTTATCAGGTTAAGGCTTATCTATAAATTTTGCAAAGAGGAAAAAAAAGAAAAAAAAGAAAAACATTTTACATACATATTTACAACACACTGCAGGAAAAGACAGAAAACCTAAATGAGCAGCTTTTTTTAAGCCTCTACCTCAATAATGTTGAAATTTCACAAATTTAACACAAAGCAAAGTAAATTAATATAATGCCCCTTTTGAGATTTATTATTTAGGTTTATTACATGTTTCAGTTTTATTGCTAATTATGGGTAGACATCATGGCCCCAAATAATATGACAATATGTCAGGGATTTTTTGCGATAACAATATTCTTGCTGGAAAATAACCAAAAAAAAAAAAAAAATGGTGAGCTATCCTCACAGAGTTTTTGACTTTGCTCATCTTCAACCAGGGACTTCTGCTTCAAGTAATAAAGAAGTTATTTTTTTTTAACTGTTAGGTTTAATATTATTGGATTCGTTTTAGTTGAATTCTTTGGTTAATACTTTAGTTAACTTGATATTCAGAATAATGGCAGTGTGGCTACACAAAACAGTATTGATCACAGCAGTTTAAATTAGATATTTTTCTAAAATTGTTCAGCCCCAGGGGCAGTTTTCTTGTTTTAAGTCCAGTGCTGAGAAAGTTTTTCCAACCCTAACCCTTACAGTATGATGTGTATCCCTGTTTCTGTGCTGCATAAGAGCTTTATTCCCAAGTTAAAACAGACCGTTAAGAGGTGCTAAGAGGTTACCTTGTCATGACACAGCACACTGTCAAAGGCTGTTTCATCTCGACCGTTGCTTTCTCTCAAACATGACCTCTAAATGGAAAAGCTTTGTCGCAACAATTGGAAAGATGTGTTTCTTAAAAAGATCAGGATTTCCCTGTTAATGATAATTGATTTAAGACTGTTATAAGAAGATGGCATTGTGAGCCAAAGAGCTTGTTTAAATCCTTATGCCCAACATGTCCATTACATTTTTGTTACAATTACAGTAAAAAAAAAAAAGCCCTTAAAACTTCTTTATTCACTGCTGTTCATTTCTATTCTTTCAAAATCCAAATTATCACTGTGGTAGATTTGAATTTTGAGATCACTGTCCAACAGAGTTTTTATGTCCTGAGTTGAGAATAATTGATTCAGAGGCTGTCATCCAAGGCCATCAGAAAAAACAAGTAGTCAAGTTGCTTTTCTGTATGTAAATCAAGTTCACAGGCTTTCATTTTGCATTGTGCCTAACACAGATATTAGCTTGCTGTTTGCACACAATAACAGCCAAATTTGTGTAGAGCTTTGTCACCTTGGTGAGAATTGCACTGATAGCAATTGTCTGGGTATTAGCTGAATTTCGTCGCCACCTCCTGCTTCTGTGGATTATCAGCTTCCACTGGAGGTTCAGAGTGCTGGTTTTCTCTGAAATCCCCCGTCTCTCCTCAGTGACTCACAAACTCATCAAGCCCCGTGAGCCGGAGATGGAAAGGAAGGGGCTCAATAGTAAAAAATGAGAAAGTAGAGTGGGAAGAAGGAGGTGGAAGCGGAGGAGAGATTGTGTGTGTTGGTGTGTATATCTGTGATTAAGCTAGAGAATGAGATTACAAGAGTTTGCATCGTTCACAGAAGGGTAGAATGAATGAGAGGGCCAAAAAGGTGCATAGGCAGAGTGTTGTCTCTAGATTAAAATACATCACATATGAGGGATATGTTAGTTTGATAAAAGGCCCTCCGGATGGAGCTTGTTCATACTCAGCAGTTTATTACATTAACAAGCACCCCAGACAGTCCCTTCACCCTGTTTGTTCAAGCTGAAAGCCTTAAGGCTTTCTCCGTCTAGGTGGGTCCCTGCTGGAAGAGAGAAATTAATTTTATATTTTCTCCTCAATTTAAAATTTTGCAGTTCTCTAATCTCTGTAATTTTAAATCTTGAGAATGCTGTCAGTCAAACACTGTAAGTTGTAAAGTGGAAAACGTCTAATTGCCACAAGGGAAACATTTTGTTTGAAAATGCTTCTGTGTTTGGATCCAAGCAGAGGCCGAGACTAATGGTTGTTTGACTTGCATGAAACTCGGTTCTGTGATGTTGGTCTGTGAGTTTCCACGCCATCAGTCAAAAGAGACTCATGCCAATGTGTCACACTCCCAAAATACACTTTTCCTTGTGACCTAAGAAGAACTCAGCTGAGATTTAATACTCATAAAAGTAACTGCAGCTTACATGCATACATTTCAAGGATTATTTTCAAATGCTTGATTCAGCACATATATATTTCATTAAATAAGTATGTAGTAGCAGGTACCAGTTGAGCACATCAGATACCCCTGCTCTGTGGTCTCCTTTCATGTTTTTTTCACACTGGATGTTCATCTCTATCGTATATTCCCTGCAGTTATGTCCCCCCCCCATCACTTCATGTCGAACAAATCTGGCATGACAATCTTCTGCATGTCACAGGCACAAGGTGCAGCAGGGGAGTCACTCGGGGAGTACACTATCTGTGCACTCATAGCCTGGGGAGCCTGAATGGACTGTGTATGTGCGTGTGTGTGTGGGGGGAAGTGTGTGTATGTAAGCTTGCTGGTTTATGGCTTTGTGATTCTCTATAACACTGTCAACTCTGTGCCAAAAATGTAAAATTGGTTTGAGAGTGAATAAAAGTGTGTGTGTGTGTGTGTGTGTGTGTGTGCGTGTGAGAGAGTGTGTGTGTGTCGGTCCATCTTTTCAAGTAAGCATACATGTGTGTTCCAATCCATACCATTACTGTATAAAGAGGTAGATCAGTCTCAATTTCTAAACTAAGGCAAATTATGGAACTTAAACTTTTACCAGAGGCCTATTACAGTTTACTGGTTATAAATTCTGGTATATGGTGGCTCTCTCATCACCTCACAGAGCTGAGACCTTTGTTGAGCTTAAGTGTGGAGTAATTAAAAATCAGACATCTCTGTTTACTGGAAACTCCAGGCTCCCTGATTAGGTCACTTATCTCAGGTTGAAAGATAGATATGATTTTAAAATGAAAAATTAATACACCAAAAGGTTCCAGATTTTATTCTTATTGACTGTGATGCATTTATCATACTGCAGTTTTTCTGTGTGTCTTTTTTAGGTTATTTTTCAGCAATCTTGTTGTGCTGCGTTGCAGTGCAGAGACAAGCAATCAAGCAATTTGCTTAACATCACTTGCTCTGAGTCGGAAAGACTTCGAAACAATGGATGGTGATTTGTTTTGAGGGACTGGAACTTCTCTGTTGGTCTAGATGTTAATATTTTTAGCTGTCAGCTCTTTGCTCTATTCTTCTCCTCTGAAATGCTGCTTCAGGGTGCACACACCGCAACATAAAAGTGAAACTAAAACCTCTCCATTGTCCCGTTGGGGCTGACCGTTGGTTTAAGAAGTGCTTGATTTGACATGAAGCTAAATTTCCGATGCGCAGAGCAAACATTTTAAACATCAATGTCTCAGTCATTTATTTGAATGTGCAAAGCCAAAGTTGAGATAGTAAAATATTCATTTGGTTGCGCAGCCCTTACCAACTTGTCTGCTTATTTCTGCTTTGCTGTTTCATTTCTCTATTAGCTGGGGGAAAAGGGGGAATATATAGAAATATTGAGAAATAGACAAACCAGCAGGAGACGCTGTTGTTTTGACATGATGATCCCTCATCAGCTTCCCACCTGTGTACACTGTCAGTTGGGTTTTAAGGCCAAACCAAAAACACATCCGCCAGGAACTGAATGCAGTCCAACAATGGTGAAATTATGATCCGATTCTTTATATGTAAATCCCTTGACTAGTAAACAAATGCTAAATGAATAGAAAACTAGATACTGGACATTCACTTAAATTCATCACCCTTTTCGGTCGGTCTTTAAGAAAGGAACAAAACCTCCAGCTGCTTTAATAAGAGCTGCACAGTGGGGAAAATAGAATATTGTGTTTTTTTGCACACAACAGCATTGGGGTTTGACGGTGAAGAATTACTTTACTTGCTGAAAAGGGAGCCAGGGTGCTCAGTCAATACACCATGAGATGTTGAGAAAAAGCATTTGTTGGCCTTTGCAGTTCCAGTGCTATTTTGACACACAAAGGTGACCAAATGACTCCCATTTTATTTGTCCATGGTGTTAAGCTCAGTCAAAGACACATGTGTCCAGGGGTTGCCCATGATTAACTTCTGGTTACTCAGTTATATTGCGAGAACAATGCTGCTCACTATGCAGAGAGCTCTTAAAAATTCAGTGCAGTATTGTGGATTCAGCCTGAAGAACCAATCTCCCTATATCAAAGACATTAATGACCATTAAATCTTAGTTAAATCAATAAACAAAACCTGGCACTGAAGAGAAGGTCATGCTGGTGGAGATAGATGCAGCATGAAATAGTGTTGACATTGAGGTAGACTACCAGCAGAGTAATAGTGACAAGTTTCAGCTTATAATTGCCTTTAGTGAGTAGTCAGCTTCTAGCCAAGCAACTGTTTAATAAGCTACTGATGGTAAAGCATGAATTTAACATCTGATGAATCAGCTCATGCAAGTACAAGTTCAGTAGTGTGTCTGAACTAATGCTATGCTCCATTTTTTTTCCTTTACTTCTGATACTAACACTTACCAGCACCCAAGCTATAGTCCTGTATCCTTTTACCAAAGCAAATACTATGTGAAACACTAATATGACAGTATCATCTAGTTAAAAGTATTTCTTTCTCAGTTGCTCTGCATCTTTACCACATAAAAGTGCCCAATTTGTAGCTTGGCAGCATCTGTTTTACTCACCTGTATAGCTCTGCTTCCCAACTTTGTTTCCCTGCTCTGCAAACTTCAGCCTATTCACTGTGCTATTCCATCATGGCTCCATTCCTTACACAATACATATTAATGAGAAGGCCTATCCAATTTCCAAATAGAGAGGCCCATTGTTCTGACCTAAGTGCTATTACCCAGCCGTAAATGACAAATTTCTCCACAGCACATTACATTATGGTTATGTCTCTGGGAAGGTTGCTCTGCAGCAATATGCTGTCTCCATCACACAGCCTGCATCAAACGCTGTCTACAGGTTGCTAGCTCATCGTTTCCTCTGCGATAAGCTGGTTATTTTCTCGGGCCCTGATAGTGTCATACTCAAGCGTGCTGTGCTCCCTTTTTGCTGATATACTCTTACAGTGTTTAGGAAGCCATGGCCCCTGTTGCCTGACAGTTTTGGGAAGACTGCAGATTGTAATGTGTATTGACAAAAAAGACAGCTGTATTTGTCTGGTGTCTTTACTGTTTTGAGCTGATAAAGTCATAAAAACACACCAAGCATGACTTAAGATTATTTCTTTCCTCGAGCCACCTCTTTTCTAACCTTCCTCTCCCTCTCCTCCTGCTTCTCATTCTTTCATTCATTCCCTCAGAGATGAATATATTAAGTGCCTGCATGGTGGGAGACAGAATAATTGCAGGGTAGCTGTAGCTTTTTCTTTGTTTTTCCAGCTCAATTCTGCCTGTTCCTTTTCTTCCCTTTTTCCTGCTCTCACATGCATGTATGTGTTGACCGCAGTTAGCCATTTTTTGTATGCCCCCCCCCCCGCCTTTGTCTTAAAAGTGACAGTAATGATCACTACAATACAGGAATATTTATTTAGTTGAAACACAGTGTACAGTGAAGGCTGATGAAAAGATGAAGAAATAGAGGTTTCTGAACCATTTTACTATCTTGAAGATGACAGATTTGACTCTCAATGATGAAGCTTACTTTCAGATGGTTAGCAGACCATCAGTTTGAGGAAATGTGTGAAAGCAAGTCTTCCATCTGTTTTCTCAGTGTGTCGTCTATCTTTCTGCTGGATGACAAAGATCTGAAATGATCTTTCTTGAGATGGGTAAAGAGATGGATATATGTAAACGGTCCCTTTAGGATATGGTGTTAATGAAAGCAATATAGCATTTTAATATGGACAAATTATCACTATTTTTGATTGTTATCTATACTTACTATATACTATATACTTCATTATGTACAGTTTAAAAATGACACCATTTCCATGATATTGGAAAGCCCTTAGGGCCACATTGCACCTTGTCTTGTATTAAGTGTCCATCTTTTTACAGTTTTAAAACAGTTTGAAGCTATACAATAAAACATTGCCATGCTGCAAGAAAAAAATTAGCACTTTTCTTGTAATTAATACAGCTAAGCTTGTAAAGTTTCTCTTATTACCACACAATGAAATGAAGAAGTATTGGAAAATGTTTTTCCAATATCTCTTCATTTAAGAAAACACTGCAGATGGAGAGTGGTGACAAGAAAAAAAGCATTTTAATGAGAAATGGGAGGTTTAATTAGTTGAAGCATTAACAACATATAGTCTCAGTTTTTTACAGGTACTAATCACAGGTTGTTGAATAATTTTGTAAGATTTGTCACTTCTTGTATGAAAAGATGCAAAATGAAACAAAGAAAACCCCAAATAATAATAAATAATAATAATAAA
Organism: Acanthurus lineatus; assembly: GCA_029814665.1. Classification (NCBI taxonomy): domain Eukaryota; kingdom Metazoa; phylum Chordata; class Actinopteri; order Acanthuriformes; family Acanthuridae; genus Acanthurus; species Acanthurus lineatus. The sequence continues at coordinate 17,532,446 of JAPZDV010000020.1, read as the reverse complement.
CTGAGGGGACTCCTTAACATACATTAAAATGAGAAGAAAAACACATTAAAAAAAAAAAAAAACAAAAAAAAATTTACAGGGGATTTGTGATCAGCTATTGAAAAATCGTCACATGACATGCACATGCCATTGTCCTGATTGAAAAATTAGACTACCCCTTGTTAAAATGGGTACAGAGTACAACTAGGCTGAGAAAATGCATGCTTACACTACCATAAATAAATAATGATACTAACACTGATGTAGTACCCCATAAGTCTATGTACTGTTTCTGAAGTGCTTTGTTGGATATGGTGCTTATATAGCAGCGCAGCCCCTATGAGGGCACTGGTGCTATTTCAGGAAACGCTGCAAGGAGGAAGTGACATGTCTCTTAGGGCAGCAGAGATGCAGTATGGATAGATGAGGAAAAAAAAGCAAAGGATTAGATAGAGAGAAGCTGTTAACTCCCTATTAAGAGTTAACTCTGCTGTTTGTTTGTTTCACAGTGCGGTTCACTCCTGTTTCATTTGCATTGCCTGCTGCATTGACACTGCAGCTCTCTTTTCATCTTCTGCCTGTATGTCCCTTTCTTTCTCACCCTCTTGTTTTTTGTCTCTGTGCTCTCTCTTCTAGTTCGAGAGCAGCACATGTAATATTTATCAGCAGTGAAAGGAGTTAGTTTGGAAGTTTGACACACAGAGGCACAATCAGTGCAGCAGTTAATTACGGATAATTAGCTGTTGTACAAGTTCTAAGTAACTGATATGAGTTTTGGCATTTCAAATCAGTATCAAGTTTTCAATTCATTATGTAGAAACACATTGGCTTATTAAGATCCAGCAACCAAATCTGTCTAACTGGAGCTCACTGCCTCACTGTGTTCAAAACACAGTTTAACTGACCTACAGTATGTAACAAATCATTTTACATCATTTTCACAATAATTTTTATGGATTGATTAAATTATGTTAGATTACATTTTATTGTCATTGCACAGAGTACAATTACTGGGGTGAGGAAATGCCATTCAAGATCTAACTAGGAGTGCCGAAAAGCAGTCAAGTGCAAAATAATGCACTTTTAAGTGACATTGATAAGTTACACATTAAGATAAACACAGTATAAACACAGTTAAAATAAACACACCAGAGCATGTGCTGCAGTCATGAGATTTATGTTTTAAGTTGTGTGAAACAGTCATAAGTTCTGGCTTTGCACTTTGTTATGTTATTAGGATGAAATTCCTCTGATGGTCTAAGTTGTGTGTATGAATAAAAATGATCATAGTAAATATTTTTATTTATACAGCCTTAATATTTACTGAGAGCATTTATTGATCAAGGTTAAACAACTGTAATGAAGCAAACCAAATGGCTTAGAACACTGGCAGTCTCCCCTTCCCTCTCTGTTTCTCTAACCTATACTCACACACCCAAGACAGTTTCTTAAATCTTTTTTTTGCTACCCCACAGTACCTCAGCCTCCATTCCTGCAGGATGAACACAGAAAACAGCTCCTCCTGACAGGTAATGGCAGAGAATGAGAGAAGCAGTTTGACCACAGAAAACAGACCCAAAAGGGAAGAAAAGTGAATTGGAGCTCTAGTGAGTTTCTATAAACACTGGACAGGTGGATTTAACCCCATCTGGGTGTTTGTTTGTTTATGTGTGTTTGTATGTGTTTGTGTGTGTGTGTGTGTGTGTGTGTGTGTGTGTGTGTGTGTGTGTGTGTCTGTGTGTGTGTGTGTGTGTGTGTGTGT
>JAPZDV010000020.1:17516533-17528604 GCA_029814665.1 Acanthurus lineatus | reverse complement strand
AGAGAGAGAGAGAGAGAGAGAGAGAGAGAGAGAGAGAGAGAGAGAGAGAGAAAGCGAGAGAGCGAAGGCGCTGTTTGCAGCCCTTGGAGAGATGAGCTCTGTCTGTTTGGGGCTGTAAAGCTGGACTGAAAGCAGGGATGAGTGATTGCTTAGAGTATAAGAGAGAAGGGAAAAAGCTCAATTGAGGGCAGCTGAGATGTTTTCATTTTAAAACTAGGGATACACATGGGCGCAAAGCTAAATTAAGATGCATGTGGGCTGAAAAGACAAATGCATAAACACTGTCTTTTTGCGCACTCGTCACGCAGTCAGCTGAAATTACGGTCAACCTCACTGCATCTCTTTCCCTCCCCTTGTTTCTCTCTCTGCATGCCTCACGACTCACACAAAAACACATACACACACATGCACAGACTTTCAAACATTCATCAAGCTTTCCTTTGCTTCCAATAATAATGTGGCAGCAGGAATCACACCGGCAGCATTGATATTAGCTGTTATGTTGCACATCTGTCAGCAGTGTGTGATAATGTCTTGAAGCTGTTGATGTTTGCCGCTGGTCTTGTCGCAGGCAAACACTCACAGAAGCTCTCCCTAATGGCTTCCTCATTAGCATGAGTGTCCAATAACCAATTTCTATTTCCACCCCTATGAAGATTACTTGTCTGGACAATGTTTTTACTAAATGTCACCAGTTGTAGCAAGAGGAAGGCTTAAACTGTTGACTGAAAGATATCATCTCCCACTTTGCTGTATGTCACAGACAATGAAATTAATGTCAATGCAAACCAATGCTCAGTTATTCCAGATATATGCAGGGCTTCACTGGGCTTCATCTTCATAGTGAGTAATGTGACACGGGATATTAATTTTTGCAAAGTAGGATTGAAAGAAAAGAAAGGATAAAGTAAGTTTTTTTTCGTTTATTGAACTTTTACTGTATATCATTTTAATGTGCAACATGTTTATTTTAAAAAAAAGCTTTATAACCTTTTTAATTATGAAGCACTCCATGTGGACTCGATTTTTTTGACTCGTGATTTTGACTGTGGGACAGTTATTAATTGATTAATTAAGTTACAGAAATATTTATTAATATTTGTCTAAAGTGTGTTAAAAAGAAAATATCTCATCCTTTGTCACAGCCATATATTAAAAGGTTACAAGAACATAAGTGATTTAACTAGACGTATGTGGTGCTTACTGACAGCTCTCTTCAGTTCCAGCACCTATTCAGCACCCTACTGAACTGACCACACAGTTTGTCTGCATGTCTCCTGCCAAGCCTTGGGCCCCTCTTTTCCCTGGGAAAGTTTAAATGGCATTACCTGTCAGTTTAGATGATGGGGCCCATCCATTTCTTAGCAAATGAAAGACGTGGTAAAGTGCAACAGAAAGAGAAATTTCTTAAGAGTTTTCACCAAATCTCTCCTAAATTCTTCGTTTCTGTTGTGTAACATTCCGTAACATTTTTCTCCGAGAAATGCATTCTGTCTGAATAGGGAGGGCTTCAATTTGTGCAGTTTTTTGCCTGTCAGATGGACTCACTGTACAAATGATGCGGCGGAGAACAGTTGCTTTCCTGGGATATACAAATGATAGTGTGAATTAAACATGTTCACTTCAAGCACTAGTCGAGTTACACAGGGCCTCTTCCATTTGTTGCTGTGTTTCTAATTAAAGCTTTCTGCTTACATTGGCTTTCCCTGGATGACTTAATCTTAATCTAATGTATAAATGTTTGTGAGTGTGCATATGTGGGCAAGCATGCCAACATATTTTGTACATATGGGTCCAGATTTAAATTTATATCTGCCTTTGTGAGATCAAGTTGGATTAGGCCGTCTTGATTGATCACTCTCATTTCCTTAATGGACCTGCTCAAGGCAGCATCAGTCTTCATGGCTCCCACCAGGGAGAAAAATGAAATGTGTCCGACTCAGCATCTTGTGGATGCAGAATCCTGCAATACGTAAAAACGTGTAGTTCATGCAGTAGATTATTAGCACATAGAAACGTGCGGTCTGATCATTCTCAACATAAAGCACATCGCATATTTATATGCACCAGCCCCCTTTCTCTTTTTCTCTCTCTCACGCACACATGCTGCTAACTATACCCATAAGCTTTCGAAGCAGCTGAGCTCAGACAGTTCAGCAAGTCGATGGAGAAAATTGCCTTAAGCCCCTCGGCACAGCTTTGTGCAAATAAAATCCATGCTACATTCACATTGAGAAAAGTGTTCACAGCAATTAAATGTATTTTACATCCACATTTAAATGCACCCAACTGAAGAGCGGTTAGTGTATCTTCCTCTGATCCATTTCTCGCTGGTGTAAAGTTATGGATTTGGTTGTGTGTAACCAACCCTCTGCCAATGATTTCTATTGTGTCCTTCCTCTAAGTATACACTATTACCACGATTGCATCTCTATACAAAGTGAATCAAAAACACAAACGTATATGTAATTCTATCTCTTTATCTCTTCTGCCTTCCTCGTTAGCTATAGACCGATTCATTGGTTTGACTATGCATCTGGACGATTAGCTGGCATTTTGAGATAACTGGTATTGGCCAATGCCTTCACTCACTAGGCAGATAGTAAATGTCTGCAGATGTGTCTGCAGGCAGTTTTTTCAGTGGGGCTGCTGTGGAACAATGTTAGCAGTCCCCCTTAAGAGTTTTGGGAGGGTGGTGTTGTTTTTAGAGCCCTTAACTATGTTTCTCATGCGTCATTTTGAAACGTTTGCCTTAATTTCAGCATTCTCTTTTCTTAATGTTAAGACATTTCTGTCATACTAAAAGTAGCAAATCTTATCCAAATCATTAATTTTTAGTGGTAATTACATTTTATAGTAATTTATAGAATAATGCAGTTGAATGGTGTCTCTTCTAATGCACTGTAACCACACTTTCACTTTGCCGGTTACAATCTAAATTCTGCAATATTTTATTTCAATGATCGATACTTAATGCAATGAAAGACAACATGTTACTTGCTAAGTTAACCTCATTTATTAGATTTCTATGTGCACTGGATATACAAGATTGCACTTTATTTTAATAGTGGCATTATATATAGGCAATTATATATAGGCAATTGGCCACCATGCACTCTACAAATCATCTGCCTTTGAAAAACCTATATCCATCAAACACTAATCATCATGCTGGCATGTTGCATTTTTATGTTTGAATTGAATGTCTTTGAGAAGCAGCAAGTGAGATCTATGTTGCTGTCATGTTAAACATGGCCTCTACCGCATACACTGTGTGTTCTCCTGTTATCACAGAGTTCTGCACATCCATATCTTAAATCGTTAGGCTGTCACATGAGTTTCCCTTGCTTAGGTCGTATTTCTTGTGTCCACATGACTGACAAAATGCTAACAGAAAGTGGACCGCAGCCACTACCTTTAAGCTAAATGTCTGCTGTCTGCAAGCTGAGCAAATCAATACCATACCACCATTACCAGACCAATCAGTGTCACCCCCGTCAATGACCAGGCAAAATGTGTTAAGGTTAAGATGTGTTTTTCATGTCTAAGTGAACATGTATCATCATTTAATGGACAAAATTTTGGGTATTGAAGCCATAGGTTGCCTCAGTTCAAAGCCAAATTGTTGGTGTTGTTCTGTGATGCTTAAGCTGTTTTTCCTGTACAAGGTATTTGCATTATACAGTATAAAGCATCGACTTCGAAACCCAAGCCACACCGCTGAAAATGAGTCATGACATCAACCTAATAAAGATATATATTAGTATTGCACATGACAATTAAAAACAAGAATTTAGAAGGAAATCAGTCTATTTTCAAGATACTTTAGAATAGGCCTGGGCGGTAAACCGAAAATTTACCATTACCGAAATTTACTACGATAACCGACGTCATTGTGCCCATGACGGTAAGTCTTTTTGGTCTGTTTTGACTGTGTGTGCTGGTAGGCTATGTTCATTCCCCTTTAAGACTAGGTATAGCGTGTGTAGTCACGTGACTCCACCCATCCAGTCTGAACAAGAAGGGAAACAGACGATGATGGCTCATGGTTCAAATGAAGAAGCGGCTGACACAGCCGCTTCTTCATTTCGTCTACGTTTCGTCTTCTTCATTTCGTCTACGTTCACTTCAGCCGTAGACAAAGTAACGTCAGTCGAAGACATTTATCGTTATCTCGGTAAAACTGCCCAATTTATTATGATATTGATTTTAGGTCATATCGCCCAGCCCTACATTAGAAATAATTTTAATGTTGGTTCACTGTCCGTCACAGATCACTGACAAGCAGATTTTTTAACTCAAAGTGAACTACTTGAAATTCTTAAAAAAGGACATGGGTTAGTGAACCGCTTTGTTTTCATTAGATACTACTAAAGACCAAAAGCAGAGTTTTACTGGACTCTCGGGATGAGTGGTTTACGTCTGATGCACTTCTGACCACATGTGACAGTAACAGTAATGTCAGAGTGTATAAACCCATCATACATTACACACATACATCACTACAGCAAGATGAGGGGTTAAAACAGCTAGATATTAGCAAAAACAAAACCAACCAGGAAAGTTTTTGATCGATTTCTTGCTAAAGTGGCATACTGAAGACACACAACAAACAAACTTGCTAAATATGCTCCAGACAAAAAAGTAGTAATATATATTTAATTATATTGTATATTGGCATTCACATTCACACACATACAGACAACACAAACACACTTAGTGCTGTCTAGTCACTATCATCAATATTTCAAAAGAACATCATCCTCAGCACACAGCAATAATTGAATAATTGATTAGCCATCCTGTGGGATTTAATAAGTGATTGTGTGTTGTGCTGCTGTCTTGTGCTTTTCTACTTGGCCACATAAAACCATCGTATGCTATCGCCTTTAACTGGCCTGCAGTGATGTCAACAAGGAACCCACTTTGCTCCAAATCTTTTTCTACAGTAACTAATGTTTCATCTCTGCATCAGCAGAATAAAATGCAGTTGTGTCTCAGGTAGCTAAAAGATAATGAAATTAGGCAGAGACCCAGAGCCTCAGCTGCAAACAGAGGCTTATAAAAGCTGACATGTCTTTCAGAATAAGCTGGGAGGGAGACAGATCAGAGTCTGAACTTAACAATACGTATGTGTTGTTTTGTGTGTGTGCGAGGCAGAGACAGAGCAGGTAGACACAACAGCTGCCTGCAGATTACACAACAGAGTGTCAATTGAAAACGGAGGTTGGTCTTATCTTAGTCCACTTGAACACAAACCTGTCAGCGCCGCTGTCATTTGGCCCAGACTCTGCCTCATGATTTCCCCTCTATCTCTTTGCCTCTGTTCGGTTGCTTTATTTCTTTTTGTTATACTCAAATGCAGAAATTAATCCTACTAAGATCATTTTGATAGATTTTAATTAGTTTGTTAGTTTACTTTACTGACTGAGATTTCACACTTTTCCTGTGAGGTTTTAACTGGTAATGTCCCCTAGAAAGGGAAAATGAATTAAGAGGTACAAGACCAACTTGCACATGCAAATTGATTTGGCTCGCCAAACTAGTGGAATCCTATTTTCCTACACTATTGAACTCAGTAAGAACAACTGAAAAAATAAGTATGTGCAATTGGCCTATGTTTTTCTAAATTAAAGGAAAGAACTGTGCTGTTGGTCCGAACTGTGTTGTTGCTCTATTTTGACTATGTAAAACACATTGCTCTTTTGTTGGCTTCAGTTAAAAGCCTTTACAAAACACCTTTTACACTGTACAGCTAAACTGCCTCCACTCCAGCTGTTCATTTTGACTGTAAACATTTGTATATCCCTAGTTTGCAGTCAGCCTCCCAGTATCACAAGGCCAGATGTCCATTCTGGCTCCAAGAGTGGTATGTCTTTCCTCTCTCACACACGGTTTCACCAGTCCTTTGCCTCATTACCTGTGAGTCAGAGTAAATAACGGGATGAATGAAGGTGCCAGGGTGCTGAAGTGTGCCACTGAGCAAAAAACAAAACAAAGAGGAGCAGCATCTGCCAAAGCTCTCAACACAGAGCTAAGCCCCGACAGATGCTAATGTTTCTGCTGAGGGCTGAGTTATAGAGACAAACACTTTTATGTCCTCTGAGAGAAAGAGGAAGAGACTATTTGATACCATTTAGAGGAATAGGGAGGTAGAGATATCAGTGGGGAAAGTATTAAGAAAGAATCTGTAAGGACATGTAAGGTAGAGAGAGAAAAAATAGAAAAAAAGGACAAAAGGAGTATTGAGAGGTCACAGAACAGATTGATTTCAGACAAGTGAATGCACTCATGGCCCATAAAGCTGTTAAAGTAACTGTACTTCACCTGACAGGATGAATATGCAGTAAAATAGTAGAAGAGGAGGCTAAAAGTGATGAGGAAACTTTTTTGTTCCCTCTTACATACACTCACAATAGAAATTGACCTCTGGTATATTGAACACAACAGTTGCCAAAACGTGTAGTCTAATATGTTTACACATCCAGTATGAGGTAGGTGAAACGTTTAGGATGCAGCAGAGAATGAATCACCACCCTCTTAGTCACCACAAAGCCAGTCAGCAGAAGTTTCCTGCTTGCAGCTTCATGCATTTCTAGAGAGCACAACTAAAAATCAGTAGCCAGCAGGTGCTTTTGTGCATATTATAAATGGAAGGGAATACGAGGAAGAAAAGAAAGCATAGCATTAGACAAATTCCTATTAATGACAGCTTTACAATTCAGATTTTATGCCCCTTCTTGTCGGATGCTATCTCTCTTGTCTTTCCTGTATAATGACAGAGAATGTGACAGTGGCCTCTGGCATGTATCTTGTTATTTCTCAAAAACCCAGAAGATGACCGCTGAAATTCCCTTTTCTTAAACCAGTTTATTGCTGTCCTTCTCTTGCTCTTCCATCTTTCCCTCATTCTTCCCTCAGGGTTGCAATGTAACCATGTTTCTTTGTGATTTCAATTGATAGAAGGCCTTCAGGTGCTGCAGTGAAAAATAATAGAGAGGCAAAGAAGATACAGCGCATGCAGTTATTGCCTGTGGCTTGACTACACGTGACCAAAACACGAGCATCTTTTAGCAATCCTGAACATTTTATAAACGTTTTTACAAATTTACTAAACCATCTTAATACGGCACATCTTCATTATTTGTCTCTCACTAAAACTAAACAGAACACAAATACATTTTCATTAACATTATGCACAAAAGAACAAAGCAGTCTAATCAGCCTAATGGAAGATTCTTAAATGATGTTTATTGTTTGCTTATTGTATGTTGCAATGCGAACCTAGGCCAGTGATTAAGCCTAACTCCAAGGCTAGCAAGCCATACATTGCTCACACATCACAAACAATGGTAATATTTTTATTTTCTTTCCTCTCCCTCATCTTTTCAGGAAATTCCACTGTTAGAGAAAACATCATCAAGTGCCTACTCATACACTCACATACACACACATTTGTTAGCACACCACAGCCTATTATGCATACACAGATACAGAGCAGAGAAAAGGTCACTTCACACATATTTCCCATCTAAAGGCCTTTTTACACACTGTCTAACACACACACATACACACTGACACACACACACACCCTAAATTCAACCTCTCCATCTCTGACAATGTTGGTGTAGAACAAAACGCTCTGTCACACTAACACACATTGACGTGGTTGTGGTGAAAGGAGCCCTGCAGCTGTGTGTCTGTCTGTCTGTCTGAGCTGTGCTGAAGTAGTGAAAGTCAACCGAGAAATGTTTCCTGAGAGACAGCCGGCTTAGGTGGGTGGTGGAAATGGTAATAAGGGCCATGGCCTGTGTCTGTCAAGCTTGTCAGGATGGTGCAGGATGAGTGTGGCTTGCATATATGGGGTGTTTTCATGTTGGAAATCAAAAGAGAGGTCATCGCTTATAAATTTCACCATTCAATTCACCAGATACATGCTACATTGTTGAAGAGTAATTCCCAAAGTAATAATGCTATCTGATAAAAAAAAATCCATTGTTTTGTTTTCAATTTAAAACTGTGGTTTTGAATCAGCCATTGCTATCACCCTATTTCATCACAATTTCATCAAAAACAAACACACCCACACACACACTGCGCCTGTCAACAGATTAGCCTTTCACGCTGCATGTGTGTATATGCAATTTGGTCTCTTCAAATATTGTTTTTATTTGTCCGCCTCGAGTGCTTTGTTTGAGGGTGTGTTGATGCCAGTTTTTCATCCTCTGTCATCATAGTAAGATAAACTATAATAAATCAAAAAGACAGAGAGGGAAACAGTGAAAATTAAAGGGTGATAGAGAATAAAAGATAAGAAAACTGAGTACAAATATTGCAGATGGACAAGAAGTGGAAAATTTCTTGAATGTGACATCTTTAAAACAAAAAGTGCAAATTAAATGAAACAGCAGATAACAAAGACTCCACAAGTAAAACTCAATTTGGGAGAGGAAAGGGAAGATTATAAGGGTGGAACTGAGGCTCAACTGTGGAGACAAAGTGCTAGATTACAGCCATACACAGAGTCTTTCTTCATCTCGTCCTCCATCACTTAGAAACAGAAACACTCAAAAGCAAAGTGACAGAAACTGTCAGCATTAATAGGCATTGTGGCTTTCTTTGTGTCTTTTAATATCATCTCATCTTTTATAAAATCCAATTTGCCTTGACATCAGTGGATGAATAGTGAGAAAATGTCAGAACTAGATGAACAATAAACATTTCAATAGCTGAGCTGAGCTGATAGAGGGAATTAAGATTTTGCAAAGTGTGTTTTTTTTCCATATTGGCATTTGAGTCTTTTCTATTCTATTCTACTCTGTAGAGTACAAAAAAGCTTATTGATCATCCTATCATGTGTGGTCTTAAATCCTATTAAATTGTCTCCTAGATCATTACAATTTGCTGTGTTTACTTTATTGCCAGCATGAAATTTCACTTCCTTCATGCTTCATTTGCTGTATTTTCATTTACCAAAACCCTACTCCCACCATATACTTCCATTCCCATTGTGCAGCTTAAAAAAGAAATCCCATCCCATTCTTTTCTATCTGCACTCAGTCCTGCCATTCCTTAGCTAATGAACAGTAGAGCTCCTGCGCCATAATAATTAAACTGCATGTAATTTGTAGTAATTAAATGTGGGTGTGAAAATGAGCAGAGGAGATGTACTGGAGATTGGAGAAGTCGCGGGGCATTAAGCATCGGTCTGTCTGTGTCTGTCTGTCCACAGAGAGCCGAGAGAGGATGTTTACTGGTGATTGTGTTGTTTCCTTTTCTGCAGACCAGAGGGAGGGTGAAGTGGATGGGGGAAGATGGAGAATTAGGTGAAGGAGTAAGAAAAGGGCGTGCTGAGGATGAAAAGAGAAAAGCATGAGGGTGAGGGAGACGATGAGAAGGAAGAGAGTGGGACGTGAATATAAACAGGGAAACACGCATCATGTATGTATTAACCAACATGTTAATTAATAAATGAAAGTATGCGTGAGTGTATTAACTGGGGGTAATTCAAAGTGGTTTTTTTAAGAATTATGGAAGCTCCCAGTCTCTCCTTGACATAAAGAGCTAAAAACAGACTGCATTGATGATGTCATCTCAATATAAATCCTGGAGCTGACAGTAAATAATGGAAAACTACAGTCAGGACAAAATGACGGCACCCACAGTGATTAAACTGAGGTTTGCCACTGCATTTTCTGTGTCACAGCTGGAAGTCCAATTATACTTTCTGGGATTGAATATCTCAAACAAAACATTTAAAAGCCCACAGAGTTATTAAACACTGATGAAGCTTCTTTGTATCACATGAAATCAGCAATATCAAGTCTCAACTCTCTTAACTCCGGCCTAGAGAGACAGAGTAGATAGAGTTTTTAATACATGTCAGATCTTGACCGTGTAAAAAAAATGCTAAATAATATTATAGTTTTGTGTTTTGGGTCATTTTTTTGTGTGTTTGTGTGCTTTTGTGATGAAATAACAATGGGCTGCAGTTAATTTAGCTGTGTCAACTCTTCAGCAGGCCCTCTTGTCAGCATTCATCAAACCACAAATGGTTTTCCTCTCATGAATATGCAAACACCCTCCCAGCCAATCAAAACACCATCCTGTTTTGCCACACAAAATAGCTGCACTCAAATGTGTGCATTTATGTGTATGTTCCTGTGAACTCACTCACTATGCAAAAGCCAGTCATCATGTTGTGTGCAGCTGCAGCCTTGCTTAAAAAGATGATCATTTAGACACACTTGCAGGGTGCTGCACGTATACATGCCTTCCACACACACGATTGACGGGCTCACCACAGGAAGGATTATAGTTCAGAGCTGTCTCCCAAACATACTGCGTATCAAATGATTGAGAGTTCACTTCAAGACATTTTCATTTTCAAAGACATGGCTCGATCGTGCTTGATATGTGGAGACAGGGAAACGTTTTCAAAGTGCCATAACTGTGCTGCAAATGAATGCTCATTCCTCACTTTTATCAGCTGAGTGTTTCCTGATCAGTTTTAAACATTTTCAGAATACTCTTTTGCATATTGTAGTTCTATATTTTCAATATTAATTGTTTAGTACACTCAGTATTTACTGAGTATTTAAGTATTTAAGTCTGAACACCTCTCTTATACACTGAATTATAGCACACCCATGCTGTAGGTTAGGGTGAATATTTTGCCATTTGTGCAGGGCAATTCCGTTGAATTCAATTAGACAAAAAGCAGAGCAAAAAGTGGCCTATTCACCCAGCTGTAGAGTGACCTCTCCATGACCTCTCTTCTTGTACAAAAATAAACAAACACATACTCACACAGGCTGCCAGAAACACCTTGGGGCACAATCACACTCTTTTAATGAAAGAAACCCTGTTGTCTTTCTTTTTTTTTTTCTCTGCATTTAGCCGTAATGGAGGAATCCATTATGTATTCAGAGCTGCACATTCTATATGCATCTATATGCTGTATACATACTTATTTACAATGACAGAAGTAGGAACACTGTGTATTGTGCTCTGCTCTGATCCAGTGATTCAGTATGGAGGGATCTACCTGTTGGCAGCTCCACAGCAAACAGGGTGTCCTGAAAAAAGAGCCCCAAGTACAACTCTATTAATACAACCTCTTATAACAAGCATGAGACTAGCTAATATTATACACTTAAGCTTGTTGTCTGAGCACCTACTGTACTATACTAACACATTCCTGCCAGTGCTGTCTCAAATGTGAAATCTTACTCTGCTGAGATATGAGAAGACACTTTTTTGATGAGGTAGTTGACGCTAACTTTTCCCAGCCAGGAGAGAATTATGAATTTTTTATGTTAGTGATAGAATAAGTATTTGATAATGAGATGTTTTGATTATTTTGTTTTTTGTGACCCTCTCTGTGAATTCCATCACTTTAAAGGCAAGCAGACGGACATGCTGTGGCTATTTCATGGACTCACACAGGCAGATTTAGTATTCTATATGGAAACTGCATCTGGCTGACGATTTAGTTTCCAGACACTAATGTTAATTGTTCTCACTGTCAAAATTCTGCTGCTCAGACGGTGGAATGAATCAGGGAAAACTGCCAGCTCTCCTGTGAAGGCTACATTACTTGTGCACACACAGATACAGCCCATGAACACTAACGTCACCCTCTCAGTTTTCAGTAGTCCATTTAGAGACTCTAATATGAATTCTATTCACGCTTTAGGCATCTTAGTCCTTGGGAGAAATATGATGTACTATGACTCTAAATATTCAGCCAAAATTGATGGCCAGTGCAGGGCATTGTACACATGTGCATATGTGTGTACATATGTGTGTGTCTGTGTGTGATGATTTATTCCGCCCTCTGCCAACTGAGGAGGCCAAACATGGCATGAAATAGTATGCCAGCAGTTTGGCCCTGTTAGCTCACCATTTTCACTTTCATTTCATCTTAAGTGTGGACTTATCTTAAACAAACAGGTGTATACAAGTAGTCTATCTAACTTTCAATGTATCAGTGTATCAGTGTATCTATCTATCTATCTATCTATCTATCTATCTATCTATCTATCTATCTATCTATCTATCTATCTCTC
>JAPZDV010000020.1:17482813-17509156 GCA_029814665.1 Acanthurus lineatus | reverse complement strand
TTCTTCCTGTCAGGCATTGTGTTCGCTGGTAGATTTACTGGAGCTGGACTGGGCCTGGCAGCTAAAGCCTGGGCTTGGTTGTTGTAGCCTGGTCAAGGCCTCACAGCTGGAGCCTGGGTTTGGTTGTTATAGCCTGGTCAGTGCCTCGCAGCTGGAACCTGCACTTGGTTGTTAGAGCCAGGTTTGGGCCTGGAAGCTGGGTGGTGGCCTTGGCTCAGACTCAGGCTAGTAGCCTGAGCACAATCTGATTTCCAGTCCGGAAAAAAGAGTCTTTGTTTGCAGATTGTGCTCTGGTCATAAGCATACACTACTTAAGTATCACTGGCGTGACTCAAAGTTTTAATAATGCCTAGGATTGTTTAGATATTTGTGAGATTGTTTAGCATTGATTCACAGCAGCCATCTCACAGCAGCCATCTTGAACCTTATCACTATCTTATCCTTCATAAAAAAGGAAACCATATGCTACATGCTGTGTTACTCTTCCTGTAAAAACACTAAATCCCATTTAGTCAAAATCTTAATATTTATTTCAATTTAAATTCAAATACTTTTTCTAACCTTAGGCAAAACTCTAGTATTCGGTATTAAATGAAAACATCAGTTTGATATGATGTTTATCATTTCACTATATTAGTGCTGCGCCCTTCTTTCCTTTCATAAAATACAAGATGCACATTGCTAATGTAAAAATAATATATGCTAATCAACTATTGCGGCCTTTATATGGAAGTCGTGTCATAAAGTGATGTACAGGAAAGGCTCGGCATTCTAATGCTAACCATTAGGGAACTGCATTGCTAGGATACAGCAACACTGATGCCAAAAGATCATTTGTTCTCCTCCTGGCTTTCGAAATTGAAATGCAATTACATTTTTAAATTAATTAATTAATAAATTAGTGTTATATCTTAAGTAGCAATGCTGTATAGATGATGAAGGAATCTCCGTTGACACCGACTTGATTGGGTTATTACAAAGAAGTGCAGTATCAATCAGGCGTTCTGGACAACCTGAGAGAGCATTCAAAGTCAATACGAATCTCTGTTGTACAACTCAAACATTTCACTTTTATAGGCCTGGTGGAGACATCGGGACAGCACCAGGCATGCAACTCTACATGGATGGAACCCTTCAACTGTCACACACTACATGTGAAAGTTGTCTATTCCATGAAACACAAGTTAGCACACAGAGGAGCTGTTTCAAACCATATAAGGACACAGCAACAGATAGCAATAGAGAAGAGGTGTTAAACCATGTAAGGTTATAGCATAATATACCACGTTAGAGTTCAATGTTATTTAAAATTTGAAATGGCCTTCAATGCATGACTTTTCTTTGACTTTTATGCAGTCATGTTTGCCTAGCTAGCTAAAGAGTACATTGGCTTACGTCATAGTAGCTAACTTGGCTGATGTTATTGATATCTAGAAACCACTGGGGCTAACAAGCTGGTTACATAATTAAAGTAAATAAAAAGGCTAATGACAAGATAAGGCTGTTTTAATATTAGCATTTTCACCAGACATAATGTCAAATGACAAAAAAACTGATGTCCATGGGATCTGCCATTTCTGAAAACATCAATAAATATGTCACAACTCGTGGACTTGAAGCTCTCAGAAAAATACAACTTAAGGCATTGTACATATCACATGAGGGGGCGTTCATATGGACTCTTCTTGTGAACACAGTAAATACGACCCCATTAAAATGCAGCCTATGACACAGTATCATAAGTGTGTTTGAAAGTGCAGGTGTGTATAAACAAAGAGCAGCAGGCAGAGCTTTAAGATCACTTTTCCTTTATGACAAATACATGTGAAATACTATAATAACTTGATTTTATTCAAAATGTATTCCTCATTGTCATTCACACCCTACATATCCTCTCTATCTACACTGTAGTCATGACTTGTATCTTTTCTCATCTTTACTTCTTACCTTACTGTACGTCCCATTTATCTTCACTTTCATTTTTCCCCTCTTATGATGCGCTTGTGGAAATTGCTGCTATTACCTTGAAATCACTGCTGCAAACAGACAAGTCTTGTATGACCTTGCTGCTACTGCTTTTATCAAACCGCTCCTCTCTTTGCCCTGTTAGTAGCAAAACATCCAATTTGTCTTTTCTATCCAACATTATCTTTTATTCTGACTCCTTTCATTTTCAAACGGCTTGACTGAACTCGGCAGCAGCAGGAGTGATGTGATACACACTGACAGAAATCCCCTCACTTCCACAAACCTTGTTAAATGATCCCAGATAAGCGCTCAGGTTCAGATCTGCGTGGAGGCACTTGAGCAGAAGGATGGAGCGATTAATACGGTCTGGCGTTGAAGTTAACTGCAATCAATGTCTAGTAATAGGCTGTTTAATGGGGATAAGCCATTCTCCTCTTAGGCCACGACTGGAAAGAAGTGCCCTGCTCAGGATGTATCTCTGTCCATTGCCAGGTACTGTGAGTAGAATGGTTTATGCATGTGTTACTGTAACAGAAATCAATTTGTAGTTATTTTATATATATGTGTGTGTGTATATATATATATATATAAAGGGGTGGTTTGGAAAGATTAAAGGTTATGGCGAGGTCATAATTAGAGTCAGATACAAATGCTGTAATCATGATCATCTCAAGTATGGTTACTTAACACTTTGCTGGTAGTCAATAGACCTGTTGTAAGCCTACAATTTTTAATAACCTTTAATAACTGATAGATGCATCATCTACAACCGGCCACATTTGGTGACTATCTTTTTTTACATTATTGCCTAAAAATACTACTGTCTTTGCTAAGTTCCAATGTGTGGGATGGAGGACTGATATGAGAAGGATCACCGTTTTGATTTTTCAAGATGCCAATTGATGGTGTTTATATTAGTCTGTCTGGATCAGTTTTCAATGAAAACTTTCAATGAAAACCTTTTTTAAAATTCATTCATATTGCACATTTTAGTGACAGGGAGTCTTGCAGGAGTAAGATATAATGCACATGATTCAAATAGTGCTAGGCAATGGTTTAATTGTGGAGCCTTGAGCTGCACAGGGGAAGCAAAAAAGCAAAAAACACTCAGCCACTGCTGCAGAGATCCAGGCTTAATCCCCAGCTTGGCTAGCTTCCCTATTGCAATGCTGATTTAGCTAGTCATAAGTAAAGGTCCATTTAAGAAAAAAAAAAAATCTGCTCTATGAATGCACTTCCTCTAGTGAAAGTAACACTTACTGGTATTCATATAATAAGTTTTAATGCATGGAGACACTACATTATCTGGACAAATTTACACATCCACAAGCCGCAACTCTAAAAAGTTACTAGATCAATGAATCATTAGTGTTTTTGTTTTAACAGAGGCTGCGATCATACCAACAAAACTAACGTGAAATTCTAACATGAAGCTTAATTTTCTGTCTCACCAGAAGGAAGAACTATTTTTCTACTGCTACTTTTAAATCCAAACTTCGAAGTAGGAATTGGAAATGCTTGAGTGGTAAACAGGATTGCATTTCAAAGCTTGTCTAAATTGTACAAATTGATTCAAGCCATAAAATGTTTTGATGGGAAGCAGTAAACATAAAATTCCCTGCAGAGACCAAACTTTGTTCAGTACACCAAAGAAAAATTCTCCAAGCTCAAAGATGGACACGTAAATCTTTTCTACAAGGTCACCTTCAGTTGTTCCATTCTTAAATGAGTTCTCTTTAAAAGTTGGTCTCTTCAACAGTAATGCTTTGTGAACAATATGAAATCAAAACAAGAACATTCTGCAAGATAAAGTAAAATTAAAAGAAAAAAAACAAAACAAAACAAATCAGTGTTGTTTGGTTTAAACTGAATGGATTCCTGGAGTGAAGCAGTCTGGAGAAAGTTTTAATTCAGAAAGCCAAGTGAAAAGAATAATGACTTGAATAAAAGGAAACTCTTGTGTCCACATATAACACACACACACACACACAGATGCACTCATACACCTATTTTCTTGGTGTTGTCTGTATATATGTGTGTGGGGGTGTGTGCATGTGTGTGTGTGTGTGTAAATGTGTCATTCATGTGTGTCTATGTTTTAGTTCATTTGAGGTAACACTTGTTAAAACCAGTCTGGGCAAGAGACCAGGGCACAGACCCTTGGCTATGAACATTGCCCACAGGATTAATGGCCACACACACACATACACACACAAATACACACATACACAAAATGACCTAAGTCTCTCTTTAGTCCAATGATTTTCATTCCATCATTTGTTGCCGTTCTGTTTCCATTTCTCTGTCTCTCTAACCCTTGGTCTCTCTGCTTTCCCTTTCTTGCCCACTGTTCTCGTTAATGATGTTCTCTTCTACTGTTTCTCTGTCTCTCACCCTCACACTTACACAGGATGAGAGAGAGTGTGAGAAAGGTTGTGGGGTATGAGTGACATGTAATTTTTTGCCAGTGGAAAAAGGAAAAAGGAGCAAATGGGAATAGAGGGCTTTATAAAAACATATCCCAAAACCAGGCCAATGAGAAACCCATTCACAGAAACACACACACACACACACACACACTGGGCAGGAGTCTCATCTCCGTATGAGCTTCATTGGTGCTGACACACTCCCGTGTAGCGGCGAATGGGACTTGATGTCTGAGGCCCCAGCCTGCGATTCGCCCACAGGGCAGCCACTCGTTAGAGCAGAAAACGGAGAGAAAATAACAAGGGAGGAAGGAAAGGAGGGAGAGGGACAGCAAAGAGCCTCAGAAAATGAGAGAGGGATGTGAAGGAGGGGAAAAGGATGCGCAATTTATTCACTCCGTTTTACTGTGCAGCGGATGAGAGGGGAGATTAGTAAGTCTCCCCTTAGGCGTTTGCTTTCTGAAGATCACTGCTCTTGCTTGGCTTTACCTATTTCTCCTCCCTTAAGCACCCATCTAAGCTCCGTCAGTAACAACCTTTATCCCAGGAGGCCTTCTTTTCCACAGCACTCAAGTCAATGTCATTCTGGAACTTCACTGCAAGTTGCCAGGAAAGAAGACAAATTCTTCTTCTCTTTCTTTTTTTTCTTTAATTTGTCCATAAATAGATCAGCTGGAGGAAAAAAAACAATACTGTTAGAACTTTATTTGTTATAGACCTATTTTAAAAAATATGAGAGTGTGTGTTTGTGCATTTGAGAAGAAGTGGTGAAGTGTAAGTGTAATGTTTTAACACCACAATGCATTGTAGAACAACTTGGTGTGTATGCAAAAACAGATGTCAGCTGCACACACACCTCATCATGTGCATCTCTTGCCCTGAACAGCTTTGGCTGATGGGATGCTGCAAGAACTGTCTTCTTCAGATAGAGAGGAAGAGAGAAAGAATTGAGGAGAGCACGAGAACACGTTGTATCTTTAGATTGTCCCTTTAGTTACCATTGATTTTAATTTTTTACTGCTCCTTTCTCTGTTTCCTCTTTTCAGTTTTTAACTTTTGCTCTGCATCCATCAGTGGATTTCCTATTGTCATTTCTTCCACCCCTACTTTTTTTCCCATTTTGTCATTTCTTTGCTCTTCATCATTTCTGTTTCATTTCCTTCATTTGTAAAGGAGCCAACTGTCTACATTCATTAAAAGGGAGGAATTCTTTGCAAGTAGTGTGCAACAGTGGACCATCAAATATGCATATCCCCGTATTCTTTGATCATAATCATCGTGTAATGTTTCAGTCAAGCTGTTTTGTTGGCTTCTACACAAAGACACAGAGGATCGCTTCATTTTATCAATTTTTTTTTCTCAACGTAAAGGTCCCCCTGACACTCTTAGTTTGTCGCTGTGGATGGTTCATCTCCTTTTCTTAATTTTCTGCTCGCTTTCGTTCCAAATTTTCATCAGTGCTCCCACTGTATGGTTTTCGGTTTGTCCATCTAAACTCTTTGATTTCCTTTTAGATCTCATTGTGCAATACTCCCTTTTCTTTCTCATTCTTTCATCCATTTCTTTGCTCCATGATTTTCTTTTTCCCCTCTTCTTCCTTCTTTCTTCTTTGTGTGCTCTTCTCTCGGGATGAGTTCACTTTGTTGCAGATATTAGAAGTGAGATTAAAAGGTCAAGTCTTATAGAGGCCAGCTTGCAAAGTCACAGTCAAACCCCCTAAAGAGAGCTTTACAGTGACAGGGGTTACCCAGATTATCAAGCAAAGGTTTTGTCCTTCAGGCCAAATACATTAAAACTTTTACAAGATAGGTACCATGGTGGCTATAATCCTTTACAGCTGGGAACTTTTGTACAATGCTCCATGTAATAATATTAGTAGTTAAGTTAATTTATGGCCTAATATGATGCTGGCTGTCTTCATAAAACAATTTAAGGTAGTGGCTGTGCGTTGATCCTGACTGATGAAATTGCTCTTAACTGTAGCACATCAGTGATACAGACTGCAAGAACAATACAATGACACGATTTCAGTGAAAAGATGAAACTATGTCCTCCTTTTTTCCTACTTTGTACTCAAGGAGTCCCCTCAACAACAAAAAAAACAAAAAACTGCATGCTTTGAGTGTGAAGCAACAAGGATGATGGTCAGTTCCTTCATGTCTGAAACCATGATACTCAAAAACAGTCGATTACCCCATTTAGGTTTTAGAGTTTAGGGTTCCTGATCACAGTAAAGGAGTTTGAGTATCTTGTGGTGCTTCTCACCAGTGTGGGTAAGATAAAAATCTACAGGCGGATTAATGATGCATCACCAGTAATGCAGAAGCTGTCTTGGACTGCCGTGGTGAAGTGGAAGCTGAGCCTTAGGCTCTTGATTTACTGATCGATCTACATTCCAACCTTCACCTATGGTCAAGAGCCTTGGGTAATCACCCAAAGAATGTGATCATGAATACAAGCTACTTAAATGAATTTCTCAAAGGGTGGCTGGGCTGAGGATGAGGAGTTCACACATCCAGAGAAAAGTCTGAGTATACCTGCTTGTCTTCACAATAAAGGGGGTCAGCTAGGTTGTTTGGCACTATAGATTCTGATGCATCTTGGGATATACCCAGATAAGCTGGAGGGCATTGGCCAGAGAGATTGGATGTATGTGCTTTCTTGCCGAGCTTCCTGCAATTGCTTCCCTGGTATAATAAGAGTGGATTAATGAATAGAGCTTTGGCAAACAGAGCTGAAATCTTAAGGCTTGCAAGAAAAAGGTTTTGCTTTGACTGTTAATTTATTTATCACATAGAGATGATAAATTACATAGCAGTTAAAAAGAAAAAACAAGATAAGAACTAAATGCTGTCAAGCACTCAAGAAAAGCATCAAATTGAATACACCCTTTGTGATAAATTATTCTAAATTAATCCCATAATATAATCTTTCACTGGAAGATTTACTCAGTCTATGCTGAAAGGCTGTGTGGCTTGACAAAACTGCTTTCTCATGGTGGTATATTACATTTAACAGTGTTCCTTCCAACATGTCCATTTGGTCTTTTTTCAAATGTCCTTATCTTTCATTCACTAGGGGAAGCAATGTCTTGTTATCATCTTTTATTGTGTTAGCAAAGCTGCTGTGGACAGCTGTATTTTCAGTAACGTGTGGGGTTAACAGGTGACATAGTGCTCCTTTAATCTGCTCGATCTTTTTTTGAATGTTTAAAAAGTAGAAATCATCAAGTTAAATAGATTAAAACAATTCTAAAGAAGTTCAACAATAAATGAAAACATGAAACAATTAATTAATTGTAAATGTCCATCTTGTATGGGTAGATGTGCTTATGCAACTTTGTCACGAAAAGTGTTGTCGAAAGATTGGCATGGGGTCAGAAATAATTTTGGTATGCGTTTATTTTGACTTATAAAGCCCAAGTTAACAAAAGTCCAACAATATTATTATATAACATGCATGTGTGTTTGCATGTGTATGTAGAGTCATTATTTTATGCAATAATACTAAAATTTCCATCATAACTTTGCATTTCTGCACATTTTTTCATCATTATGGAGACGTTTAAAGATACATATATTAGAGAACATTGGCTTGGATGCTTTAGAAAGCATACCAAACAGGGAACAGATATACTAAATGATGCTTGCCAGTGACACTTGCAAAGCTGATAAGGAGAGCTGAAACTTCCCTTGACTTTTATAGCTGCCTCTGTTTTATATTTAGTTCAATTTCTGCAGCTGCTCATGGCATTCAGTGAGCCAAGCAGCCTTGCTTTGCGTCCTGTTCACACACATAATCAATAACCCTGATGATCATCTATGATGTGTTATTATGCTGCATTTAAGCCTCTGGCTTTAATGAGAGTTAATACCATCTGCTGATTAGACAATACAGATAGACAGGAAGGCACACAAACACAGTGCAGGCTGAAATCAAATCGTTTTTAATGGAAGTAATGGGCACAGCAGCATGAGCATTTGTTGTTACGCAGACTTGGCTTTGCGTGATGTGCAATCATGCATTCAGATGCTCTGGAAATATGCAGAACTAAGATGAGCTCAGAAAATCGATGCAGACACATTCACACAAAAACAAACACACATTCCCCACACATTTCATTATGTGAATGTGAAGTCTCACAATCTACAGAGGAAGCTGTATTAACATCACAGGTCTTTTCTATTTCACGCTCCAACCAAGTGTCTAACAATTTGCATCTCCCACTAACACTTCTACATCTGTTGAGATGTAAAAAGGGAGGGAGAGGAGACAGAAAAATGGAAGAACAAGAAGAAACAGTGAGACAGGAAAAAAGGAGAAACAAGAATGAGACAAAAAAAGGGAATAACTGAGGAGAGAGGCTAACCTGTGACTGAATAGAGGGAGGAAAAATTTCTAGTAGGGACTGAGTATGAGCTCATAACATTGTGAAAGAAAGAATGAGAGCTATTTGTGGCTTTTTGCAGAAGTTTTGGCTGCCAGCATGAGATAAGAGATTTTACGCGAGGCATGGTGCGCGTTTTTTGTCCAAGGCAATTTGTTTTAAATTGAGTTTACATTGTGTGAAAACAGGTGATGGTACCTCTCATTTCCATGTGCCTTTATCTTTTCTTTATGTTTTATGTTGTTGTGTGTGTGTGCAGGTTTCAACCAGCCGGCCTGGTGGAGAGGATCCAAGCTATAGCCCAGAATGTATCTAACATGGCCATCAGGGTGGAGCAGATACTACAAAATAGTATGGTGCAAGGAAGAGGTAAAGTACTAATCACCATCATCATTACCGTGAAATGTCTTTACCCTCTTCATTGTCTTCGCTTCATCGTTAATGTTTGCATAAGATATAATATAGAAAGCCAGGCATTAGAGCATTGGAGACCAATCTTTGGCTTCATTTCTCATTAGATCAGCCCTTTTTACAAACAGTCAAATAAAAATTAAAGAACAAAATTTAGTTACAATAACAGAAGATAAAAATACAAATCACATGCACACATCAACACAACACCACACCATCTCATCCAATCCACTCGTCTCAAATGCATTTACATTCACAACTTACAATGCAGTGCTATACATTCCCCTGCGGCCTGTTATTTCCATTACAAAGCATCTATTTGCCTAATGCTTTTGGACCAAGTAGTGACAATAAGGAATTTATTGATTGTCTTTATCACTCCAAAGGGAAATTTATTTGTGTTGTGGTTACAAAATCAAATGTAAACAAAAACAAGACAACAAAAAAGGCCATTTACGTTTAACATAATAATTCACACATGAAAGAAAACCAGTACCAGTGACAGTGTAAATGGTGTCACAGAGGCAGAATACAGAGGCACTAACAATATGTTGATATGTCAATAACCAGAGCACAATACCACAAAGCACCAATTAAAGGGGCTTATATAAGTTTAATAATCTGGTATAAAACCAATCAAAAGTTTAAGTTGACCCAATAAAATAGAGTGATGCACAATGCTTACTATTATTTAAGTGATAGGTATAATGAGGGCAATACTTTGGTTGTTAAAGCTGGGGTCGGTAATTCTGGAAAGCTGGCAAAATTTGAAAGTAGCATCACATCAGGGCTATTTAAACCCCTCTCCCCATGTCCTCAGAGGTCCTTCCAAAGACACCCCTCTACACACACATGCATGAGCTCTGCTGCACCACAGCTGCATCATAACAGAGTCACAGGCTGTTACAAGTAACCGTGGCAGTGGTAATTTTTGCTTTTTTCCTTTGAATCTCAAGTAAACTTGCAGTAACATTGCTCCAGCAGCAGCAGCAGCAGTGGCAGCATTGAAGCACTTTGAGTGCAGGCTCATGCATGGTAGGGTAGAGTGTAAGCAGGAAGACACAGGGGCATTTGATTGGATATTTCCAAATGGACTGCGAGGCAGTGATTGGTTGGTGTATTTACAGGATCAGAGCAGCTACAGATGACAGCTCTTCTGCAGTCCTTTCTCAGAGCTGTCAGAATGTAAAGACCATTTCAGCCAACATGACAACCAGCGTATACTGGATAAAATTAACAAACCCAGCTTTAAATGGATGAACTGGCATTTGTATAAATACATATTTTTATTATTTAGTTCACACTGAGGAGTCCTGAATAAATACCTAGAGTGAAGGACATAATTCAGATCTTGTAAATATTTTCTCATTGTGTGATTACGGATTGCTCACAGAGTGCACACAGAGGTGGACAAGTGTACTGATCTACAGTGTTATGTGATGCAGATCATAAAATCATATTATCAGTCTACTGGGTTCTAACCATTCTTCTACTAGAGAACAGGTGTGGAAAAAAGGGTGATTGTTACTCAGAAACATCCTTTAAAAATAAAAAAAGAAAAGGTTGCATTAACTTCTTAAGAAATGTTCAACTAACAGCTGGACTCATGCGCAGCTGTCAGCTTGTGTCAGAGCATAACTTCAGTTGCTGCTGTTATTCACAACAGAACAGAAGAGAACACAAAACAGATCTGCAGGCAGACACACACAGATGGAGAGTAAAAGAGAGTTAAAAACAAAGTCACAGACTTGTTTAAATTAAGAAAATCCAGCAGATTTTTTTTGCTTGTCACAAATGACTTCTGACATCTCGCAAAAATTAAACGTGACAGGTTCATTTCTCCACAGAAACAGTAGAACATTAAAAAGATCAGTTCTAAAGTTATTTTCAATGACAACAGTAAAGTAAAAAATAGATGATCAAAGGCATTAATACAAAATCTGAAAACATCAGGGTCTGAGAGAATCTGATCTCCTACTGTAGTTTTCTTTCAAAACCAGGAGGACTTTATAATATGATAGGAGATACATTTTATTTTAAAGAGAGTAAGAAGATAAATGTGAGTAAACAGGTCATCTGGGATGCACTTAGGTGCAGGCGGGAGAATGTGGTCATCCCTGTATATCTCATTTTTGCTTTATTGCTTCCATTCAACCCTGTTATTTTTTTGTTGTCTGGCTGTTGCACATTTTTAATCAAAAGCTAAATAATACAATGCTTGGAACAACTCTTGACGCACACACACATGTAATATAACTACCATTATGATAATTTTTTTCCCCCCGTATTCTTCTCTCTCACTTTTTCTCTTGAGGGTAATTGCCCAATTCTTTACAAGAGAATAAATGAGCATTACATCTCCTTTTGTTTTTCCCTGCTGCATCTGCAGGGACGACGGCACACGCCAAAATGAAAACACTGCCGCTCTGTCTAATCACAGATGAATTGAAACACTGCCGGCAGACTTTATTATCATACGGCTCAGTGGCGGCTTATTTATCTCGTGGTCAGGCATGTGCGAGAGGGAAACACAGGAAAAAGGGAGAAAGAAAGAGAACGTGATTAGAATTTCCTTCCCCTCAAGCATTTGCTTTAATGTTCTGTCTTTCAGGGACAGGAGTCAAGTTTTTATGTAGCTAGTTGACCACATTTCCAATTGTTTCTACAGTGGTTGCTATTGTAATCATATTTGTAAGCGGTGTGTGTCACAACGTCTGTGTTTTCAGTCGATGGAGAGAAGCCCTGGGGAAGACTTATGTGGAGAAATGCCTCTTTTTCATTAGCCAAATGGAAACAGACGCAACCCAGTGAGAAGGCAAATTTGTTGGTCCAGAGAGAAAAAGAGGGAGAGAAGAAGGGAGGGTCTGAAAGAAAAAAAAGGGAAACGGAAATAGCATTGCTTCTTTTTTTTAGATAATATGATTCCAGTTCTCTCTGTCTCTCTCTTTCTCTGTCACTCTTTCCCCTCTTTTCTTCACATCAGCAGCAGAGAGGTAGTTAACTAAGTCAGTGGAGCAATTAATGCAGTGAGTGTAGCCTAAGTGAGCGGACTTACTTGCTAGCGTAACCTTAGGATGGTTGGCAGCAGTGGGAGACAGGCTGCGCTGCTTTGTCAGAGCCCAGTGAATAGTGTGCACTGCAGTAGAGCTGATATGGTGCGACGTTGCAAAGGGGAAACCACAGGGATTTATAGACACCGCGGGCATACAAGGCATACCTGGAAGTGATGATATTAATGATGATAGGGAAAGTGAATATTCCCGTAAAATGGCCACAGATGAGGAGAAAAGGGCATTAATGTTAGGGGCCCTATAACCTGGATGTTCTGAGGGGTGAGTCCGTAGGTCAAGCAAGTTCACGTCTGCAGTCATTTTGTGAATCTAATTTCATTCAGGAAATAAAACCTGAATTTTAAGGAGGCTTTGCCATGCTTCATATACTGCTAAATGAGCTGATAAATATTATTATACTGGTTGATTGCTGTTGGAATATTTATCCTCACTGGAAGATAAAAATTCCTATTAAAGCCATCTGATTTAGGTTTGCTAAGCCAAAGAGCCTATAGACTATTAAAACACTGATTGTGTGTGAAGCAGGCATGCAACTTGTGTTTTACCCACCAGTGGACTCTATTGATTAGCTTTATATTTCAAAATGGGTGTAGATCCTGAGCCTGTTTCAGGAAGGTGTCTAGCCTACAGAAGCTATGTTCATGTTTTATTACTGAAAATAAAGTTTTATTTACTGTCTTGTCAGCAGTGAGAGATGGGACGTCGAGCCAGTGTGAAGTACCAAGAGACCCCCGCTTCCCAGAATGTCCAGGGAAAGTAGATGTGAGTATCTCAATATGTTATTTTCATTTGAATTTAATGGTACAACAGGTGTTCTATCCCTTGTCAAATCCAAAATAATAATGGAGTTTTGGAATATTTTAACGCATTGTAGGCCTTTTTCTCCCCCCTACTTATGCAAAAGCACCTCTTGAAAGCTCTCAATTTGTTTGTTTTTTTGTCTTTTATTTTCTCATGCTTTTTACTCATGTTAGCTAGATGAAACAGAGTCAAATTAAGCAGCAAATATAAGTTTTAGTTGTAACTTCAAATTTGCTGTCCTATTGGTGGGAGACTTAACATTGTGTGATGAGGAAATACGCAACAAAGGCAGACCAGCAGGTTTAGGTAATTGAAGCAAGATTATCATTGATTATAAACTGTTATAGAAAATATAGAATCCCTGCTGTTTTCAGTTTTTCTCTGGGTTGCTGTGATTATCCTAATGTGTGTGTTCTCTGTATACCATCCAGTGGATGCGTGCACGTTGGACGTCGGACCCTTGCTATGCTTTCTACGGTGTCGATGGTTCAGACTGCTCCTTCCTTATCTATTTAAGCGAGGTGGAGTGGTTCTGCCCCCCACTGGTCTGGAGGAACCACAGCAGCCCCCCCCCACAGCATTCACAGCAGGCAAAGACCCCGAAGAGACAGGTGAGGGGAGTTATCCCCAACATGCACAACCAATATTAATGTCAACAATAAAGGCGACAAACTTGCAATACTACTACTAATTCCCCCAGTGGTGGAAATTAATGGGAAATCATGGCAAGAGTTCCTCTGGAAATTCACACAATACTGTAAAGGGAGACAAAAGGGCCAAAGAATGCAGCTTATCACAAAGAACGGCCTTTACTGCATTTCACCCCTCTCACATTTGTTCCTTTTAGCTGTCATCTATTCAAGAAAGAATGTTGCTATTGTCCCCTATTGGCCACTGTTGATGATTTGTAGGAGCCATTGATCTTTTTCCTGTGAATTCTTAAAAACAACACATATAGGTTTAAATGTAAAAATTTTAAAGAACATCTGGATTCTTGTTATTACATGAGTAAGACATGCAATAAGACGTGCAAACACTCGCCTTTCTTATAAACTCTTTAAGGTTTTCTGTGCTGTTGCACCAAAATACAATTGATTCACTAGTCAGTAACCTTCAGTTTCATTTGTTTGCTTCAGAATTTAATATTTTTGAAGAAAATAAAAATTCATATCTTCAGTCCAGTAATAAATAAAGAGTGGAGTCAAGAGAATAGAAAAGCAAATGTCAGAGTTGTTTTTAGATTTTGCTTGGAGTTTTTAGTTTTTTGCTGTAATAGATCAAATACCTAAAAAAGAACTTTTCTCACTTAATTATTCCCCCCTAATTGTTTGCTGTTATATATATTAAAAAAAGCCTGTAACCACAAAAAGATGGAAAATCAAAGAGAGTGATTTATTTTCATTCATGTGTCCATAGTACAAGTCAAAAGAGAAACAAAGAGTGTGAACAGTCATTTTGCTCAAAAACTGTCATTCAGTTGAGCAGTTTTCTTCTTTTCTAAATAATAGTTAACCTTCATTTAACCCTGAATACTTCCTACTTATTAAAACAGGCCAGAGCCCTCATCATAATACTCAACCTCTCGTTTTCTCATTATCTCTGAGGTCTTGGAACAGCAAAATATTTAGGACTTTAATGCCATTCACAGGAAATGTCAGCTAGCTGGTGATGCAAGGACAAGTCAGTGGATTCAATTATACAGTGAGCACCTTAGACATCTTTAACAAAGTTAGTGGAAGTCAATCCAGTGCTGGAATATATCAGTCAGGACCAAATAGTCGTGACAGTATCATACCCGGGACTACACTGCCAGTGAGACTAAAAACCTGAAATAAAGACATTTAAAATGACTGTTCCACTTGTCCCACCTATTTTTCACCTTCACACACTCTCTTCTCCTTACTCTCAATCCATTACATCCTCAGGCTGCTTTCCGCACAGACCTTTCTGTATTGCTGGACCAGGTTGGGACGGTAAAGGAGTCCCTCAGCTTCATGAAGCGCCGAATCCGCCGCTTGGCACAGCAGTGGGCAACAGCCGCTAACCACCTGGATGCCAAGCTTGAGCAGCGATGGAGGGACCAGAAGAAGGTGAGAGAAGAAAGAGAGAGATAAAAAGGAAAGGTGATTAATAATGAAGGATGCTGTGTAAGAATGAAGTGGCTGATGTGTCTTTTAAACCTAGGTAGTGACCTTTTGATAAGGTTAAACGCAAAGTGTAGCTGAGAAAAACCTGATAGTAAGAAGATCATAAGCCTCAATTAAATGAATGGTGTTACACACCAATGCACACCTGTTGTTGCTATTGTGCAGAAGGGTAGAGAATGCAGTAGGAGTACAACAATACAATGGATCTGCTTAACATTAAAACACTGACACACAATTCAATCCATTATTCCAGATTATACTGTCTTGAGTATTAATACAAGAAATAGATTATTTCAGGTTATGTTAAAGCCTCTCAGTTCAGAGATGCAAAGCATCAATGTTTTCCACTTGTGTAGCTGCAAATAAAAAGCCTTTTCACATGCTGCTAAAAGGGTTCTCAGTTTGAATGATGGTAGGAGAAAAATGATAGAGGCAGTAATGATAGGTTGTCATCCATTGCTGCTGTCTGCATTTCTCTTCTATAATTAGTGTGTGACTCTCTTTTTGTTCAAATCTGTTCAAAAACACTGTTACTAATGTTCAAAGCTGTGCACTGTATAATAGAAATTCACTGCTGTATCACAGTGTTAAGTTGTTAAGTTAAGTCATTTTGGTTGGAAGCAGTTCAGTATGGACTTGGCTACTTCCTGCTTGCAGGCCATGCGCTCCCACTTAGTGTGAGAGAAAAGAAGGAAAAAGATGTGAGAATGGATGAGGGAGAAGAAATGAGAGGGAAAAAGGAGGTAAGAAATGATGATGATAAATGATTAGGATTATGATGAAATGCCAAGCATGTGCCGGTGCCAGAGGGAAAAGAATGAGATGAGAAAGGAAGGACAAGAGGGCGATGGATGGTAGTGGGAAAGGTAAAGTAGAATATGGATTAGGAAAGGATTAATGGAGGCAGAGAGGTGAGTCGTGAGGCACCACTGAGAGGAGCAAAGACTGGAGGGCCGGATTGTGTACGTTATTAAAAATTAGTTATTGATATAAAAAATAAGGTTATAAAATAAGGCTTACTTTTCCAAATGTCAACGAAAGCAATGCGTAATTATAACTTTTGGAGCTTCAGGAACTTTTTTGCTGCATGTAACCTTTCACTTCATCACATTTTACCTTTGTCGAACCTCCTTACTTTTTACATTACTCACCCTGCTCTGAGTAGACTCATAATCTTATAGTTAAGAAAACAGCGATAAATGAATGAGTTAATGTGAGAAGGCAGATTGAGCACACAGTCTTGATTTTTTTTTTTTTTTCACAAAATGCTTCTCTCCGCCCCCATCTCTCTCTGAAATAAGTTAACAAGGGTGAAAATAGTCCTCTGTCACCGAGATGGATGTTTGCCTTTCTTGTAGTGCACTGAGGGGATTTGTTATCCTCTATCATGGCTCTGTGGCTGCTTGAACAGCCTATATCCCTTACAACGTGCTGCTGCTGCTATCTCAATAGCAGATGTCCTGGTGTTTGTAAGAGTTCGCCTTGGCTGTCAAAAGCTGTTTATCAGAATAATTAGAAATGGATATAAAAAGGTGCTTGTGTGTTTGTCTCTGTCTGTGTCAGCCTGTCTGTTTGTGTGCATGATTGCTAATTGGATATCAATGCAATAAAAGTAAAAGGCAAAATCTTGTTTTCACATTAGATGTGTGTCTGTGATAATCACATTGATAAAATAATTGATGGAAGTTTTGACCACTTGCCTCCCTCACAGGAAGATTCATTTTCCTTTAAGCTTTAAAACAAGAACACAGCTTAACATTGAAAAGAAGAACACAGTTTGATTTTAATTAACTCTGACTCAATGTGAATTGACTATGGCCTTGCACTCGGCTAACCTTTGTCGATGACAAAATCTCTCTCTTCCAATAACAATTTTAACATTCTGCCAGAGTGTGCAGTCTTCAAAATCCCATTGGGGCTCTGTTGATTCAGTTCAGTTTCCTTCTTTGGCTTTCTCTTTGATTGTAAGCAGAGTGAATGTTTACTCAGAAAAAGAATAAATTAGCAGAGCAGAGAGGCAAGTATTAAGGGAGAAAGGATCAGGAGAAGAAAAGGAGAGAGAAAAGCAACACGATTCTTTTTCACTTTCAGAGGCAAATACAAGGACAGGAATCGGGGATGTGTGTGTGTGGGTGTGTGTGTGTGTGTGTGTGTGTGTGTGTGTGTGTGTGTGTGTGTGTGTACATGCATGAAAAGAAATGTTGAGAAATGTAATTCTATTATTTTTTAAATGCATATTTTTCAATCAAGAATACTGGAGAGTCAAATGTATGAGAATTTTTTTTTATGCAGTGATATTCTAGATAGACAATGATTTTCCTTTTTTTGTTTTGTGACTAATCTGCCTATTTCCTCAATGGTTGTGGAGTTCAGAAAGAATACAATCAACCCTTTGCTGCACCTACCTTTCATAGTTGTTCACGAAAACTCTTTTTTTTCTTTCTTTTCTCTTTTTTTTGGGTGCAGTTATCAAACTTAATGAAAAGCCTGCGTCAACCCATTCAGCAATTTAAGCATAGCTGATGGACTATTTTGTGTATCACAAATTGCTGTTCTCTTTTTACTAGACATCAAAGGGGACATATTCATCTTAGCCTTGTTATAATGGAAAGGCTTTTTAACAGACAGTTGTACAGAATCCAAAGACACTGACCTTATCCTATGAAGTTACAACAGTGAATTTAGTGTCTGTCTTGGGTTTGTTTGAGTGTCACAGTGAGTGGCTGTGTGAATCTGTGCCTACTTGGTGTGCGCTGATCATGCACATTTAGTGTGTTTGTCATTATATGGCAGACTGTTAATTTCCTCTCTCCCTGTGTCTGCCCTCTTGAGAGTTAATTGACCTCTGACTGATGAAGAGGGACTAATGATGTATGGAAGATAAAGTGGGGGGGGGGGGCGAAGAAAAAGTTGAAAATAGGAGGAAAGAGGGGTGGAAGGTCAGAGTAACCTGACAATAAGGAGGAAAGACGTGAGGAGAAATAAAGTATTCTGCAGAGGTGTAAAAAGAAGGATGATGGAGAAGGTGAAAATAAGGGTAGAGTGGGGACGGTTGGCGGTGCCAGCTTGTGTTGCCACCCGTGGCCTTCCATCGGACAGCTGCGACCTTCATAAGAGCCACAGTGCATGAGCGAATAGGGTCACACTCACACACACACTTACGCGCAAACACACATGCAATCACATGCACTAACAGATGCTGAGACAAACATTAGCATTCTTCTGTCGTTAGACTATTAGTGATGAGTGGAGTGAAGCAGAGCAATAGAGTGGTACCACATACTTGGGAGTCACTTTTATTCTCCTGCTCTCATATGTACACACCAAGGGCTTTCCAAGGATTTTTACTTACACACGCTTATATTACATAAAACATCTGCACATGAAAGACAATAGATTTCCTTTTCCACAGTTTATCCTAGTTATATAATGATTAAAAAAAAACATTCAAAGCAGCGATGATGTGAAAAGACCTTGATTTTAGGGCTGGTGCTTGAGCACACACACTGACAGACAGGGCATTGTGAGGGTGAGCGAGAGATTTGAGCGCGGGTGCGTTTGTTTTCGTATCTCTCTGTCTGTCTCAGCAGGTTTGGCAGGGCTTTGTGTTGGCTCCCTACGGGACGATAACAGTAGAGAGTATCTTCAGATCCTTTTTGTGAATCCCCTGAGCTACCCTGGTGAACAAGCAAGCATCCACCCTGAACACACACAAAAAACATCCACACACACTGAGTTTATTGATGTATGTCTTCTGAAATAAAGGCGCACAAACAAATAAAAACAACCAAAATTCAAAATCCATCAGCACACACACACACACACATACTATGAGACACGCGCCATCTGGGAGTACGGTTAGTCTACTGTATAAAGAGCTGCACTCTCTCGTGTGTGATTAGATTCCTTGGGGAGGCAGCTGGCCGTGACACGGGAATTTATAAGGAGGTACAGCTCTACCTTCAGTTACTCACTGTGTTGTCGACATCCCATTGTGTGGCTTTTCCACCCGTTCAGCTTCATTTTCAAGTGAGTGCATGAGCAGATATGCAAGAGTGTGTTGGTGGATATCTGCACAGTGAAACACAGTGAGATCCACCCACCTCACTTCCTCTCTCCTCGCTGTTCCAGCTCTTGATTTCTATTTTGTGATATAAAGGTTACCACTCCAGCATTGTCCTGACATGTTTCATTGAACTCCACTCTAATTCTATTTCTGCCTATTAGAGTGAAAGTGAAATCTCTCCTCAGCACTCAAGATCAAGGGTGCGAGTTGCCAGGTTTTGAAAAGCGTCTTTCCTTCTCTGCCTATAAACTTGTATCTGTGTGGATTCCAGTTTTATTGAATCCAATCCACAGTTATTCAGCTCTGCTGCCACTGTGTGATATTTCTCATATTTATTTAGTAGCAGCGCTACTGTGCTGCTGCCAGTATGTGAAATTTGTCTCCTTCTGTCTCCATTTCTGCATGGTTGCCAGTGTTTGTGTGATACACCCTCAGCAGCACCACAACCACCACTAAGCCAAGAGAGTGAACAGTATTGGCGCCATGAATTCTCACTCTTGCCATCTGCCACCCAAACTGTAATTAAATTTCACTTATCTTTTTTTATGAAGCAGAAGTTAATAGAGCAGGCTTATTAAATCAGGGGATTTTTCACGCCAGCTGGAGTGTCCCTGGAGCTTGACTTCACCGCATACACACACCACTGTCCAATGTTTCACCGCATTTTGGACTTTAATAGAATGACTTAAGAAGTTGCACTGGATGTATACAGCTATAATGCAAATTAACCTCCCATCACCATACATAAATATAACTAATAACTAATACTTGTGGCAAACTCTAAACACATAAAATATTGGGTTTCCGGGCTACTTTTTCTGTTCTAAAAGGCTAAATCCAAAATTTCAGAGAAAAATCAGGCATAAACAGTTGTTGGATTGCGAAATCTGTGATGTGTGAGAGCAGTGTGTGTGCATCAGTGCATTGTAGTTAATGTGGTACGATGGAGAAAGGAAGAGAGTGCAGTGCAACATACTACTAAAAGCTTTGGGAAGCTTTTAATCATTATCTCTGCAGTTTAAAGCTGTGAAGGTTCAGGCACAGTACACACATGCGTATACATTCAAGCAGAGAGAGAGAGAGAGAGAGAGAGAGAGAGAGAGAGAGAGCAGTCACTTCTGAAACTTTGTGCCAAACACCAAACAGCTAGCCCTAAGCTCATTATGTATGTTGCATGAAGGTGTTCATGCTGTGGTAGTTAATCAGGATTACTCAGCAGAGCGACGCTTGGACATGGTCGTGTATAATCCTCTGTGAAAGGCAAGGAGTTGCTCATTTCTCTGTGGGTTGATTATGCAGTGGCTAGGTGGACATGCATGACAGGACTGTATCCTGTAAGTGCAAAGTTGTTAAACAATGTTACACATAAACTGTGATAATTCCTCCAAATGCGTTAAATTATGTTTTAAAACAAAGGGGGATTTTGCTTCGGGGTGCATAGAAATGAGGTGCAGCAATTATCTGTGTATATGCATATGGACAACTTTAAATGAGTGGGACAGTTAAGTCTATAATGATGGATTTCTACATATGCATGCTATTCAGTTGAAGCATGGGGGGGTAATTCGCTGGGGATTTCAAAGAATTACTTTTCAGTTTCCATAATTTTCCTTTGGAAGAGTCTGAAATTCTAATGATTTTAATCCTCAAACTCATTAAAACAGTTTGCACTGCAGAAGCTTTACTTTCAAGGAGCTTAACTTTAAACAGTATGCACACATATATAAATAATGTAATGTAAATCAGATCAAATTAAATATGCTTTAAAGTACACACATTAAATATTACGTGTATCAAAATTACAACATCATAAACAAGTCATGTTTTCATATCTCAATGATTAAACAACAAACAAAAATAATGACCAAACTGGAGAATTAGGTTTAAATTTGTAATAAACCCTTTAAGGCATGAAAGTTAGGGACTGATGCAGATGATAAGTAGTCATTAACAGAATTTAAAGCTTCAATAAGCTTCAGCAAGAGTTGAATATTAACCATTTTATTTTTGCAGTCTGTATTCTTTCTCAGTAGAGCCGTTTCTGTTAACTTTTATTTTAACTCTTTGACACAGTGTGTGCCTTTTCTCTTTCAGATTCTGGTCCATGTGGGCTTCCTGACAGAGGAGTCTGGGGATGTTTTCAGCCCCAAAGTGCTGAAGGGGGGTCCTCTGGGAGAAATGGTCCAGTGGGCTGACATTCTTACTGCCCTCCATGTTTTGGGACATAACCTCAAGATCTCTATGTCTGTTAAGGATCTGCAGGGGTGAGTCACAAACAAGCCAAATCCTACAGTGTTTGACTTGATCTGGTAGCGACCAATGCTACACTTGTTAACTCTGCTTTTCATTCATCAAATCAGCTCCTTGGCCGTTATTGACATTATGACTCCCCTCCAGTGAACCAGTGTTTGCTTCTCTAAGAATGAAAAAGTAAATGTGCCTTGTTTCACTATAAAAGAAGCAAATTGCAGTGGTATTCAGAATGTTAAAGCAGCAAAGATTTCTGAGGATCAAGGAGTTTGTGCCATGTCTTAAAACCAGAATAAAGCTCTGTTTGAATTGGTACTAAGAGGAGCTGGTAGATGACATTTCCGCAGTTGACTGGCTACATTACATCGATACAGGGATTATCCAGACAAGGAAACATGTTTGCCTTGAAAAGAGAAGGTTATTGACTGGTAGGGGAGAAGCCATAGGTAAACAGTTTGATTACTTGAACCAGAGTCTCGCCCTTTCTAACATTTATGTTTTGTTTACAGTGTAAATTGCTTTCACAAATGTCATCATGTCACAGTCGTATTTAACATGTTTATTAGAAGTGATGCAAAATGACCCTTGGTGACAGCTGTGACAACAAACCAATAACCATTTTCAATCCCTGTTTTACTAATGTGCTTTTTCACTACCACACATTGTATTCGGAATATGCAAGATAGCACTGCACTCTAATTATGCCTTATTCCCACTTAACCTAAAGATTAGCTATGAGGGCCCAAAGGTCCTGGTGATTTATTTGTCATTGTATTGATCTCGTATCGACACACACCACAGCTTCCTGTCAGTGTGACTGCGTTGGTGTGTGTCTTTTTATCCCTTGCGTCAGCATGCTTACATGTTTCTGCTGACGGATACAGCTGTAGCGCCAACACACACACACTCACGCACACACACACACACACACACACACACACGGGTGGGTGTAAATCAACCCTGTTGGGAAAGATCCCTCAGGCTTGTTCTGTCCAGTCTGTGCAATATCTACTTCATGGCTGAGACTGAATAAATCACACAGGTTGTCAAGCTCTCTTAAGATGGATGTGTAATGTTGAACAGCAGAATTATGAATAGGTAAGAGTTTTAGAAGACGACTGAATTACACTGCAGATGGGTGACGTCTTTGTTCAGCCTTGATTTGGCCAATAGCCTTTGTCTTTCTGCCATCGTTGATCACTGCGATGACACATGTATGGTGTATAGATCAATATAATGATGTCTACAGAGACCCCGCCGAACTCTTTTCACACTATGCTGTAGGCTGCGACAAGTCCCACAAATCACAGAAGAAGTATTGTATTGACCCCCAGCCTTTGGCAGTCATTTTGTAGACATATAACACCTCTGCAGGGAGGAGAGACATAGTGGGAAAATCTAGAGGCATTTTATACTTTAAAAATGAGTTTAGAGATGGGAGGGACATCCACAAGGCTGAGTTCAGTTGTCAAACTTGAAATGGATGGCAGGATCTTTTTTATTGCATGTGTGTCACTGTAGTGTCCCCATTTAAAAATTGATCTTTTGCTCAACACAAGAGGGTGGGGGCTTTTTTTATGGAGACCGGGCTGTAAAATCTAAGATACCAGCACCAAGAATTATTCCATTCACCTTGTCCACATCAGATCGCTTTAAAGGAAAATTCCTTTTTAGCTTTGGTTTACCCAGGGGAGAAGTCTAATATTGTATAAAAAGTGCCTCTGTGAAAGATAGCACATCAACTTTGCTTCCTGATGTGAATCTTTTCTACACAGTTTGTTGCAGGAGAGTTGGGCAGAAAAGTGTTTTGCTGTGTGTCCAGTGATTTTCTGTTGATGTCTCAGTTTTTTTATGCTAGCAGCTTTTATTTCCCTTTTCCATGGTCTGTCAGTAAGACAAAATAAAAAGAAAACATGAAAGTTAAAATTGAACTAAGGTGACGATGCAGATTGGCTGTCACTGAATTATAAAAATAAGAAATTCTTGTTTTACTTTCCTACAGCTCAACAAAAATCCTTCAGTGTCTATATTGATTTTTGGCTCATTGTAATGTGTTGAAAACCCTACAGGTACCCAACTTGTTATGGATAATAACATAATAGTGGAAAGTCTCAGTTTAGTTAAAACATCAATGATGAAATCAATTTTGGGCAAACAGATTCTACTGAAAGGAGGATACACTGCTTTTAGCTATTTGTGTTTATTGATCAATAAGATACTCCTTTGTGCCATCATGCTGTGTAGACTGAATGCATGTCCATGTATTATTTTCCCTGCCTTGCTGCTATGCTACACGTAACTGCACAGTAATAAAAATTTTATCCTTGAAAAAATGAATTGAATTTATCCAACTATTTTCTTAACATAAGACATCTGATGCGTTACACGCACAGGTACATGTATTAGCTTTGTTTTGTGAGTAAACAAGTTTATTTACATCCTGTCATACAAAGGCAAATGTCATGTTTTATCAGTAAACAGACAAGAAAAGAAAGTAACATTTAGGGCTGCCTGTTAAAAGTTGATTATTTAAATTTATAGTCAAGACAACCCCAAGTCAACTCGCATTTTGTCAGTCCAATCAATGCACTGTTGTTGTTTTTCTGCAACATACACTTATGCACACATCTCAATGCAAGAACACCAGCATGGCAGGCGTGTGCAAGAAGTTAGGACAGCTTGGTATGGTTAGCCTACAGCTAAATGCTGTCAGTTGATGTTCAATAAATGTCGATATTAGTCATCAATTATTAAAAGAACCCAACATGACACAAGACCATAAAAACTAACTGGGAAAGGGCGTAACACCAGACAGCATGAGGCCCGGCAGCAAAACTCAAATCTGTCGGCTTCATTGACACTGTTCTGGAATGTGAAGTCAGCTAAACCAATTTTGAACCAGATGGTGGTACATCTTTCTCTACTGTCCAGTGTGATTGAGTCTCTGGCTGACAGCGCTGTCAGGAGACATATGGGTTTGGACTGTGGTACTGTGGACTGTGAAAAAAAAAGGGGAACAGATGAATAACCACAGTTTCCCATGGAGG
This sequence comes from Acanthurus lineatus, assembly GCA_029814665.1. Classification (NCBI taxonomy): domain Eukaryota; kingdom Metazoa; phylum Chordata; class Actinopteri; order Acanthuriformes; family Acanthuridae; genus Acanthurus; species Acanthurus lineatus. The sequence continues at coordinate 17,484,582 of JAPZDV010000020.1, read as the reverse complement.
CTGCAAGTCAAATTTGGAAAGTTTTCTTTGCTTTTCTTTAGGCAACACTGACCAATTTTAGAACCAAACTGAACAAAAGGTTCCCGAGGTCCATCCACCTCCACAATTCCACAATGGTTTGTGTGTGTGTGTGTGTGTGTGTGTTTGTGTATATTCTCAATAGTGAAGACCGGAAAAAGTTTTTAACCAACAGAATAAGAACATATTTGGAGTGAGGATGTATCCTGACAGCTTTACTGTCTGAAGGTAAAGCCTTGGTTTAAATGGGTAGATTTGAATTTTTTTTGGCATTTACTTGAGATGGTTAGGGTTAGAGTAAGGGGGGTATCAAAGCGTTATGTCAGTGAGGGCCCTCACAAACATAGAAGTACAGGTGTACAAGTATATTGGTGTGCGTGTGCGTGTGTGTGTGTGTGTGTGTGCATAGCCTGTGAAACATTGCTCCCATGGCCACATCCGAGAGCTGGAATTTTCTGAGGAGCAAACAAAGGGTTGCTGTAATTGGCCACTAAGGGGATGATTTGGTCTTACTGTATACTGTATATATAACAAACGCCCTGATTTGTAGTTTCCGATCAGCACTTTTGTCAAAGCTGGACTTAACCACTGGAGATACATGGTTAGATTACAGTTGAACTCACTAATAACCCAAAAACAATGGCTGAAAGTAAAAGAAAATAAAATGTATTTCTGTTCATAATGTATACAGACAAACAACTTCTATTTATTTTCACAGAATAGCCATATACTTTGTGTAGATGAAGATATTTAGACTGAATTTTAATTTAATTTCTGTCACTGTTCTCCATTTGATCATATTGTCTTGTGGTCTATAAATCCTAATAATATGGGGATCCATTCACTTAAAATCTCTAATGTTTTCTGTGACAGCATAGGGACATAACCAAGTCTCAAAGCTGTCACTGAGATCAAATGGATTGATGAGAAAATGTGTTGGGAGAAGAGGGAAGAAAGAGAAATACAGCAAAGTGCTGACTTCACATCTGAGCAATCAGGGAGGGCACTCTCGTTATTCAAATGTGCAAATAATAGTTCAGTGATAAATGCCCCCCTTTTGTTTTCAGATCTCTGACTGTCCTTCATTTCTTTACAAAGCAGAAATTTTAGTCTCACCACTTACTTGCCAAACACAGCATCACACAAAGCCGAATTAATTCAATACAGATTCGTGCACCTTCCATTTTTGCTGACTGTGCACTCCTCACAATAGGGGCTTACTAGTAGCTTGATGGAAATGAAGCTGAATTGGTTGCCAATTAGATTGGCAAGGCACCTGAGATGTATTAGTGTGAGAGGGATAAAAGACAGGGCTCCACCTCCTCTACATCACAGACCCAAGGGTTTAGATTACTGAAAGCTGATGCTGTCAGTGTGCAGGTGGGTGGTCAGCACCTATGGCCTGATCCTGTCATCACTGTAAAGAGATGTAGAAAAAAAATTCAAAAATTCTGAAAGATAATAGACACACTTAATAAGTGTGTATGCTGGCCTTTATGTAATGATTAACCATTGTTACCCAAAGGCAACAAAGCAGTGAAGGTGTCATTATGGGAATGCAGACAAAGCAAGAAGAAAAAGACAAATAAGAAACTAGATATGAAATAAATAGATACTAATTTGTTTGTCGCCTCCTCTAAAACACTTTTGTTGTTTGTTGTGTTATTTAGTTTTTTGATTACCGTATTTTCCGCACTATAGGGCGCACTGTATTATAAGGCGCACTGTCAATGAATGGTCTATTTTTGAAC
>JAPZDV010000020.1:17468299-17482463 GCA_029814665.1 Acanthurus lineatus | reverse complement strand
CAAAATCGCTTCGAGTCAGTAAGCACAACCAGAATTAATCCATATATAAGACGCTCCGGATTATAAGGCGCACTTTCATTTTTTGAGAAAATTAAAGGCTTTTAAGTGCGCCTTATAGTGCGGAAAATACGGTAAATGTTTTTTCATAAAGTCACAGGAAACAATTATTATTCTACAATAATATGTGAGCCAGTATTTAAGACTCACTCTTGCCATCACATCCTCTAACTTCGGGTGTCAAGTTTCAACATCTTATCCCAGCTGCAGGGAATGTCTCAGTTGCCATGGAGATGAGACTCTGTGCCTTTTTTTGGGGGGGGGGGTGGAGAGACACAGAGACACAGTCAATCAACACCTTATACAGTGGAGGAAATCGAGGAAGTAGGAAAACCACAAGCTGGGCTGTGCTGATAATTGGATATTGTGACTGGACGGATACGAGACCTGCTGCAGGGATGCACTTTTGTTACCCTTCCACTCCACATGTGTAAGGGGATTTTTAGTGCTGGTGTTCTTTTGAGAGCTACATATATGTGTCCATGTTAAAATTCTATAGCTTAGTTTATACTGACTAACAGTTTTCTTTAAGATGGGAACTGTGAGTTAAGCTTGGTTGCTCTTTGCCTTTTGTGTAACTGAGGCTTTTCTGTAACATTTAAAAAGAAAAATGTTATTAATACATGCAGTGTAAAGGCAGCATACCTCAGTCAGCATGCATTGAAATTTAAATGACAATGACTGACAATGTTATTGTATGTACTTCATTCTAGCTAAGCCCAGCTATAAAGTACAAAAACACTGAATTTGTCAGCATGTTAAAGTGTTATTCACTATTGAGTAATCAGTGCCACAGATGTTTATCTTCAGCTCAGCTGTTTTCTCCTCATTGTATTGCATGGCAGGAAGCAGAAAAGAGACAGTAGAAATAAGGCTGGTACTATAAACAGGCTCGGTAGTGTACAACATACTAATGTGCTGACAGATGTGATACTTTTTTAGTTTAGGCTAAGCTAAACTGGAGAGCATTTGGTTACAACAGAAAGGTAATTAATCACTGTTTCACTCTCATTGTTCCTCCTTGAAGCTTGCCCTTGTGTCCCCAGTAAACACAGGTGCAGTGGATATAAATAATAAAGTGTGAAATTTTACCAGTGGTTCTCATACAGGGAAAATACTGCTGCTTGTTTTTAAATGCAGTTCAGATCCAGCTGCCTGGTAACTGCAGTCATTTGTCTAGTTAAAAAATATCAAGCACAATGACACACTTGACACACAGCACAGTGAAAGCTTCCTACTTACTCAATCATCATTTAATTTGAGTTTTATGTTTTATTTTTTATGTACTTGTGTCCAGGTGTTCCTCTGGTTAACAAAATTTTATCCTTACTCAGCTTCACACAGGTACAATCTCATTTGCAGATCTGGAATTACAATGAAGCAAAGATGAAGCGTAACCCTGTGTCGAGGTCCAACTTTCTTTTTTTTCTCCTATGTGTCATTGACCACAACTGCTTGCTGTTATTAGTTAATGCTTCTGCCATTCCTAAATGTTATGTACTGTTGATATTATGAGTTTCTGTAAAGCTAGCTGTTTATAATAATGTTTTGAATTAATACTCTAATTACAACTAATTGCTCCTGTTATGAATTACTGCTCTTGTGATTAAGTAATAATGTTGTTTTAAGTTACTTGTTATGGTTATGGCTGAATGCTGCTTTTTTTCAGCTTTTTTTTTGCTTTTCCACCAAAGTTGATGTGTCTGACATTTCTGGGTTACTAGGAGAAAAAAATAGTGGTTAAATACTCCTTAGTGACCAACATCCATCTTTACACCACCTTCACTAACTGTTAACAGTTGCTATTATGGGCGTCTGTTCACAAATCTTTTGCACTTCAGTGCCATAAAACCCTTCTGTTAAGTTTTTTGATGTGTCTCTGTACATTGCCAGCTAGTTCTGCTCCCACAGTGGTATTTCATTCCTCCCCTTCCTGCCGTGCCAATCAAACTACTAAAGTCAACCATTCATCTAACAAGAGGACTCTCAGTCAGTGTTTTTTTCTGTCTTTCCCAGATTTAAATCTCCTGGTTGCTTTAAGCTCTTTCTCACAGGCAGGGAAAACAGCTGAACAGACATCTGTTCTTTCTAAACAATGACGAAGGCTTACCCTTTCACTGACATATTGTGGGTTTTGTGATGTCTTTATTACAGCTTTATTCTTTCTGCTCACAATACCACAAAAATCTCAGTTCTGTGTACAAAGGTCAAATCTGCTGGTCAGTGAAGTTTCACTTACCTTATTTCCTTTGGACAGGTCATCAATATTAAAAGCCTATAGAGCCTCTGGTGTCTGGTTGTAAAGCAGGGCAACAGTGGCTGTTAACTTTGAGCCTTAAGCTAGTTCAGGAGACAGAGCTTTACAGTGTGACATATATGTATGTCACACTTGGCCATGAAGAAATCAGTCCGTATGATGAATGAAAGTACAGCTTTGATGTGTATTTGAGACAGAGCCGTTTGTGTTGGTGAATCGATGGCATGGCCTCTGTGGCATCAGTGCTGTGCTGTGCGCAAATAAAAAGCTAATGTGCAGCCTTGGTAGAGCTGTGTGTCTGTGTGTGATGCTGTCTGTCTTAAGCTTTTTGTAGGAAGGGAGAGGTTCTGTACACTTGCAAATACATGTGTGTGAATTTTACTACTACAGCATGCTGAAAAAGAACTAAAGCTAGTTTGCATCATAAGCTCATTGCTTCAAATCTAGCGCTTTGACCCAGTAATGGCTTGCATAACCCAAGAGATTAATGCAAAAAGAGCTAGCCTCTGAGGTTACGTAATGCCTTATAAAATTGGATTGGTCTTCACATTCTCTTTGCCTACTTATTTTTTCTCTGTACTTTGCTTTCAGTCTTTGCTCTAGTTTGATTGCCACTGATTTTCAGCTCTGTCTGTGGACACTTTCTTCTTTTTTGCTTTCATTTTCTTAGAATGTCTCTAGTTGCTTTTCTTTTTAGTTTTACCTCTCGCTTTTTGTTCTGACTTGGTTAAATTATTTATGGCAAGGTCAAACACATTGTAGTAAGAAGTATGAAAACATGTATTTCCTCTCAGAAATATAACTTTTTAGTATAAAGAATAAATGAGTTGATGTGTGGGTGGCACTGGGAGCTTCTGTTTACAACTTCTTCATCTTTTTGTTCAAGGTGTTTCTGTTTTTCTGTAAAGTCACACACTTGCTCTTCTGACTCTTGGCCTCGTAAAACTCCCTTGTATCTCTCTCTTTCTTCCACTGTCCCTCCCTCCTCCCCCTATCATTCCCCATCAACTTGACTCCCTCACCTTTCACCATCATTAAAGTGAAGCCTGTAGAGAGGCTGGACTCAGTGACCTCAGCTCTCCTCCTGCTCTCCCACAGGCTGCCTTAATATACCTGCCTTATAGCAGCTAAGAACACACACACAGTGCATCGTGCACATGTGCACATTTCCTCTTTGAAACCCTGATTTTGCTTTCCTTTCTTTCCTGGGCAATTAGGCTGTTCTCACTTTCCTTACATCGCTGCTCTCTTTTATTTTTTCACAACTTAGTACTTTTCTGTTTCTTCTGACTTTGTGCAAGCGAACAACCATGCAGTTTTAAACAACTTGCAAAGCAGCTGACTCAAAACATTATTACACACTTTGCTTTGAGTGCGGGGGAGAAGCATCTTCTATTAAATATATCTAAACTTTGAATTATGAAGGGAGTGTATACTGGAGAACCTGCTGAGGTGTGTGAAACTCCTGAGGAGACTTGTGAGGTAGCTCCGTCTTTAGGAGAAAAAATAGCGCATTGACATTAATCAGTTGTGGGAGCTGTGTGTGTGTGTGAGTCTGTTTATGTGTTTATAGGTGTAAGCTGTGTATGTGTGTGTCAACTTGTCTCTTTGTTAAAAACTAGAGCGTGCAAATGAGTAGTTTGCTGTGTCTGCATCATTTTGTCCCCTTAAAATGTCTGTTTTATCAGAAAGAAATTACTAGCAAACTCCACTCCATTCCTTCAGTGCTAAATGTTTTTTACTCGAGAGCTTAGTACTTACTATGGATTTGAAGTACTCTTACTTCACATAGGTTCCTTTAAACTATAATTCAAAGGGAATATTGAGTGTTTTATTTTACTACAATTATTAGATTAAACAATTAGTTGAAAATATAAATATGCTTTCCTAATCCTTCAACATTTTTTTAACTTATTTTTTATAATTTTTAGACTTTTCAGAATATTTACAAACCACATAACCCATCAGTTAGTTTAAACATTCATAACCAGTTTTATCCTAAATCAAATATTAGTTGCCATCAAAATAGTTATGAAACTACCTAAAATACTGAAACAGTGCTTGCACCACCACCGCTCTGCTGTCCTCCTTTCTTGCCCTCGATCAGGATCTTTCTGGCTTCTTCTCCCTTCTTTCTCTTTCTTCCTCCAGTTGTTTTCCCTATAAGCTCAAATCATTGTGCTTGTTAGCAACTTCCCAGATTTTTACAGCATTTCATCACCCTAGACCCTGCCTTCTAACCCCTTACGGACATTCACACACACACAAACATGCAAACACACACAAACCACAGTAGTACACACTTGGTAATTACTTGCCTTATCCCCCATCTCAGATTTGAAGAACTGATGAAAAACAAAACCGTTGTGGCCCATAGGTGACTGTGTCTTTCATTACTGGTGTTGCTTCGACTCATATCTCCACATGATGTTACATCTAATTGGTCTGTGTGACACAACTAGGACTTAATACAAATAGAGCAGGCTGCTGCTTCTGTAGTGGATTTAGCACAGTCACGGTGTACGAATATGAATATGCCTGTATATACTTGTGTATATTACGTTATCCCTAAGCCCCTTAACATTAAATGATTGATAACATAAATTGAATTTTTTAAGGTGATACAAGATGTCATCTTAAATTTGAAACAGTAGCTCCTGTAATGTGACATTTTACATTATTTTAACTGAGAGGGAGGAAGGTAGAGAGAGGGATTTAATCCAAATCCTTGAAAGCTAATTGTATTCCAAATCAAGTGGGCATGACTGAAAAAAACTGCACTGTGCTATACAGAGTTGTGTGAAGAGATATGGAGAGGTTCACCTCCACACGCCTCACCCTCACCACTTGTTAGATCAGAAGGAGGATAAGTGTTACATCATTAAATTATACTTTAACTATATTCTTTTGAAAAGTGAACAAAAGTTTTTATCAGCTGAAATCCAAACTACCAGCTATTAAATTGTTCTGCTAGCTAAGTTATAACAAATGGTCAACATGTTTTTTGTATGAAGGACTGGGTAGCTTAACACCTTGTGCTGCATCTGATCCAATACATTTATGGAACCACTTCCAAGGTCAAGATCGGTTGTTAAAAATATTTTTAATGTTTTACAGGTGAAAGGAAAAATTTGATATATCAAAATACTTCCAAAAAATAGATTGCCTGCACATATGAGACACACTCCAATGTTTTTGTCCCCAAGCACTAATGTCAGAAAAGCTCAAAAAGCACAGTTGTTACCCAGAGTATTAATGATGCTCTGTTTTATTTAATGGCCCAATCAGCCACACAGTGATCTAGCATGCACAATCGCCTTTACTGATCTGTGTGGGCAAGAGAGTCCCATGAATAAGACCCTGCAATGACAATAAGGTTTTTTTCTCACTCTTAAATGCAATTTACCTGCTTGTTTGAGTCAATGGATTGTCTAGCTTATAGTCCCTATTGGTAATTGCTTGACTGTACTCAGGATTAGGGTTAGTGCATACTGTTAGTTAATCTTCTACTGATGCTGTCAGCTGCATTACTTAACACTGTCCTCTGGACTGAGGAAGAGCAGATCCAGAATTTTCATGCGGCTTAGAAAAACCAAGATGAGTGCTATCAGATTTGTGAATCTGATTAAAAAAAACATCCAACATGTGGGGTATCATTAAAATCCATGTAAATGTGTATTTAAATCACATTTTGTTTTTAATCCAGATAATAGATGCACATAATATCACATGTAAATTTGATATTTGATCTTATGATCCATCAAACATAGCAGTTGTTATTACTTTTTACACCTGTGCTTTTCCAGCTTTAACATGTCAACATATTTACAATAAATGAGATTTATTTTTTCTGCGGGAAATACATTTCTCTGTAAGACCAATACAATTATTTCATCTGGTCCATTTAAGAAAAATAAGTAATTTATAAAAAGAAAGGGGCAGAGTGGAGACTAAATGCAGTTAAACTGGCCCCAGGGTCAAACAGTTGACTCTGGCTGAGTAAAGTAAAGAAAAGAAATAGCTAGACCGACAAGTACAGAAAAGGCATGTTTAGGAGATGTGTATGCGTTGCATGGAAGTGTGCAGGTTTCATCATCCCAGATTCATGAGGACTTTTCAATCTCCTCTTACTGGGAAACAAAAGCAGGGGAGGAGAATTGTAGCACTGAATGCACTCAATGCCTGGGGACACTCAGAGCCGAGCTCCAGCAAAACCAGCGATATCAGCCATTCATCAACCTCCCTCACCCAGCTTCTTGTGCTTTTCTCACAAGGAGTTGCCTGAGGCAGACGGAAAAGGAAATAAAGAAAATGACAAAAAAGAGTAGTTGAAGAAAGTGTAATCTCTTGTAGTAACACATCTAGCTTTTCCTTAAATGCTCTGTCTGACTGACCCATAGATCCATCAAAAGAAGTGGACGTAGCCTTTGGGTCTGTAAAGTGAAGAAAATGCAGGTGTCTGGAATCAGCATTCCTTCTAATCGCCACAAGGGGGCAACCACAGTGGTTGTAAAAAGAAATTTGGTCCTATTTAAGTTGAAGAGAAAATGACCCCACTTTACCCTTGATTTGGTTCTCACTGAACATTTTTCTGAAGAGTTTAAGATCCTAGTTAGCCAGTTTCAAGTTGTTTTCAATGTGGCATGATGTTCATTTTGAAGATTATAGCCCAGTTGAAAGTAAATTAGAAACGATAAAGCAGCATTTGCTTTAGGGTGTGATTATTTTGTAGTTGACAAGCTGATACAACTGCATAACCTCTTGTTCTCCAGCAGATCGAGTCAGAAGAGAGGTGTTAAAAATGTGTGTCCATTGCTTCTCCAACCATTTTCTTCTCCAACCATTTGCCCATTTATGGTCACATCTGGCTCCAAAACACAAATCATTGGGTGACATTACGGTGGCTACATCCACCTCTGTATACAATCTACAGACTGACCATTATGGCCTTCTGTCTCTAATAATACAACTCTTTTGTGTGATCTCGACTAGCACAGAGTTGAGAGGCACTAGCAAGCATTGCAAACAGTTAACAATGACAGCAAACCATCTGAGGCATTATATATGTAAGCATTTGGGATTAAACACCAGGGATGTTAATTCATGATTAGAGGTGTAGGAGCAAAGAGAGGTGTAAGAGGTGTAAAGCAAATTAATTGCAAAAAGAGCTAAACCTTTGGTAAAACTGCTTGCATGCAGTGTTTGAGAGCCTGAGTGTATTAGTTTTTAATGTACTTAGCACAGTAGATAATGTGTTGGGTTTTTTTGTTTTTTTATATTGTGGTGTAACAAAAAATGAAATAAAAAATATTTAATTTATGTGGTTAATTTAGGTTCTGCAGTGCACTTAATGAAAATACAAAGGGTTCATTTGCAAAAACAGAAATCTTAATTTCTTTTTCTTTAATGGTTGTTTTTATGCACTCCAGGAAATATTAACTTAACTGGTTTACTAATTTGATGCTCTATCTGTTTTTAAAAATAAATATTACGTAAATAAATATGTAATATAAACAGGAATAACAACTGGATGATATTTTATTTTGACTATCAGAATTTTTTTTCTGAGAATGAGAACAGCTTTGTTTATGTACTATGTTAGTGTCAACTTTCTGTTTTTATCTAACAGTAGTATACTTAATTTTATCTGTAAAACCAAAAGTGAGAAAAATTTAAGTTTAAACCAGAGACACCAATTTATCATGTAATGCCAAGCACTGCCAACAATGGGGTCAGAAACCTCTTATTATCCACATTTTTCTTTAGCAAAGACAGTGCTTGTTAGTTATATCAGAGCCCTTGTTATCTCCACTTTCACAGAAAAGAGAGTGCAGCTGATGTGAGCAAAGTCAAGCATAATTGGGTTTGGTACCTACATACTCTAACCCCACAAGGCGTCCTTGGAGTTGTTAAGAGTTAACACGAGAACCTAAAACAGTTTGCTCAATGATGCTGTCAGTGCCTCCTCTTCGTAATGGCTTGAAAGGCGACGGGCTGTCAGAGCCGGGCTCAAAATGATGTCAGTACACCTGATATGTCTGTGCCCTCTCTGAGGAGAAAATTGGGCCATTTTAGTGCAGCCAGCCTTAAAATTAGGCTAAGTAAAGAAAGGTGTTGACTTCACTGAATCTAAATAGATTGCTCTTTCTACAGAGAAAGACAGTCGTAAAACACACTGACAGTTCTTTTTTGCGAATGCATGCAGTATCAGTGCAGACAGACGCTGCTCTAACAGCTTCTTTACGGCTCCACCACCGAAAAACTGACATTGTGTTTCTGCTCCATTTGTTTAATGGAAAGATGTGAGCAAAAGGCCATAATAACTATATTCTGCAGAAACCACATTCCACCACTTTTGTTTGTATGTTTCAGTATCTGGAGTTTAGGTAAATTGAATAATACAGCAGATTTGAACCCTGTTTGAGAACAGACTGAGCAGACGGAGTGAATCTCCTTCTCAGAACCCTTTTTACACAGATCACAGATGTCCCTGCTACATTATCACAGTTGTGCCACTTTTGTTGTGCTGTCTTTCCATCCTGAAAAATATATCAACAAAATATTGATTTGATTTGGTTTTGTGGTTTCAAAGGTGGAATTGGGTCATGTCAATAGTAGAGGTGAGCAGTTTTTCATCATCCATGTGTGTTAAAAATGCAGAGCGTACGTGCGTTTTGGACCTGTTTGTTGGCACATCTTACCATCATAATAATGCCCACTCTGAAAAGCAGGAAAAACAATTTGGGCGCTGGACGTGAAAATTTCAACTGTGTTGGTTTGAAACTAGCAATGACACTTGCTCTCTGCCGTGTGCCATTCTGCAACAAGCCTAAGATAGGGCCTATATGTTTACTATGTTCATCATCTTAGTTTAGTTTGTTAGCATGCTATCATTTGCTATTTTGCACAAAAAGCTCTGCTGAGACTGATGGAAATGTTATCTCATTTTGTTAGCAGCAAAGTGTTAAACAAATTTGTTAAGAAATTGTGTTAGATTAGAAATCACATGATTATCAAGGTTAAAATTCGTCCTTCTCATGTCTTTACAAAATATCATTAAAATTCATTCAATGGTTGTTAGGTTACATCAGTCTGGACTAAACTGGCAGATCATTGGACTGACAGGAAGATTAATGTTGCCAACACTAGAGCCAGGCCACAAGAATGACTACAAACTGCTTAGTTAAGGTGAGAAATCTATTTAGTTCAAAAGAAACCAACCTTGGCTGTCAGTGCCAAAAAGAAAATCATAGTCAGTTGAATTTAAACAAATTCTGTTTTTAGGCTCTTTCTGTCACTCTGACAGCCTCAAAGGTTTTCACTGCGCAAAAAATCAACATTGTCACTTATATTATGCACCACTGTTTCTTTACGCCCCATCAGATTTAATACTTTTGATACTTTTGCATGGCTGCCCCGCAGTCACATCGGCTCAATGTGTGAACAAAACAACTTGCTAATTAATACTTGTCAAGTCAAAATGAAAGTTACTGATGAAAGCAGCACTACAAACTTTTGGCATGTTGTTGAGGAACGGATGAGAGGTTACTTTATTTTCCGTCTTTTGAATGTAAAACTCTTTTCTTTAGTGCCAGTGGGGGGTGTGAAAGTCTAATTTCTGGTGTGAGCTTGAACTCAATTGAGGCAGCTGAGTGCAACATCAGAGGGTCAATGGTCTTCGACATGCATCAATAAAAATTAGCTCAGTTAGTGCTCTGCCCTGTCAGCTGCATAATACTAATGAGTTCACTTGAACACGCTGCGCATGTGTGTCTGAGTGTGTTTGTGCGTGTTTGTGTGCAGTGGGATGTGGGATGGCACTTGCATCCTCACATCCCTCTTGACACCAGATGACTTCTGAGTGTTTGTTCCTACACATTCATCCATATGTGTGTGTTCTCTCCACACTTGAGCGAAAGGCATCTGCCTGCTGTATCATAGAGCAGCACTCTGCTTCTGTTTTCATTCCTTCCTGAGTGCTGGTGGCAGGTTGCAAAGTGGATCTTTTTGATCTGCACCATATGTGAGAGCATAATGATATGTATATTTGCCAAAGTGTCTATTTACACAAGTATATCCAACCATATGTATTTTCATATGTGTGTGTGGTGTGTGGTCTGACATGTGTATCCGTCCGTGTGTGCGTTTTCAATTCCCCCGACTTTGTCCGTCACAACCAATGCAGGCTCCTATTCTTCTTGATTTAGTGGGATTAGATCAAAAGTTGCTGACGAAGGAAAAAGAGCAGAGCGCCTGACATCTTGAGAGACAAAGCAGGAGCTGACTTTATTAGCAAAGCATGCATATGCAGAGAGTGTGTGTATGTGTGTGTAAATAGATGTATCTGTAAATTCACACATTTTTCAGTCAGACCTTGGAGGTTACGATGGCGTGTGTATTTTCATGAATTGATTGTCTCCTTTCCTCTCCCAAACCCTTTTTTTCACTACTTTCAGCCTTTTAACCTTTCTAACATTACCTGATTACTTTTTGTCTCCCTTCCCTCATTTATGTCCTTTTCCTCTTTATTCCTCTTCCTCTCTCCTTTTGCTCACATCAACTAGTTTTTTTCTCTCTCTCTTTCTCTCTCCCTTGTGACTAACTTGTCATTTCTCCTCTCACCTTGCTCCCCTGTCTTTCTCTCTATTTTCCTCTTTCCGCATCTCTAATTCTCCCTCTCTGCACCGGAGCTCTTCATCTGAGAATTTTATTATCTCTGACAGGAGTGTTGAATTTTTTCCTCTTCCTTCTTTCATCTCTGATTCATCCCTCCTGCTGCTCTCTCTCTCTCTCTCTCTCTCTGTATTGGTGTTTATGATGCCTTGTGGCTTCCTTATCTGGTGCAGCCTGCCTTGGCTGATAACTGGGGCCTGTCAGCTACTTCCAGCACTGGCGTATCTAAACGTGTGTTTCGGTCCATGTGAGTACTTGTGTGTTAAAGATTGTGCTGAATGGTATGTATGTATCTACTTATGTATATGTGTTTATGGTTGTGCATTAGTGTGTGTTTCAAGCAAGAGAAACCCTGCCAGCACGAGCCCAGATTGTCATCCCATGGGTGCAATCAGAGGCGGATGTGGAAACAGATGATTACATGGATGTTTCAGTGTATGATTACAATCTGTGTGTGTGTGTGTGCCTGTGTGCATGTGTTTGTGTTTGTGTATCCAACTATCATTTGATTAAGTCTGAGAATTAAAAACACATTAATATACAACAGCATCTATTCTTTCAGGCAGCAGTTTTTAATATGTAGGTTACCACATGCACACAGATATACTCACTTCATCACTGAGCTAACTTCTTGACATGTAAAGCAGACTTCTCATCGTAAAATGGGAGTATTTTACAGCCTAAAGCTGCCTCTTGGGTCTACACATAAGAGGATCAAGCTAGTGTTGCACAATTTTGTCATCATGTCACGGTGATAAACTTTTTAACCAAATTTAACCCTGCAAGTTTTAGGGCAGGAACTTTTTTGATGTCACCTTATGCAACACCAATGCAACATTTTCATGACATGTAGGACCGAGTTTTTTTGTTTGTTCATTTGTTTTTAATCATTGACTTTTGCTTGACCCCACTTTTACGTCAGTTAGACTGTAAACATGCAAACATTTTGCATATTAAGTGAACATTTCCATCAAAAATAAATTAGTAAAAGAGTCCTGCTGAAATTTTTAATTTTTCTATTTCCAACATCTTTGCTCTTCAAATATGCTTCCAAATATGCTGACCACTCTCTTATATGGAAATAGAAGTGATTACCATACTGTTTTCTACCTTCTTTTTTTTCTTTTTTTTTGCTGGCACAGTGAAGTTGTTTCTATTTTACTTTCATGCATATTGCTTGTCTAGATTAAACTCGGTTGCTTAGGCAGAACATGAAAGCAAAAAATTAGGACAAATATGCTCAAAATTACTCCATTCACATAGCTGTTTTTGCATCTGAAAACCAAAGACATGTTGTTGATGTCCTGTAAAGGACAGAGGATCGTTTTGATTTGCCTTGACTTGCTTGAAAAAAAAAGTAAAATATAAAACAAACAGATGTGATTAAATTTAAATGCTAATAATCTTTGGATTTCAAATATTTACATTACATAAATATGTAATGAAGATGTCATTCTGTCAGTGCTATTTTTTTTTCTTTGGAAATAAAAGATGAAAAAAATTATGCAGACACAATTTATTTAATGTATTACAAAGCTCTAAGAGTCAAATTGCACTGTTTGTTTTTGACAGTGCCTCTATAGGATGGAATATAAGTCCATGCAGCTGCAAATATGGAACCAGGACATAAGTAAATAAAGATTTGATTTGGGCTGAATGCCAAACATTACTTTCAGTCTGTTTTGTTGGGTGATATTCTGCATTCCTGAACCTGTTTTTTTACCACTTTTTTACCACTTACATGGACAGACCCATACAAACACACACACACAGACACTATTCACAAACTGTAGTGCTGTCACTGCCTCAGTTGCTTCTATCCTCTTCCCACTGCTGACCCAGGCCTGCCCTCTGTCAGCCAGGACAGTGTGGATGACATTAGCTGACAGCACTGACTGGAACGCCCTTCAACTTTTGTGCCATGCAGATTTACAGACACACACACAGACACACAAATCCAGTACTCATGCATACAGTGCAGTTGCATGTATGTTAACACATACTTGCACAACAAAACATAGTAGCACACATCCATGTGGCCAGTATGGATCATCTGTTTTCACAGTGTTTCCAGCTGAAAGGAATAGCTGTACCTCACAGCAACACATGGCCAGCTGCGCACACACACACATGTATGAATGGATAGAAAGGAATAACAGACCTGCACATGAGCTCATACACTGAGCACAGAATTAAGTGTGAGCAAGAATGAAACATCTTAATTTGAGCACCACTTGAACCAGGAAAAAACACACACACGCACATTCACAACACACAGCATATGCTGTAATTGACCTGTGGGCAAAGTGACAGATATTAGCTCTTCACAAGCCCTGTGTGTTATTGCTCATTTTGTGCTTTTGTGTGTCTAATAACACCCTGCTAAATTGCTCCTTAGGAGATCAATACAGTCATTTGGTATTGAACAGAATAGCTATATGGCACCATTCTCAGGAAAACATAACATGTAACAAGCATACACAGAATGTGAGACAGGGAAGAAAAGAATGTCAAATCTGAAATATGAAGTATGTGAATGCAGTATTGAATATCCTGTGTTCTTACATTTACACTGTTTAAAATGGTTGAAATTAATATCATGAAACCAACTGGAATGTATTTGTATTTTATTTTTGTGCATCACAGATGGTAATTTAAAAAAAATCATAAATACTAATTCAAACTTCAACTCTCAAACATGCTATTCCTTATGTCTTAAGTTATCTACCATTACATAGTTGCAGCCCCCTATCATTAAACTATTATTTGCATTATTTGTATGCAGACGCTCATTAACATGTGAGGACTTCAGAGTCAATACCTATGGATAAGCCCCTGATTTTATAGAACATACCTCAATATTGCAATCTTCTGGAAGCACAAGTGTTAATTTTGAAAAGTTACATGGGTGGTTCTTGCAATAACTTACAATCTATAATTTAATGTAAAACTTTGCTACCATTTGACATCTACAGTCTCTCTTTCATCATCTATTCTTAAATGTACTGTACTGACAAAGTTATAGCTGTGCCATCTTGATTGTTCAGCCATGTAACAATTAAAAGGATTCCCCTCTCAATACACAGTACTATGTGTTAGGGGTGTGAATCTTTCACTCACAAAACGATCCGATTCAAATCTCGATTCACAGGCTACGATCCGATTCAGGGACGATTC
>JAPZDV010000020.1:17438929-17455240 GCA_029814665.1 Acanthurus lineatus | reverse complement strand
CGAAATTACCACTGCGGGGGGTGCGCTACGCTCCGCCAGCCTGCGCCACCTTGCGCTGCGCCACGAAATTAGAGCCCCATGACTCAAAACACAAGGGTCATGTGGCAGAACAGCTGAAACAGCTGAATAGCCTTTAGCTAATTTTTGTTTTGCAGCCATTCTACTTTTACTGTGAAGATTGAGCAACTAAATAATCAATCTTTAAATAGGCATAAAAACACAAACATTAAAAATTTTAAATATTTGCATTAACACAGTTTTACATTATAATTTTTCATGACAGGTTTTCTGTATCAGTCCAGGTAATTTAGCACATCTCTATGCTCTTGACAATAACCATTCTGCATTTTCCTGTTAAAAAATCAGAAATTTTTTGATATTGAAAACTCACACATTTAGATCTCTGGCGACTGTGTGTAATGCTATAGAAAAATCTCATGATAACATCTAACCATTTGCTACACATTAATGTAAGAGGCCCTTACCAACCTTTTAACAATCCAACTATCAGTTCAGTTTATACATTTAATTGAAAACAGCCACGTCTTTGCACAGTGTTACGGTTTCTGAACAATAATTACAGGAAATATTGAAAAACACTCAATGTACAAGAAGTCAGTGAGTAAATAAGGCTCTAAATGTCATGTTTTAATATATAAGAATGCTAAATTGTGAAAATGAATATGTGTACAGCTGAGATGCTACTGGTACACCAGGAAGCAGTTAAATCACTCTTAATGAAGACAGTCATTGGACTATTACACTCTTTTCCTTTTAACACAGACACGCACACACATACACACACAGTTATCTATGAAGTCTCAGAGCTGAGGAAGTAGACTCTGCAACCTTTAGCTCTTGTTAATCCCCATGAGCTTACACTGACCAGATTGAACACACTCACTGTTTCAGACAAGGACATATTGGGCTTTAATGGTGTTTGTGTGTATGTGTCAGAGAACATGCTGGTGTGTGTGTGTGTCGGCATGGCACCATGTGTCGGTAGTCCTTGCTGTGCTGTGCCACTAAGCATTCACCTGGAAACCTTATCAGTGTCCACTCACATCCTCAGCCTTTAAATTCAAATTGATCTTCACTTATTTTTCTTGTCAAACCTTCCACACTGTATTTGGTCTGTTAAAAATTGGTAGTATTTATTTGAACTCACCTCCATTTAACACTTTACACTTGAAAGCAAAATAAAAGGAACTTGTAAGTAATTAATGGTGTTTTTGTCAACAACTCTGACTTCATGTAGAAGCAACAGTAACTGGTATATAAAGCACTATGTTACAGATACTTTTGTTGTTTGGAAGCAGTGCAGACATTTTGTTTTGAAGATCCTGCTCTGTGCTTTTACAGATGTCACATTCGTGTTATTGACACTTTTGGGACAGAGCCAGCTTACAATCATGAGGAGTACGCAACGCTGCATGGCTACCGTACCAACTGGGGCTACTGGAACCTGAACGCTCGGCAGTACATGACCATGTTCCGTAAGAACAAAAACCGGCTCCACGATCTTCAAAAGTCTTTTTTTGTTTTTTGTCCTGCTATTAAACATTGTCACTCTGTCACTATATCTATATTTTCACAGCATTAATAGATTCATACATCACATTATTAATAGATTTTTTTTAAATGTTCTTATCCTTGTGCTTTTTTTACACTAAAAGCTCACACATTTGTAATTTATAACTTCAAAGCATGAGAGCTAAAACTCTTAACACACTCGCACACACACACACACACAGATCTGTCATCAGTTTTGACAGTCATTCTTAAAATGATAAAATGATACCAATGCAGTGTTTTCACTTTCTTTGACAGGTGGGACTGCTTGTTCACATTAATTTGGATTAATGTGTCTAATGCAGCTATTTTCAGCACCACCAGAGCTTTAAGCGACCCTTGAAGCAGTTTTCTGTTCTTTATTTCTTTGCTTTTCCTTTTTCTGCTTCATTCTACACAATAATGGTCTGATCTGGTCTGATGTTTTCAGAGCCTTCATGGTTGTCTGTCTCCTGACTAAAACATTAACTAATTAACTCTTCTTTTTTTCTGCTCTCACATTCAGTTTGCAACAGTCAGTGAGTTTTCAGCTAGAGGCACTCAATAGCAGAATCACCACAATGTCAATATGTGGCTTTGTGTCGACGCCCACATTTCTCAACGTCCAAAGCTTTTATAACTGACTCAACATTTACCAACTTCATCACACTCAAGGATTTGCATTAGGATACATAAAGAACCAACAAATCACTTTTATTTAATATATGAGAACATATAGTGTGAAAATCTGAACCTCAAAACTGCTCAAACCTATGGCCAAGAGCAGCTGGTGGTCACTATTTGTTATTCTTAAGGAGCTAATCATCACTGACTTTAAAAGGGAAAAGGAATTATTTCTCTTTTTCTCCCTTTCTTCTGTCTCTCTCACTCACAGTGAAACTTTATTTTTCTTTCTGTGTATTTCTTCTCTCCCTCTTTACTGCCATCCTGCCTTTCCTTACTACTCATACACACACATACAAATATTCAGCTCACACACCAGACAACTCATTCATGGGCTTTGTTTCGGAGGAGCTGAATGAGACAGAAAAGAGGAGCATTCAACAGAACAAAGTGAACAACATGGCTGTAGTGTACGGGAAAGAGGCCAGCATGTGGAAGGTAGTGTATACTTTGCAAGGCAAACGCACACACAAATGTGCACATGTTCACAATTCCTTTATATGCACAGTTAGTGTACATGCAATGCATTAATGCACGTTTCACACCCGCATGCTTACACATAAAAATTTCACACAAACACACATGAAAAGGTTTCACTGGATGTTGCTGTGTTGAGAAAAAAGTTAAGTTTACTTTAAAATCTGAAATCCTCATGCAGCAGTCTCTTTCAACACTGACACATGCACTAACATGCACACACACACAATAGCACAATACCTCCCATCAATATACTGCAGTGTTAACAGAAAAATCCAATGACAGCATTTTTCACACCCCGCTGTTTGCACCATTACAGCTCAGCCTCACGTAGCTCTGTATACACAATTGTACAGCTTTAATTTACAGGCAATTTTCCTCTCAAAGGCTGTCTGCTTGTTCCTCTGCTCACTGCAGAGGGGCACAGTTGTGCCTCCATTGTTAAAGTGATTATAAAGATGTTGTTTGCTGCCATTACTTTCCATTGTCGTCTGAACAATTACGTGGATTTCTCTACAATCTCGTTTTGTGAAAGAGATGAGCATAGAGGAGAGATTAGGGGTTATAAAAGTAAACTACTGTAATCTGTAGAAGTCTGTTAAAATTCCAGAGAATTTCTCCACTCTCTTGTTTTTTTTCTCTATTGTGCTGTCTATCTATATTTTTATCAGATTGTGTTTTTCTCTCTCTCTTTTTGTCTTTTGTCTGGTACCTGAATGGATGCTCGTTAGCTTCAGGTAAGATGCTGTTACTTTTACCACCTATTCCTCTTATGTCCATCTCACAGCCTAAAGTCTCATGCAGAAAACTTTTACCATGTAAGCAAATACACACAAGCAATTTTACAAGTCTAGTTACTGTCAGGATTGGATCCAGACAAGGGTTTTAGGATAAGCCACTTGTCACATCTTCAAGAGTGCAATCAGATGCATCATACATCAATACCCCTTGAGTTTTATGGATAACAGTGATTATGTTTTATCATCTTACTTGCCAGAAAGCACAAGGACTGGTCAGGCAGCCAGGGACTGAAGGATGTAAGCTTTGTGTTTTAAACAACATTTTCAGTTTTCAGTTCCTTTCTTCACATTTGATTACTTAAAATGTAATTTTAATCCTTTTAAGGGGCACTTACCATATTTATAACTATTATATCAGAATATGTTGCTTCATAGACTTACTTCAGAGAAGCCTGCTTTTGTCTGGCTTTGTCTGTAGCAAGAATTTTTCTAATATGAACAAGGAGCTCATGTCAATCTGCTCCCCTTTTCTCTATAAACCACTTATGTCACATCCAAGAATGGAAAGCAAATATTTCATTTTGTCATCATAGCATTTTGACATTCAACACACATTAAACTCAACATGTTAATGTCCCGCAAACATTTTTCTTGGCACTACACTGCAAGAAATAAGGTGAGATGATTAAGAAAACCAGCACAGCTAAACATTACTAGTTCTACCAGTTACCAGTTCTGGTTCAGTGTTGACAGAGGAAGCATAGACACACAGAAAGAAAAAGAGAGAGCTGCAAGTGTAGGTTATGAAATCTGCACTCCTCCTCGCCTGTGTTTCTCCTTCTGCTAATTCATGTTGTCTGCTGCACTTAGCGCTTGAGCTAATCCCCTAATTGGCTGGGAAAATCCTCACAGAGGAAGCTATTGATCGCTACAGCCTCCAATTACGGCTGTGGGGGGCAACACCACAGTGCAGGGATACAGTAAGCTGCTTAACACCAGACGGCCAGTCAATACTCCGGCCCAGGGTTACACTCTGTTCCCATGATTCAGTTTTGGTTGTTAACTGATCCTGGTTGGTTTTATTCTCTCAGTCATAATGTTCAACCTTGACTCATAGTGTGCCCCTCTGGCTCTATAATACTTGAGTTCAATGCTAATATTCTTTTGAAATATGAGCAGAAATGAAGGCCCAGCTATGAACGAGTAAGTGCAAGTAATGCTTTATCGCACCTCTTATGTCCTCACAAGCCCCAGCACAGTCATTTTGTAAGGGAGATATAATCTGCTGAAAGAGTTTAGCATCTACTTTTTTTCTTTTTGACAAATCTTTTTCTTCTTTTAGCAGACATCATATTTATAAATGATTTTTTTTTTAATTTGATACTAAGGCTTTTAAAGCCAAGCTCTGCATTTCTATTTTAATTTATAAGAAAGGACACTTCTCAGTGGGTAATAGGTTTAGCAGGGTACAAGAATCCAATGTGTGTTCAAATAGGTATTATGAAGTAAAAAAAAAGTAAGAAAAAAGAGTAGTGGTAAAGTAATTAGTTACAGAGATCAGACATAAGTCTTTTAAATATATTTCATGTAATATGTATTCTCTTGTTTGACCACAGAAGTAGTCAGTTTGACTGTATCAAAATGCATTTAAAGTTAATATGATAAGCAGCAGATGAAAGAACAGAAGTTTTACCTGCTGAGACTGACTGACAGTAATATAGCTGTTACAGTCCCCACAGTTAACTGTACTGTGCAAACATACTGACACCAACCTGTACACACACACAGCAGAAAGCTCACATAAAGATCAGATACAAGGACAACACAACAAGCTGTTCTTTAATCATAATCTTCTCTATACAGTTCTTTTCTGGCTCACTGTGCTCACTCCTTTGTTCCCCCTTTGCCCCTTGACCTCAAAAACCCATCTTTTTTCCCTCCTCTCCCAGCAGGGTAAGGAAGGTTTCCTGCAGATTCTCCACAGGTACATGGAAGTCCACGGCACAGTGTATTATGAGACCCAAAGACCCCCAGAGGTCCCGGCCTTTGTGAAGAACCATGGTTTGCTGCCACAGCATGAGCTGCAGCAACTGCTGCGCAAGGCCAAGGTCAGAAACTGATGAAAATATCACTTACACACATCTTTCATCTGCTGAATTCTCACACTTACTGTTCGTCTGCAGCTTCTCCTCTTTCTGGACCTACTTCTTTGGAAACAAAAAAAAATACATTACACAACTCATCTAAGGACATGGTGAAGTTACTTACCATGATTGATATTCCTGGTTTTTTTTCTAGCTCTTCATTGGCTTTGGTTTTCCTTACGAAGGCCCGGCTCCTCTGGAGGCAATAGCCAATGGCTGCATCTTCTTGCAACCCAAGTTCCACCCGCCTCACAGCTCCCTCAATCATGAGTTCTTCAGAGGCAAACCCACTTCTAGAGAGGTGAACTGTTGCTTATTGCTCCTCACCATCAATCATTGATGGGGACATATTTGGCTATCGCAGTTTCCACCCAGTTTTTGAGTACCTTTAATCGTCAGCAGATAATTTTAAAGAACAGGCACAAACTGTAGGTGCAGACAGCATTTATTAATTCTTAGTAAGAGGGCTGGAACAAGACATTCCAGGAACAAGTTCTATGTTATTGCTAATGATTGTACACATAGCTTCAGGAAAACTCTTAAAAGTACATGGTTAAGGCCCAGTAGGTTCTTTAGATACCTGAGAGAAACTTCTTCTCAACACTATGTGAGAAACTTTTCAGGTTTTATCATGACATAGCTTTATTTTATGTGAGGTGATGATTAAAAAAAACTGTATAATCAATAAGCACATGCTCATTGTTGTTTCAAAAAGTTTACAGTAAGCAAGATAAACGTCCTCCCTACAATATCCCTTTAAGTTTATTTGAGACCTGCCTGTGATTTTTGTAGGTGTCCTCCCAACACCCGTATGCAGAGCAGTATATCGGCAGACCTCATGTCATGACAGTGGACTACAACAACTCCCAGGAATTTGACTCTGCAATCAGGGAAATCATGAGGACCAAGGTACTCCTACCCACTGTGCATTGTTACTCGCAGGGAGAGGAAAGACTTAAATTGTGTAACAGTACTTTACAATTCAATACTGATAAATAAAACAGCTTTATTATCCATTCAGCTTCACCTGTACTTAAATCAATGGTAACATTATACATGTTTTTATTATGTATGATGCATGTCTTAGCATTAAAATAAAAAAGATGAGAAATTCATATGGCAACCTGAAAACAATCCTATCAATTCCCTGGTGTGAATCATATCTATTTTGCATTGACTAAAAAGAACGGAAATAATAAAAAACAATATCAGTTGTTTAACATCAGAGATGAGAAAGACAAGGCTGTTTTCTCAGTGAGGTTAGATTTTTTTTTTTTAGATATCCTTGCTCTTTATTCTGTTGTTTGTTTTGCCTGCCTCTGCCATCAGGGAGTCGTGATGAAGTCCCAGTAAAGTTCTGGACCTCTTGTCACTGTGAGCTGAGATAAGGGGTTTATCAAAAGTTTTATACAGCACAACAGTAGCTTTATCCACAGCAGAGCTCTTGCCAGTATGTAGGTAGCAGGCTGATATTACAGAACTTTTTTCACTCTGTAAATGTGGGCTGATAGTGACTATGAGGATGCTAGGAACTGCCAAGAGTGGGAGAGGGGTTAATTAAAGAGTCAACCGGGGAGATTGTATCTTCTTGGAAAGCACGACAAAAGGGGGTGAAAATGAGAAAAAAATTGGGAGAGATGATCATACAGATGGGAAAGATTGAGAGGGAGTCTCTGACCCAGATCGAAGAACGTCTGTGTGGTTACCAAAGCCTTCTGTTGTCCTTAAAAATGGAAGACTGAGGTGCTAAACTGGTGAAATTTGCACTCTAAAATAACCACAGCATAAACCCCTCCTGTCTCAAACTAAGTATTGCTTACAAATGTTGATTTTCCAAGTGCATCAAGTGTGTGAAATTGACACTTTGAGTAAGAGATTAAGCAGAGAATCAGTACTTTGTGCATGGCTTGGATTGTCTGGAGAAAGCATAATCTCTGGCAGCCCACCCACGCATGGATAGTGCAAAAAAAAGTGCTTTTTGTCATTACAAACAAAGTTCACAGGGTAGTGGTTTGCAGTGCCTTGGCAGCTCAGTAGGTATATCGGGTTTTTTTAATCCAACAATGTGATGCTTACAGCCAAAGTAAGCATGCTCACTGCATATGATTCTGTCACCAGATGTCATCACACAACTTATGACATGGCTTTGGCAATATTTCTTTCCATTTTAGCTGTTTAGATAATTCCATATTAAATTTCATCAAGGGATTGAGTTGCAGTAATGCTCTGACAAAGCATCAATCTCTGCATGAAGGACACTGAGGGATCATGTGCAGCAGGAAGGAAGCTGTCTGCATGATCCTTCAGACACACTGTAATTGTTTGTGCCTTAGTAGATTAGAAAAAAGTGTGTTTGGAGATTAGAAGAAAGGTGATATAGCTAGTGATGTGTGTGTGTGTGTGTGTGTGTGTGTGTGCGTGTGCGTGTGTGTGCAAGTGTACGAACGGTTTGTGTGAGTGTGTCTGCTCCCTGCTTCTTGTCTGTATTGTCAGACGAGCTACAGCTCTACATCGCTGGCTTACTTCTCTGTCTCCGTCTGCACTGTCAGACTACTGAGAGTGAGCTGATGGACCCCTTCACCCTTCACTGGAAGCACAGTGCCCCAGCAAACACACAGTCACACATACACAAACTTACACACACAGTCACACACAGAAAACATCCTCTTCCCATCTACCCAAGCCCAAATTCTCCCCTCAATTGGAGAGATACTGGACTTGCACACATCAGGCATATTAACACACATAGCCTTACCTCAGTTTGCAGCTATTAACTTTTAGACACACAAATATAAACATAAACCCTATCTGTGTGTGTGTGTGTGTGTGTGTGTGTATCAGAGGCTCATGTTCAGTCATGCAGGACAAAGCAATCTCTGACTGGCTGACAAATCCTCATGTCCCAATGAATCCCTTCTTTATCTTTTTCTTGTCTCTCTTCCTTTCTTTTTCTTTGTATCTTTCTTTTCCATTTTTGTGTTTTCTCTCCTTTTTCTTACCTCTGTTTTTTTTCCTCTCTCAGTATATTTTCAATTTCTGTTCTTCAGATCTTCTTTCCTTCAGCCCTCTGACATGTTGTTTGCAGTAGAAAACCCTTAAACAATCTTTGACTGAATTATGGATAAATATTTCCTGGGGGAGGTTGTTAAATTGGTAGTTTTTATTAATAGAAGATGATGCTTGTTTTCAAAACCAGATGAAAACCAAATGTGAAAAAGTTTGACAGTTTAAAGTTTTTTTGAGAAAAATGATTTTTTTTGGTCTGTAGTAGTAAATATAGTACAGTTTCTTTAGAGGTTAGATTAAAATTGTGTACTGTTTATATATATATATATATATATATATATAAGAGTATGTGGCAGCCTAATGAATGTGGACTAAAAGAAATGAAACTGTTGTCATACCCTGAGTTGAACCCAAGTGAAAATCAGGAATTATAACCTCTAGAACATATGGGATCTGTACGTGCTTTATATTTTGACCCATCAATTAAAACTTGTCCAGTGATGTAAAGCAGACTTAACCATAATTTTTAGCCATAATCAAACAAAGTTATTACAGTTTGGAGGATTTCTACTGTTATTCAT
Source organism: Acanthurus lineatus (assembly GCA_029814665.1). NCBI lineage: Eukaryota > Metazoa > Chordata > Actinopteri > Acanthuriformes > Acanthuridae > Acanthurus > Acanthurus lineatus. The sequence continues at coordinate 17,446,057 of JAPZDV010000020.1, read as the reverse complement.
GCCAAAATGATACATATATCACCTACAAATATTGCTTACTGTCTCTTAGTCGCCATGTCAGCTCATGTGTATAAGAACATGCTCCAGGTCACTTTGCAAGTTAAGTAAAGCTAAACGAAAGAAGCGACAGACATAAGAGGGGGAGCTCTATTACACACAGTAGATTGTTATTGCAGGAAGCTCATCTGTCCACGTGTTTATTTCCAGCTCCAGCTTACAGAGTAGATTAACATAAGGCTTTGATCAGATTTGCAGCGTGCATAACTTTTTAAATTGCATCATCCCTGCATACTTGCTTCTTTGTGGTTTTCTCTTGAAATGGGCCAACTCTGATTTCACACATGGTTGAGCATTAGGCTGCTTTGATTTCAGATCGGAAATGCAATTCAGTGAGTCGGCTATCGTTTACAAAGGCAGGTCTTTTGCAGGAGGGTGTAAAGACAAGCCATTTCGATCCCTCTGAAGTCTGGCGTTAAATGTGGGGAAAAGTCTTATCATTTGTTTTACTTTTGTAACAATGAATTTTATTTAATTATGAAGCTTTATTGGCATTTTACAGAGAACAATTGATTTCAATTAGAATACCAGCAATATAAAGCTTTTTTCTTTTCTTTTCTTTTTTTAATCAGCTAATTAATTTTATTTTGATCCTTCCAGTTATAGCCATTTCTACATTTATCAAGTTTAATGTTAGACAGTTTGTTAACATGTGTTGAACAGTTTAGTATTAACTAGGAATACAAAAGAATACATACAGTGTAACGAGCTCATCACTAATTAGGCCAGTCAAAAGTGTGATATAGTTATAAAACCAGATTAACACAGCAGGGGATGTTGGCATGCAAACAAGGTCTAATGGCTTTGTAAGCAGTGACACACTGTGATTAGGCCTCAGAAATGTGACACTAGAAACATCTGTCCATTAGAATTAACAAGGAGAAGACACAATTTATTGCAATTAGCGTGAATGATAACATGATCACATGTATGCACGGTATTCGGAAAATAATGAGGTGAGGACTGTGTTTGTATGTTGTCTGTTTTTCAGGTGGAGCCATATTTGCCTTATGAATACACTTGTGAGGGAATGCTGGAGAGAGTCCATTCCTACATACAGCATCAGGTGAGGTCCATGTGGAGACTCATGTAAACGAAAAGCTGGATAAGTATCACATATGCAGAGATGTTCTCTTTCACTTGCTGGTCCTCTTGCTCTCTCATGCATATACTCTTTTTACAAGCTCTCAAACTCCCCACTCTTCTTAATATTTCATCATTGTGTGCATCCAATACCCAGAACATCATGTAACTGCTACTGTGTCAGTGTGTGTGTGTGTGTGTGTGTGTGTGTGTGAGTGAGTGTCTCTGTACCCCATGTATGGAGACTAATGATTAATCTACATGCTAACTCTCATTACGATCCACATATCTGCCCTCTGGCTAGAAAGCAGAAGGTCTGCTGACACTAATGAGGAGAGATGAGTAGGAGGAGAAGCAGAAGTGTGGGCATGATGATGATGGAGGACGGGGGTGAAGGAAAGGGGTTCTTTTGTTTTGATAATCCCACACTAGATGTCAGATAAACTGCAAAGGGGTTTCTCAGAAGTGTTTGCCTGCCACTGACTGGCATCTCATGTGGACAAAGAAACTGCCGCTGCAGCATTTATACTGTCAATGAAGAGGAGAAACCTCAACTAGATCCCTCTTTATGATAAGATTTAACATAGAGACTATAGTCTTAGCTACGGAGCCTTTGTACTCTTTTGTATGTTTCACTTATTCCAACATACTATGGAAAATTAAATGCACTGTTTCTATTATGTTTTTTGTTGATACATTCAGTGCTTTAGCAGCTACATTAGCATTACAGTTTAATTTGCCTCAAACATCTTAAATGTGCTTTTCCATGTTTTGATATTTATTTTCTATATTTTTTTTTTTACATATCATACTGATGCTATGTGAAATACAGAAAGGTGTTATACGTTATCAGCTTGTCTTGCAAAGCTTTCACAATGCCACAGGAAGAAATAAAATTAATGAATTACACCTCTACTGCAGCACTTGATATAATTACAAAAATAATAAACAATACATTTATAAAATAATATTACTTCAAATATACAATTAGCACCTTATGGTTATAATAAGCCTCACTTGCTATATTAATTGTAAATTATTTCCTGCATTTGAAGCTAAAACTTGCTGTAATGTTGAAATTTGAGAAAAGGAGGTGGGCAGTCAGAAACCCTGCAGTGTATGGTTCACACTGTTACCTGATTAAGCCAGCAGCTGTGGATGTTGAGACGCATCAGTAAGCACATCTGACTGAAGGAATCTTCACAACAACAGTTAAGTGATCATATCTACACTGAAAAGTTTTTACTTCTTTTAAAAGAGGACAGGAGGCAAAGTCCGTACATTCCAGTTTATCTGAAGCTTATACGATGTGTCAGAAGTCTGAGTCAGTCATCTCCTCCAAAGCTACAGTTTTTACTGTATCAAATCCCCCTGTTGTGTGGCCATCCCTCAGCTCAGGTCTGAGGACTCAAAAACAGGATGAGGTGCTAAAAATAAAACTTCTGTGACTTCAAAAAAAATCTCCATGTGACGTGATCAATTCAGACTGCTGAAGCCTCATAGTATTTCCAAATAGACTTAAAAATGTTTTTTTTTTTTGCACAAAATGATGACTGTGGATTATGTCCCCCATCAAAAGCATTGAATTTACTTTAATAAAGAATTTTTTTTATGAACAAGAAGAATATTTACAGAAAGAAAAAAACTCCCCAATGCACATATAATATAGCTTAAGTACTCTTTATACTAAACTGCATCACTAGTTTACCTATAGATATGATAAAATACATATTATTCAACAGTCCACCACAATAATATGATTGCACAAAGTAATTCCACCATATCTTTGACCTCCAGGACTTTTGTGCCCCGGAGCCTGCCTTCATCCCGGCCAACCTCTCCAGACAGGGGTCTGCTGGTGGCGGCAGGATTACAGGACCTCTCTTTGTGCCCCTGCCCAATTCCACAGCCCTTGGCTGGGTGTCCAATGTGACGGCTCCCAGTGCCTGGCCCCCTCTCAGCTCCCTCAGGCTGCTCGTATCTCAAGAGGGCCAGTCCTGCATTGAGGCTTGCCATTCAGCTGGTTTCATCTGTGAACCTGCTCACTTCCGCTTCATCAACAACAAAGAGGCTCTGCACGGGTAAGTCAGCCTGAAGTAATGACCATCTGAGTCACATGGAGCCTACGGAAGACTGGGTATGTAAAAACCTTGCTGTCTGTCGACCAAACTTAAATGGAAACTCAAGTTACAAAAAGCAGGGAAGAAGAAGAAGAGGGCTAATTTCTACAAATATATTACTAAATATTTAATTACCACACCAAGGGAATTTAAAACAAAAACCTGCCTGTATTACAAGCCTGCCTCATACAGAGGCCTGGTGGTCTCTGTAGGCTCTGGTTGCTATTAGAGAGAATATGGTCTATCACTATTTTACACTAACATTTGAAGTCCTCAGTCTTAGTATTTGTATTTTTTACAATGAAAGCTCAACGCCTTATCACAACTTTAATTTCCATGCTGATGTTTTGCAGTTAGGCCACCTGCGGTCAGAACTATGTCAGTAATTTCTAAATAGGGTATAAAGACAAGCTTGAAAGAAAAAAAAGTTTTTAGCCGTTTGTCAGTCGTTTGGCACAAAACTCAGAACTCCTCAGAACTCAAAACTCAGAACTCAGAACTCCTGCAATAAAAACAATAGCTCCAGCTCTGCACCCCTCATCTAAATCTTCTTCACTGCATAGATGGATAAACTCTCTTACAGTAGTTGACACTGAGAACACTTGAAGCTGAATCTCATGTTTGCTGTGCCAGCTCTGGGCAGTTGAACTGAGATGTAAATTTCAGACGCTGCCTTTTCTAGAGCTCTGAAAGTGGAAAGACTGCTGGTGTGTGTTGCTCCTCCAAACATCCCCACTCCTGCTTTCAGCTCTTATTCTTTGCTCTTGTCTCATCCAAGTTTTCTTTTGTGTGTATTTTTTTTCCATCTGTCTTAGTTTACAGTGCTGCTCTCCTTTGTTTCCTTTCCATTACTCGTCTTCATCGCTCAGGTTTTTTTCTCTGACACAAGTTTTCTTTTTCATGCTGACATCTCTTACCTGCCTGGCAGGTTTTTTCAACTTTTCTGTCGCTTTTCCACTAAATTTCATCATTCTCTTTTTGAATTGGCATCTGTAGTGTGATGAAAGAGATGAAATGTCATCCTTTTCTTGCCTCTGCTTTCCATTTATTTTTAGGTCATGCCTATTTCCACTTTATTGTTACTCGTCTCAAATAAAAATAACTCTTCTCATTTGCATTTTTCCCTTTTTTTTACCCTTTGAAGAACATTTTTCTTGTGATTAAACCAGGTAAACTCAAATCTGAGACCTTTGCTCTTCTGTTTCTCCCTTCAGGTTGGAGGTGCAGTGCGAGGTGGTAGACTCTGAGATCAACCACATCCTTCCAGCCTTCTCCGTGGTGCGGCGGGAATGCGGCCTCCAGCGGGAGCCCCTCCTCTTCAGCTGTGCAGGACACTCCCCTAAATACAGACGCATTTGTCCCTGCAGGGACTACCGTCACGGCCAGGTGGCGCTGTGCAGAGACTGTCTATAATGATGGGACACATAAAGGGCTGACACAGGAGAATAAGACGCAGGTTGGTGGGGGGAAAGGGCATCCAAAAGCCTGAAGTGTAGGATGATGAAGAACATGCATGGAAAATAGGCCTGAAAAGTCTGGCTGACTGTAGTAGTTATAACAGCGGTTGTGCTGTAACTGGCTGCAGATAAAAGCAGTAAGACTTCAAAGAACCAGGCTCCAATGATACCAAGCGTCACTACATTCAGGGGGAAGGTCTTAATCACCAACAAACTTTCACATTAATCTTCTGATTACAGGATAATGAACTCCACAGGATGCTGACCGGTGATATGATAAACAACATTTCATTTTTGGAACTGCATCTGTCCAAAATTGAAGGGTTTAAATTGGAAAATAAACACTCAAAGAGGCTAAGACTGCAAAGAAAGTCAGTATTGGGACTATTGTGTCATTCAATGACAGAGACTTCAAATATCTTGGCTGGGAGAAGGCAACCTCGGGTCAATATCCAATCTCCTCTCTGCACTTGGACAAAGGATGATGGACAACCAGGTTATCTCCCCAGCTTTTTCTCCCCTCCTCCAATGATGGGCAGTCATTTATCAGAGTCATGAACCCAAAGTCTGAGGTAACATCGGTCAATGCAATCATCTCTGGTCGTCAAAAAAAGCAAGGAGGAGGAGGAGGAGGACAGAGATAAAGGTTGCAAGATTATTTTTCAATAAATAAGCCTTAGAGCTCTCAACTGGATTTTTAAAGAGTCCTCTGAGCTTTATGATGGAAAAACAAATCACAAAATTAAAAAAAATCTGAATGGAACAAAGTGTTGAGGTGGTTTTTGTGTTCCACAACTTTTCTCAGTTCGTTCTGAACTTTATAGGTTGGAGTGCTACTTCTCTTCTTTCTCCTTTTTGATCCATCTGACCGTTGAAAGAAATGACTGATCTTTTTCACATGAGGTTGGTGGTTGAAGCTGTCGATGAGAAGTGAGGGTGCAAGTGACAGAGGAGGGCAGAAATCAGATTACATGTGCTGACTGTCTGATATTTTACTGATAGTCAGGAATGTGCTTTGCTTTTTATGTTTTTCTTTAAATAGAAAACAATATCTTTAATAATCAGTATTATTTTGTCTACCTCTGCTCACATGCTTCAGTCACAAAAGCTTGCAAAAATTTCACATCTATTTCTTTGGAGACTGTCCGGTATAAGTCTGGGAAACACAGAAAATCCAGATATATAATTATTTGCCATTAATGGATGGTGTAAGTGACTTTGACTGAAATGCAGTCATTTTCCAAACAAAGCTTACAATTCTCCTGACATATATATTGTTATAAATGAGCCCAGCATAGTTTTAAATTTTTTTCATCATCATTGCATCTCAGGCAGGTTGGCTGTGATTCCCCAACATTATGTTTAGAGGCTGAACTCCAAGAATTTTCTCGAGACATTCGGTGGGTGTGCAGTGACCAGACATCGTGGTTTGTCCAGGTTAGTCCCAAATTAACTCATAAATCTTTAAAAAGGTGATTTACAACTTTTTGTGCAGTTAGTGCTTTTTATAGTTTCTTATTTTACATCAACAGGCTGATACAATATGGAAGAGGATCAGGAGGAGTCAGTTTAGTTTTATAAACCACCAAAAAGTCTCTTCCATTTAGTAGTAGTTGATCTTGAAAGTTTATTTTTGTTTATTTGTTTTTTCAACAAATAAACGAAATGTTTATTTTAGAATATGTATTTCTTTGTTTTGTTTTTTCAAGCCAGATTAAATTAACCACAACAGTAGAAAAGGCAATCTATAGAATCAATACACATCTTTTCGTTTTACTATTAAATGATGACCTGTGTGTCAAACTTATTAAATGTTTCAGTGTGTTTGTGTGTGTGTGGGTGTGTGTGTGTGTCAGGGAAACAGAGCAGCTTCCTGTTTAAATCCCAGTGACTACAGCAGTATTCAAATGAATAATAAATCACAAGTGTGAATGCCAAAGTAGATTCATCAAAACCTCATTGACCTGAACCGGCAAGGGGAGAAAATGTCACCCCATTCACCAGCTCACTGTGATTTCAATTTAACACCAGAGGAAATTCAAATTGCAATGAGTACTTTTCATCTGTGCAATTCATCCATCTTTTTGAGTGCAATATTTACAATGATCATAAAAAAGCACTTAGGCCCTGTGCAGAAAATCAGTTCTTTCTTTCTATGAACACTGCACTTTAGAGCAGGCAGCGGCCAGGACGGCGTTTTAAATATCAAATCCATGTAGAATAATGTGTGGTGATTGATGTCACATTTTTACTCATTTATCAGGTTGGTGGTGGTGGTGGTGGTGGTGGTGGGGGATTCTGTGGATTTTTCAATCAGCTCCGTCTCTATGAGCGTCTCCTCTGTTTGAGACGTTCTGTCAGGTCGCTCCCTCCCAACTCTGCCTTCCTGCAGTCTGTCAGATCCTGCTTCC
>JAPZDV010000020.1:17414240-17438829 GCA_029814665.1 Acanthurus lineatus | reverse complement strand
TTTTTTCGTTTTTTTTTTTTTTTTTTGGGTGTGTGGGGTGGGGGGGGGGGGGGGGGGGGGGGCGGGGGGGGGCGGGGGCCCCCCCCCCCCCCCCCCCCCCCCCCAATTTAGGTATTTAGTGTAACCTCATGGCAATCAGATATGGTTAAGGCTAAGGGGATTTACTGAAAGGTCTGCAATTCGGCCAATGCACTTGAAGATTAAGGAGAAAAACGCCAACAGTCTCATATCAGTCCCTTTATTTTGAAGATGGAGACAACTTAACTTCTCATAAAGACTGGAAACAGGGTGAAGCAGTTAGCTCTGACTAAAACCTTTAATTTACACGCTTTCTTGGTTTCATCTTTAAAAAAACTTGGGTTTTAAATTGACAAAATTAAATTTTATAGGTATCTAATTATTTCTAGGCTGGGTGCAGCTCCTCCTCCGAGAAAAGTTGCCAGGCAACCTGGAGGGAGAAAGAAATGCTTACAATGGCCAGGCACCTCCCTGTCCTTTAACTGGACTACATCTTGCCTAAAAATGGACATAAATCACTAAAGCTTAATATGTAAATTCAAGGAGACAAACTTTATGGCTTTGGTGTCTGCAGGTCGTGTCTGTCTGAGGGAGCTCGCACTGTAGACGCAGGCCAAAGACTCTGAGCCATTTAAGGCGGACCATAGTTTTATTACAACTGTCACATATTAATTTGAGTCCATAAAATTAAAGTTTTCCATTACTCCTATCTTTTTCATTGAAAGTCTTTATCTTCTCTCAGGGTGACTTTCAAACTTTACACATGACTGCCGAGGAACCAGATGGGAAATTTTTCCAACAGCTGCATTTCCTTTTTTTTTTTTAACCCTCATTCAAAACCTCTTGACTTGCCTCTGAAGGACACAGACCGTCTGTGTGTGTGTGTGCGTGCGTGCGTGCGTGTGTTTGTGTGTGTGTGTATGAAAAAGAAAGAAAAGATACGCTGCACAGCGTGAGCCTAAATTTTCCTCAGATTGCCCTCAGGCTACTATTCCAGCAGAATGTTTTTGGCTCTGAGTTTTCACAATTCACTTTAACTGAAGAGCTCATCCAGACAAAGAGACGTAAACCAAACACAAGGCAAAAGAAATAAATAGTATGCAAACAACATGTCATGAGGGAATTTAAATGTCAGTGTGGACTACTTTATTGGTTTATGTTATTCTTTTTTCATGTATAAAAATGAGAAAAAAAGCATTTCTTTGCATATTCACCAAGGGGGGATTTTTATTGTGCCTCGCCTGTTTAAAACGAGAAGAGATTACAAATCCTGCAGCCGCCTGGATCAGTAATCAGTTTCATCAGCGCTCAGTATAATGATGGAGAAAAAAAATATTTTGCATGCCACTGAATTCACAGTGGGAAACATTTACTCTCAGAAAGCAGCGGATCACTGATGGTGATGCCTCATCAAGCCTCCTTCACGAAAACAGCTCATCTGCCTTCTGCTAAATGCTCATGTGTGACTGAGACCCTCACTAAACAATTATCATGACGCTGCGCTTTGTTTTTCAACAGTGACAAACATACGAGCATAATCAGGTTCCACGGTGATCATCATGCTTTACATGCACCGTGGCAATGGTTCAGTTTTTATATGGCTCTCACCAAGGAAAATTAAGGAAGATGATGTGTGATGATCTGTGCATCTGATCTTAATTAAATTAGAATTTTAGTTTGGTTTTTGTTGCAGGTGTTTGCAGGCACAGTAAGGCAAGCTACTGCTAAGAGAACCTGACTTGATTGTAGATTTTAAGGCCAAGATATTAACACTGTCGATCAGTCTCTCAACAGCCATAGTTTTCTGCATACATAAATATAATTTAATTTGCAATCGGCAAAATATTAAGTTACAAATTTGGATTCAAGTCAAATCTTTCTCTAAGCTAAAGCTAAGCTTTAGCTAAGCTAGCTTTGACAGTTCCAGATTTTTGACTGTGAGGTTCATGCCCCTGTTTTTTTTTTTTATGTCAGAATTTGCGTTAAACATTTTTCACTATTTGCAGAGGTTTTACAACCATGATTAATCAACAGAATTTAAAAAAAAGTTATATTACCCATCAATGAAAGTTGAAAGCTGCATGCCAACAGATGTGTCTCAGGCCACATTGAAGAATCACTGACACAGCTGACATCCTCTGTGTAAGTGCTAAATACAGAAACATGCAGTCTGGTTTCCACTCGGTTCACAGTGGTGCATGCCACATTTTTGGACACTCTTACCTGCCAAGAAAGGCAGCAGATAATTGTGAATGCATTTTCTGTTTCAGCTGATTCACTTTATCCCCACAATCCTCTTTAAAGGCAATAAATCTTGAGAGATGTTGAGTGACGATAAAACTTTTCATACAGTTTCTTTGTGTAAAAAATATCTTTTTTTTCCAGTGAGTTGGCTACTACTGTTGGGCTGCCAGTTAAAAACAATGCATTTGGCCTTTGCAAACACAAAGATGCAGTGTTAACTTGCAAATAGAGCTGGTAATGAAAATATAATACCAGATTGTCACTTGAGACACATCTAATAATGTGTGAACTGACCAAAAAACATTTTATTGTCTCACATCCTGCAAAGTATTAACTAAAAAAAAAGTTTGTATTTAAATTTAGTTCATTTGTTTTGGAGTAGAAGTATAAAGTGGCAAAAAAGGGAAATATTTATGCATATTACAGGTACCTCAAAGTTGGTACATGAGTGCTGGAGTAAATGTACTTTTGTGTCTGTCTGTGGTCCGCATGCATGTCTCCAATTTATTTTTGTTTGTCTGTGTGGGCGACTGTATCTACAAAGCAGCATTAATGAGCTTATTATCAGTCCTATTTGGTCTGTCAGCTGTTAAGAAATTTGAATTAGAACCACATCCAAGCACATTATTTATGCTGTTTAAACAAAAATTAATCAGTGCAGGAACAGATTGATGTATACAGCTGAATAATTACTGAGCCAGTGGAGATAATAAATATAAAACACCCGGAAACGTGTTTGTCAGAACCTGCCATTCGTTAGCTTTGGATTGACAAACACATGGTCACGATGGCCGGCAAATGTGCAGACACACACACACACACAAACACGCAGACACACACAAACACGCAGGCACTCATTAATTCTCTCTGAGAAAAAAAGAGACAAGTCAGCCTTTGACTCAAATCCAATCTCTCAGTTTTCTCTCTCTTTCTTCACTCTTTTGTTTTGTTTGTAATATTTCTAAGAGTTCTCAGAGGTGCAATTTGCGCACTGAACAACTTTCACAACAGACACACAGTTTGTTTGCTTGCTCGTATGCAGCTGCTACATTATGTGTGGTTCTAATTACCTTTCCCTCCCAGTTCTTACCTCTTCACACTGCTATGCCCCCTTTGAGCTGATGATAACACAACAGTAAATGTGCTGATGTCTGAAAAGAAGTGGAAGCTTTTCTCTTAATGTGTTTATGTGTTTGTGTGCGTGTGTGTGTGTTTGTTTCTGCTTAAGCTCACTTACAGATGTGAAGACAAACATTCCCCTCTTTGTAGTACTTTCTCATGTTTCCTGGCATAGCTTTTTAATGAAGCCGGCAGCCTTTTGAAGTGCAGGAGGAGGAGGAGTAAAAGGAGGATGGATGGATGGATCCAGTGCCTGTAGTCATGTGGTCAGATCCCCCCAGGGCTTTTCATGTCAAGGTGGAGTGGGCCTTTTTCCTGTTTGCCTCAGATGTGCTGCCTTTTCTCAGTCTCTCTGTCTCTGGAAAAAGATCTTCCCTAATTTGCGGCTGCTGAAAAGTAGCAGGTTCAAACTTGGGAGACCATGATGGTGAAATGCTGCTGTGTATTTATTTATGCATGTATGCACATAGATGGTGAGTGTTGTCAGCACCTGAGAACAACAGGACAATCTAAATATGTAATGTGTGTCTGTGTGCGAGTAACACTGTGTATCTCAAACACAGCAAAATGTATTCACCTTATTTTTGTTTTGAAATACTTCTAGACAGGGAGAAAAAAAGAAATAAAGAAAAGAGAAGAAAGGAAAGGAGGCAAAGATGAAGGAAGAAGGGAAAAATGAGGACTGGCTGATAAAGTCTGAGGAAATTTGAAGAAGGTAAAGGGAGGCACATAAAAAGAAATAAAAGGGAAAGGCGTGGAAGAAGATGTAATGGAGGGAGAGGATTGAACATGGAGAGAGGGAGAAAAGAACGGGCTGGAAAAAGGAGCCATGAGAGGTCGACAGCGTCCTCGTCAATAATGCATAGGTAATTGGCTGACTCCTCCTGAGCGCCAACGTGAGCCTGAATAAATAAAGTTGTGTGTAAATAAAAGAGCCACTCAAATCAATGAGAGATGCCCCAGGTGAGCGGGTGAGAGAGAAAATCCCTCTCCTCCTCCCATTCCAACCCCCCCCCTTCTTTATTTGTTTGCTTCAGTATTAAATAACAAGTTGGGCTGTGTGTGTGTGAGTGTGTGTGCACGTACGTATGTGTGCATGCACTTATTTGAATATATTTCTTCCATCTTTGTTCTCTTGTCCTCCCCACAGGAGCTCTCTGCTGTTATCTCCCCTCTATGTTTTCTCCTTAACTCTTACTCTCTCTTTTCTTCACTTCTTTTCCCAACTTTTCTTGCTTCATTCCCTCCATCTCTACGTCTGCCCTCCTTCCCTCCAACCTTTTTCAGTAATGGCATAGGTGAGGCTAGCTAAAACTGATAAGAACCCCCTCAGGGAGCTACGGTAATAAGGTAGAGAGCAAGTGAGTAAAAGAGAAAGAGAGAGAGAGCAAGGGGACAATCAGAGGAACCAGACTGAAAAAAGAGGTTTTTCACCTGTGGTAGCTTAGTCGCAATAAGGTACAAAGGGCTTAGGGCAAGGAAAACTTGTGTTTCTAAAATGTGTTCAGAGGTTCGGAGCAAGCCTCTGGAGATATATTAGGACTGCTCCTCCACTGCTTCTCTTGCAATAAGGACATGAACATGTACAGCAGCATTAAGGGCTCCACATTGTCCTTTTATTTGACTCCATTTGTGGGATTTGTCTGAGTTCTCCCTTACTCATTCAGTACTGAATGCTTAGTGACCAACGACATACTTAGCTCATGTTTTGTATGCACACATGTTAAGTACAACTGTGTTTGGGAAGGTTTACCCTTTCTTGGCTACTTTGATATCCATTTAAATGGTAAACTTTCATACAAATACATGCTGCAGTAAAGGATCAACAGTCCAAAGGCAATAAAGAGCTCACATAGATTTTCCCTCCACAGTCTGTCTCTGTAGCAAACAGCTCTCATGCATCATTTTAGCAACTTGCTGCAACACAATCTGAGGGAAAAGATGCCTGATTCTTGTGAATTATGCCTCAGGGGTTTGCAATCAGCAGATAAATACCAAAGACATCCTTTTTTAAAAAAAAGTTACAAAATCACATCAATTACCAGCAAGGATTTAAGAATCATTTTCTTTTTGTCCCTCTCTTCTTTCTTTGTTTAAAGCAGTGAACGATTGCTCTAAAAGAGGAAAACAGAAAAAGAATGATGAAAGACGAAGAAGAAGCTGAAAGGCCGGGGAGATGCTGGCATTGAGCTTCCCTCTACCCAGGGAGTGGACACAGCAGGAGGGCTGAGAGGAGGATGAGGCCCCTTTTGAAACGGATGGGAGCGAGAGTGTCTTTCAACATTCATCCAACGCTTCCCGTCTGATGTCTCAACCTTGAATGCCCGTCACTTCACACACTGCCCAGATCACATAACAAGAAAGCAAACAAGCCAGACAGCAAGTAAGCTATAAAGGAAGACTCAAAGCAAAAAAGTGGCAATTACCTTCAGGGAGCTATCATGTGGCAAATAGTTAACTGAAAGTGTTCACAGAGTAGACCCAACAATTCCCTTGTAAACAAGAAACCATGCTTCTGGTGAGTTGTGCTGATCTAACTTCAGTCTGCAGGGCTGCATCATGGACACTACATCTTCCAGAGTTTCACTTTAGATTTGCAAGTTAAGTAAACTTTCAAAAATGGTAGAATATTTCTTTAACACACACAGATATTTCCAAATGCAAAATGACCCTAAATTCCAAACTCTGATTCCTCTATCTCCCTCTCTATTCTGCCTCCCTCACATCAACTCTTTCTATCAAGAGTCTCATTTTGTATTCTGCTAAATGCAGCTCTGATCACTTTAGTCCCTATTTTATCCTGAAACTGCCCAAGGGCCTGTACCATAAAGTAGGATTTGCAGTTAGCAAGGTAACTTGAGGTTTAACTCTGAGTTTTAAGAGTTTTAAGGTGGATTAAGTTTAAGCGGGGTAAATCACCAAGGTAACTCATGCTTAACACCTAACCAGCACACAAGCAGGTTTTATTCAAGATCAGAGATCAAGAGATGTGAAAGTACCCTTTACTCACCAAACAGACCCATCCATTTTACTTAAAAATAGTATCATCATTCATAAAAGATCCGTGATCAGTACTGTCAGTATTGTCAGAGGTTCTTTGAGGAGGGGAAGAATGTTTAGAGGCAAACACACTTTGCTTTACCTGGTGGTTTCTTACATGAAATATGTAGATTCCTGTTGGAGGGAAAATGACCTGTCTGTGTCAGGCTCTTGAGCTGCACGTTATAGGGATTGATTGAAGCACTAATGCCTTACCTATTGTTATTTATAACCTATGAAAGCTAGGCCTGCAGCTTTGAATTATGTTTTAACACTTATGGTAGAGAGAACTGTAGCTCAGGAAGTTAAGCGGGTTGTTTAATAATCGTAAGGTCAGTGGTTTCGATCCCTGGTTCCTCTATGAATGTGTGTGTATAAGTTGCTGATGAGCAGGTTGGCACTTAGAAAAACCACCTGGCATAAGTGGGTGTGAATGGTTGAATGCTAATTTGTGTTGTGAAATGCTTGGATTGGTCAAAAGATTTGAAAAGCTCTGTATATATGCAGTACCTTTGCTTCAAAGAATATTTTTGAAATGACCATGCAGACCACAAGACCACATTTAGGCAACACAATAATTCAATGAGACTCATATGAGGGAGGATAATGGTTATCTTGAAATGACACCATAATAGATGATGGAGTGTAACTGAAATATTAGTGGCTGACACACCTGTATCAGTGTACAGCACCTTTTAGAAACCACTCTTCTGGATAGTTTTAATGGAGTAAGGGAGACAAAAAAGTGACAGAAGTAACAAAAGCTGTAAAATTGAACTGAAAACAACACGTCTTGCACCTTCTTTTTCTGTTATATATGACTCTAAAATCAAAGCATAAAGGCCTCTTTTCCATCTCTGATGGAATTAATCTGTAGCAATCAACTCAAGTATAAAAATTACTAACTGCAGACAACATGGTAGAAAAAAAGGTACACCAAAAAATAAATTAATAAATAAGAAAAACAGCATCAAGTTAAACCATTGACGTGTAATGAACATCAAAGGTTGACAAAGTAAGAGGATTTACATGGGGAATTTTTAGAGCCATGACATGGAGGCATAAAAGTTCAAGTGATTCTTCAGCTTGTTCCAAATCTGTGTGCGCACATACACTCACACACAAGACGGTTTTCTTCTTAATGAAATTCTACATACAAGCTGAAAGCTTGTTCATGACCTATTTTGAGCAGTGACCTCTAGTTTATGAAACACTGCAGAGAGATGTGTTTATATGTGTGCACAACCCAGAAAATAGATGTAGATTTTAATTATAGCTGGGACTATTATGAATCAGAGGGTGTGTGCAGCTGTGTGTGACTGCATATGTGTGTGTGTGTATAACATTATTCACGCATGGACCTTGGGGACTCTACTACAGCAGAGAGGAGCTTTGATCAGCCCAAGGCAACATAGAAAGAGAAATAGTGGATTATGTTTGAGACAGTCAAATGCACTAGACACTACTAGCAGCCCTGGTTTGTCATGGTATGTTATCAGAGAAAGGACTGTTGGATCTCTTTGATTCCTGCTTTCTGTCCCTCATAACATATTTCCACCTTTCACACATGCAAAGTAAATCCCAGTTAAATTAAAAAGCGCGGTCATGTAAAACCCAGGAGATGTGTGAGGGATGTGGAGATTGTGTTGACAGGATGGGACGCAAATGGTCCAGCTATGCATCTCTACATGACAGTACAGATGGATATTAGGAAATTGCTTGGAGGCAACAAACTGCCGCCGGGGACACAGTCAGCTAATATGAATGACAGCCAAATATATTTATGTATTGCACAGCATTATAGTCTCTAGGGCACTTAAGTATGTAGTGGTGAATCATAACAGTTTTTGTGAGTTTCAGAGTATCTGAGTGTAAGTGCACTCTGAGGGGATAATTGGGAAATCTGTGCTCTGTGTAAAACCAATCTGCTGTTTATAGGTTATAGTATAGAATTTCAGGGGGTTTTTTTTAGGTAAAACTCGCAATCAAGTCTTTTGTTACTATTAGTTTTGTCCCAAGAGGGCAATATTATGAAACATGCAATAAAAAATTAGAGCTACATTGAAAAAAGTAGATTTTTTCAAATGTAATACACAAATTTAACAAAATCAGTATAAATACTAGGGAAATTTAATATTTTGAGAGCCCTAATGTCTTTGCTAAAGTTCCTAACTGATTTGTTTAATGTCACTTTGTAGTTCAGCTGCAGTTTTGCTGCTTATTTCTTTTTCCTGCTCTGCTTTGTTAAAAATAATTAAAAATGTGATGCAGGATAGTGAACTTTAGACGTGTTGTCGAGTATATTAACAAAATAGACACCTCATTCAAACTTTCTGCCAAGCTGCTAAACTGCTGCTCAACCTAATGCACACTTGTGAGACTTGAAAATTGTTATCAATCTCCTCTAGCTCAACAAAACACTAATGCATTGTTGGAAATGCCCTGAAAACAATCATTCAGGCGAGACCATGCTAGCCTGGTACAGTAACAGTGAAAGAGTGTAATGTTTGCGTGCTGCGCTCAGAGTATCAGTTTTTTCAGGCTTTTTATCTTGTCTTGGTCACTCTGTGTGTGTGGAGCTTAAACTGCTTTAGTAAACTGTTTTTAAGTAAATTCACTTTTAGTAACCATAGCTCTTGTTTATATTCAAACTGGATTTTTTTTTTTTCCCACTAATGTTGGCACCAAGGTCACGTTTTTATTGATTTATGCTCTTTCTTTGTGAGGCCCCGGGCTATTCACAAGAGTTAATTTTCATTTATTCAGAACTGGCATTTTACATTCTTCTGAGGTGACCCTGCCTCAGAAATGCTCCAGGCACAGTATCATTGTAATTGATACAAACATTAATGAAACTTATTGTAGGTGATATTAACACAAGTGTTTAATTAACGAGTTATATATTGAAGCCTGGGGCTATTTATTTGTACAGTGTATTCCCTGTAGTCCCTCTGCCTTGGTACAAAGCAGGACAGCTGTTGGCTCAGAATTAGCATTTTCTTCATTAAAAGTGCCTGTAATAAATGTCAACACTGAAGGTAAATCCCATACAATGTGACCATGAGCAAACAACACAGATGGTGGAGAGCAAAGTCACAACACACAAGCCAAAACCATTTCTCATCATCTTATGATTTTATAAGTTTACTTGGTGAAGTCTGTAGCAGTTTGTAGACTGAACCTCTCCCCCCAAATTGAGAAAGTGATACCTTAACTGCTCAACCAAAGTAAACCCACCACTTAAAAAAGGAGCACAAGAAATAAGAACATCGATATTGCAAATCTCTCCATCATACACCTGTTTTCATTTTTATATTTACCATAAAGAATAGCTTGTTGCCAGTGTGCAATATTTTTAGCTTTGCCATGATGCATGTTTTCTTCTGAAATTCCATATTCTGCAGAATCTTCCGTAAAATCAAAATGCCATCTCTCCATACTGAAAAAGTGGATTGATGCTTTTTTATTGTTGCTGGGTGTAAACTTGAGTCTGAACCCCAACAGCACAACAAATGATTTACTTACAGTTCCGCTTCTGGTGTATTAAGTGTTTTCGGGGCTTCCAAAACGCTGTTATTTGGTCCCTCTGAGATATATACATACATTTTTTTGGTGACTGTGGCTGGTGGGTTTGGGTGACTGTTAACAGATGACAGAACTTGAAGCAAAAAGCTTGTCCTCTCATATCTGATTGCAGACTCTATGCAGTGACATTCTGACTCTTTGCTCAAAGGCAGCAGCACTGCTGACAGCCTATCCCGTGAATCAGATAAAAGTTTTAAAATATCTAAAATGATACATTAAAATGAAACACCTTTCACCTGAGGCAAATGTCACAGTGAGTGTGACAAACAGACATAAACTATAATCTGATGTATTTTACTTGCCCTACAGGTGTTTGAAAGTATCTAAGGATGTGGAGACATCAGAGGGGAATTTGCTAACAACAGCTTGACCTGTAGGTTCAGATCTCCTGCCATAGCGTCATCAACTCTTTTGCACCAGCCTTTGTCAGCATGCATCCCATTCTCCCTCAGTGCCATGTTTTTTCAACATCTTAAAGAGTCAGTAAGGTTTTGTGGGTGTGGAAGCCTTTGCATTAAGGTGACAGGAGCAGCATTTGTGAGGCAGGAAGGCTCCCTTCTGAAGCACTTTTTGATATCTCGCTTGTATCTCTGTGTCTCTGTACTGGTGCACATAATCCTTTACTTTTTTAAAGTCTCTTCTTAAGGTTTCAGTTGACAGCCTCTGGCCTCAGCAGGCTTTGGTCACTGTGCTGATTTGGGATGAAGGATATGAAAGTGACACAGAGAAGGCCATGTTTCCATTTCCAGGCATAGGATTCGTAATAACCCTTTTCTCTGTGGCATCCTCTCTCAGAGCAGAGAAAGCCTCCATCTTAATGAATGGCTTTGACGCTGTCAAGGCTACACCAGTGTGTTTTCTACAAGGACCTTTGGCTGTCAGACTCTTCACACACTCCTGGCGAATGGCCCTGGATAGCATGTACAGGGTCTGCGTAAGCCCACATAAGCTGACAGACAGCGCAGGGGACACCGCCATCACAAACAACAAAAAGACACATGCAGAAATTGCCAAGCCACTACATGTTAACACTGAAAAAAAGTTTTCCTGTGATGGGATTGGTGCCATGCTAAAAACATTTTAGCATTTCTGATCACTTTGAAGACAGTACTTGCAAGACAATGTTGAGCAAGGAGTGGCAGGGTGTCCAAGACAGAGTGCAGAGAGTAAAACATGGTGCATATTTGCCCATGGTGGTGCAAATTGACAAAAGACAGGCAGCCAAAGGCTAGAGAAAAAAAACAGACAGACCGGAGGGAAATAACAGAAAGAACCAGAGTTTCTGGTGAGTTCTGAACTTAGTTAGAGGCTGAGCTAAACACGAACACGTAGCCACAGCATGTCTGTGGCTGGGTAGATTACTAATGTCTATACCAATGGTCATTAACTGTCTGTGATGAATAATCCCAAATGGTCAAATGCACCAATAAAATAAAGCCATGATTCACTCTGCTTTCTTTATGACACCAAAAGCATTACTCTGAAAAAAGAGATATATTAAATCCCTTCTCATGCAACTGTTTTAAGGTTTTAGACAGCTGTGTACAAAATCCATCACTGAGGTCAGCGTTTGAATTTTTCCCAAAAACTTGTGAAGACACTCTTTGCATGTCACATAACGTAATCTCTTTCAGGTGCTCCATTTTAGCTGAAACTTGAAGCTCAGTTTATAGTTTCACTTCAGCTGATATTTCAACCCCTTTTAGCAAATCTACAAGTGTTTCAACTCACTCAGTACTTACATTGAACAATGACACTATTTGTATGGCAACTGCCTTCAATGTAGCTAAAACAATTATCAGCTTTACCAGAGTGAGGACAAAAGAATCAGTAAATCTTGTAGGCAGATGCCTGACAGACATTGTTGGGGGAACAAAAGGCTGTCTTGTTGTCAAACATTCTATGAAATTATTTACAGACAAAAGGATCATGCAACATTCAGTAAAATTTATGTTGAGCAAATTTACTCTAACCTGATTTGACCAATAATTTAAAGAAAAAAAGAGAGGAGCTCAGCTGATTTACACAAATGATTTAACCCACCATGATGACATTTGCAGCACCCAAGAGTTAGAGGAAAGTTGTCTTCTGTACCTAAAGTTTGGGTTTAGACTGGTGTTACAGAAAGACATTATTGGAAAGCTTTTTCTCTGTGAAAGACAAAGCCAACCACCTGAGACACTTTCTTTTCTATCACATTATCCTTCACATTCACTACGCAGCCCTTTGCTGTCCCTGGAGGTTCCTGACACCGAGACAGGAAATAATCAGAAGTCTGCGGAGCTGACGCCACACAAGAAACATCGAACTCCACATTCCCTTTGTATTCACCTAGCTGATCTTTTCAAAGTGGTGGCTGTAATCCCAATGTGTATTTTCCCTCTGCTGAAGTTTTCTGACTGACTACACAGTCTTTGACTCGCTTGGCACTCTCTGCTCGTTTTCTCATTTGCTTGAGGACTGTTGTTCCCCCAGGACATATACTGAGACAAAATCTCACTGCTTTAACTTAAGTTTTGGGTGTTTTTCATTCAGTACTGAGTATGTATTTTACTTTGTCAGTTCTCTCTTAAAGTTAGGCTGTCTGGTAGCTTATTGATTAGTGATATTTTTAGATTTAGCATGGCTTACAGATCTGAAGGATTTCAGAAGTCCATTTTTGAAAACATGTCCATATATCCACTTAGAAACAGCAGCGTAACATAACTTTGATTGGCTGAGCTACAGTGGGCTCAATTTGTCATGAAAAGGGCTCAAGCTGTAGCCCACTTAGAAATCAAATTCAAAAATCAAAACCAGGTTAGTGTGATTTATAAATTATTACAGTGCAACTGCTTCCAATGACTGACCCTGCCTCATTGATTAATATTATTGATCAACATGTGACCTGTGACATACCCTTAAGTCAGGAGAAGAGGCAAGCAGAATAAATCTGAAGTAGATTCCCTCTTCAGCTGACTTAAAAAGCAACAGAGTCATAGGAGAGAAATATCTAATGAATAATCTAAATGTTGTAGCAATAACAGAGAAAACAGTTTAATTGATACACTCAAACTAGGGCCCGTAGGTTTTTTTCTAAATGAAAAGGCCATGAAAAAGTCTAATAACAATATATTTGCAACATCAGGAAAAAATTCTGTCATGACCTCAACAGCACAGCATGTGGTGGTGCTTAGCTGTGGGCAGATTTGCTGAGAAAGCTAAACAGCAGATGCCCTCCACCCTGCAGGTTATTTGAACCTGTCCACTTAGTGTATGTGAGGAAATAGGTTGCGGTTTTCAAACACTCCCCTTGAGTATTTGACCATCTCCAATTCAGAATTGGCCTGGACAGAGAGCATGTGATAGAAGCAGTAAATAACATGGGTAATAATGGTGAAATTTTTATGGCAGCTGGGAGGTAATTTTTTTCCTGAGCACCACAGAGAATCAGAGTGCCATTTATCACAAATGTTGGCTGCAGGACACCCACCTCTTGTCTCTCCTCTGCCGCTCCGGGAGATGTGCTATTGTTGGCCAGCGGCTATAGCAAAGGTTTTCCTGCTGTAACAGCTTGGAAAAACAATCCTTGAGATCCAGGCTACCACCTGGCACTTCAAGGAAGCTCACTGTGGCGCAGTGGCACAGTGCAGCTAACGGCTTCCTTTCAGGCCTCCAGGTGTAGTTGCACCTTGCAGCCCTCATAAGATGATATTTGTTCAAAGAGAGAAAATGGAAGATTTTGGCCCAAAGGCTGCGGTACTGAAATAAGTTGGCTTAATCAATCAGGATTTCAAGGTCATTGTTGTAAAACAAGATCTGTGCAACCATCAGACTCTATATGAATTTCCAGAACCAATTATTCTTAATAAGACAGCTTCTGTTGAAAATGTTTGGCACTCACATAATTGGCTATTTTATCACCGCAATTGTTAATGAAAATGTGGAGGCCAATCCTGTGACAGTGCAGATGTCCAGAGTCCTGAATGGCCTCTGGTTCATGTGTTACCACATGTTCTACCAGAAACAGATGAGGCTCCTCTGGGATAAAATCATTAACTGTAAAAAGATGGACGACATGTCATCTCCTGGAAAGTAAAGCCACAACACCTCAATCGCTCCCTGGTGTCCGGCTTTAGTAAAGGTCCTAAATCCTGCCCTGCCATTTTAGCAGAGGAGACAAGGGTCAAACTAAAAGTACATGTCAGATAGGTTCTAGGTAATTCTTATCATGTTGGTGTGTGTTCAAGATAATACAGCTCTGTCACTGCTGCACAGACTCTGGCTCCAAATGACGTCACCAGACAAGATGGTAGCTCCTGCCTCAAAGATATTATGCCTTCATTTTTTGTACTCTGGGACCAGGTGGAGACGTATCATCCATCTTTTTTACCATTACTGGATAAATCCCAGACACATGTAATTTAAAAGCAGGGCCACTCACAGTGATAAACCCACAGAGAGTTATCACCTGGCTCCACAGTTCTCTTCCTCTCCTCCTCCTTTTAACATCCTTATGTTCATTGGTTTGATTTTACAGCCAAAAAACTTTACTGTCCTGATTCAGTCTCCTCAGCCTCATTTTCAGACACAGCAGGCAGCTGTTTTTAGCCTAAATGTAATAATCCTGATGATATGATTTCATACTGTTACAATCCTTTTTCATATTAAAACATTCAGAACTAATTGTCTTGTTTTTTTGTTTAAGCAAATGTTGTACAGTAAAGGGATTTCTGAGAATAATTTGGAAAAATGAAATCAGACAATGAAACTATCCTACATTCTATTTACTTTTAATAATGGTCAATAGGTTGTAGCAAGGATGTAATAATGTCCACACTGAATTCACACATATATGGATTGTGCTAAATAATACAGTTTATTATGATTTTGACCTGTCTTTCCTTCCACAAGGTTTGTGTATTGCAGGTATGTCAGTTTGTTTAAAGTACAGAGCATCTGGTTCAGACACTGAAGGGCAACTTGAATGTCTGTATGAGACACTGAGGGGTGTGACAATGTGTTGTTTTTTGGTGGCCTGAGAATGAGATCAGACTGTTTTTTCTTTAATAATAAAACTGGCAGCTGAAATATCATCCACATAAAGCAGAATACATGAATGAAATGGAAAGGCTTCATGAGAGGCCTACATATCATCGGTTATAGAAATGTAATACTGTGCACCTTTCCCCTCTTCAACATTACATGTTGCACAATGGTGCAATAAAGTTTGTACTCTCTGGAGGGAGAAAATGAGGAAACTAGAGTTTTCTTTCTTGCTGCTCCTTTAAGGACATATTTTTTGCCTCTCAGGGGCCCTCGACTGTTGGTGATGGTGCTCCTGTGTCTCCCTCAAGGCTGCTGCTGCTTCTGTGATTCCCTCAATTGTCAGATCGTCCTTCATTCAGACAGAAGCTCTTCAGTACAGCCTAACATTTTTTTGTTTTCGTGACCATGGTGGCCAAGGCTAGAATAACAGTGTCACAATGCAGTAGAAATTGAGAATTACTATAAAAAGGATTCAGGGAAACACTGCAGAAAGGTTTTAGAGAGAATGGTGGAAGTCTAAAATGGAAAGAAATTGTTTGTCTTCATCTGTATGTAGAAAATTAAATTTCTTTTCATATGGCTCACTGATTCAGTCAAAACCTGGCCTGTGTTTCGATTTGTTCATCACAAACTGATTTGCAGCCACATAAGAAAGCTCTTAGATAAAATTTCAGCAGTAACAATCAACAAAAAATGTTGTCAAAAATGAGCAAAATAGGTCTAAATCATTTTAATTCTAACATTAAGAATGTGAAATACACACAAGAACATTATCAAGAGAGAATTTTCCCAAGCCTCTTCCTCCTCAGCCAACTGCTTCTACATCTGTTCAGATTTCTATTCACCAGGGGTTTTTGAATTACTAATTTCATTTACTCTGCTAACTCTAACAAAGATGTTTTTGTGTACTTGCACTCCTTGTGAATATTTAAAGATCAGTAATTTGACCAAAAGATTACTAATTTAATTTGTAATTGAATAAACACAAAAGTCACATAGATTAATCTTGTTAAGCTGTGTGACGAGTGAAAAGTACAACCAGTGATATAAATCAAATACACCCAGTATGCTTCCTAGGCAACTGGTACATGCAGGGTCATGCTAAATGCTGAAGGTTCTTGTTAAAATGCTGAGCTGTGATTTCTATGTTTGCTGCATTGCATCTGAAATACCTTTGGTGTGGTGTGCGGAGACTTGCTGCTGTTTGTGATGTCTTCTAACACGTCAGGATTAGAAAGCTTCTTTCAGCTTAAAAAGTGTGATTTTTTTTTTAAGTGCAGTGGGACAGAGAGACCAAGACTCGCCTGAGAATGGGTAAGAAAAGAGGTTAAACCTGTTGTGCAGATTGTTGAAGCATGCCGATGCACAAGACTCAGACGATGACAGACAGACAGGTGAGTAAACTACAGTTACTACAGTACTGTGAGTGAGCCCCCCAAGGTGTGTAGAAAGTGTGCAGCATCTCTTTTTGCTTTAATATACGTTCTGTGAATGACACTTCTGTAAAGTTAAATCTCTGTGATGTCTGTTTTGTGTTGCTTCATTCTACTGTGAAATGGGCAGTGTTTTGGTTTAGATGCAAGGTCTCGGTTGCATATTGTTCCTCAACTAGTATGGTTGGGTCAGCATTCAATGCAGCTGTAGTCTAAGAGGGTTTTCTGATCTCCCAGCAGCATCATGTGTTATCAGATTTACCTTTTAAATTGTTTTATCGTAATTTTTGAAATAATATATCCATAACTTAAATGCACATACGCAGGCTTCACAGTTTATTTTACTGTCTGACCATCTGCCATCTAACCTTAATGACAAATTTGATCATCTAGCAAACTCTTCTAAAACCTATACAAAAACTATGAATTAGAAAAGTTGCTTATTTCCAAATAATACTTCCTGTTGTAGAGAAGTACTTAAAAATAAAATTTTTGCTTGAAGTTATTCAGAGACAGAGAAAAATTGCATTAGATTAAATACAAAAAATGATAAAAAATTATTTGTACAGTATTGAGTAGACTATATCCGCAAAACCAGTTTTAGCTGTTAATTTTGCAACCTCTCTAAGGACATAAATCTGACCAGTAATGGATGCTTTTGTAAATCCGATCTGATGCTCGCTGAAGTAAAAATTTGGTTATTCAAGAAGTAGAAATAAATATCATTTTTAATAGATTCCTGCTCAAGGACCTGATGACATTTGAAGCCATGGCAGATTCCAACACATTACTGGGCTGAAAAGAAAATGGTGTGTGAATGGTTGTGGAATGACAGTAAAGTAACCTCACCTTTATCATGACCTCATCTCAGTAAGCTTTGTCTGGCCAATACAGCAGGACTCTGCTTCTCACTAACTGTGAGTAGCCAGTTGGTAATGATAATTGTAACAGGATATTTGGTGCTTGATGGATTGTAATTTGATTAACGTCGTCCATATATGCGGGAGATGGTCAGGAAGAGACAGCTGTGGCACTGAAGAGGAAGGTTTTTTATATATTGTATGATTTTAATAATAAATTTAAGAAAGCATGTGTGCGTTCTTCAGGAATACACACCCCTGTTCTAACTTTCACCCATTCTTATTGGGTCATCGTACGAGGTGGGATCAAAATCTGTTGACAGAGATTCTTATAGACTCTGTCATGGTGCTGCTTTGCCCTGGAGTCAGGAGGCGGTAAATGCTCACACACCAGTTGTTACAAAAACATGTGTAACACAGGTACTGATGACAATCAGGCAATAAAACTCAAAATACTTACTATTACAAGTTAAAGCTTGCGTCTAATACATGCAATTACTGTGCAGCGATGTCATAAGTTTTTGATTGCATCTTGTGACAGCAGTTGTTGTCAGACTCTTTGTAGTAGCCTTACCACTTTAAAATCATCTTTATTAAACAAATAAAACTGGCTAAACATCCATTACACAATTCTCTGACTCAGGTGTTACTCCTGGTGACCTATAGTTGATGCAAAACATAAAATCTAACCGTTGTTAATACTGTGACTGGTACAGTCACACTCACGGTGATAAGACAAGGCCTGGTTGATAAGATCAGCGTAGCAGAGACCCCACTGATAAAGATACACATCACTGTAGAAAATACAATAGAAACAAATACTGCTTTGTTTTTGGCTTTTATGACTTTAGAAGCCTTTTAAGTTTTAACCCTGCACAGATGTACAGATGACATCATGTCCTACATTGGTGACCAGATGAAAATTAAGTGGGAACCATTGATATTTCAGAGATTTCATCACCTGGTTAAGTAACAGTGACAGTATTGGTACCGATCTTACTCTGCAACCCTAAGCAGCCCCCAACACAAGACTGGATCATTTTGTTCTGCGTGTAACATTAAAAACCTGACAAAAAGCCCCAGTGAACATTGTTCCAATCTTGTCATCTTTAAACATGCAAGCATATGTGCACACACACACACACACAAACATGCACATTTTGTGGCCCTCTGCAGCTTCATCTGATCACCAGCTGTGGGCTTCATAGTAGTTACAGGGCCTCCTCTAAAGAGAGCTTTCAGTGGCAGCCAGAGAGGGGCTACCTATGTCTGGCTTTGACTAAGACTGGTTAACACAAACGTCTGCTTGGGGCAAAAGCACAGACTCATTCAGACTTGTGGGGTAAACCCAATCCACTGCATGCTGTTGATTGGTTGAGTGAAAGTAAACAACGGGTGATTGAGACTTTTGTGTGTGTTGACTCAAAATGTTCACACTTGTGTCAAGCAACTCAAGTCAGTTTTTTTCATATAGTCCAGAAAAACAAACCACAAGTTTCCCTCAAGGGGTCTGACAATTTGTAAAGCATACAACACTCTCTGTCCTAAGACTTCAGTTTTTCCTTGGCTGACGTAAGACCTCAGTCAGCTAAGCAAAAACTCCCTGAAATGTTGCAAACACACAGAGTTCAAGTTGATGGATCCGCTATATTTTGTATGGAGAGCAGGGGATGCGACCAGTGTATGATGGATACAGCACAGCGAGTTGAAGGACCAGTCGCTGTACCTGAATTTGCATAGTCATAACTGCACTTCAACTTTATACAAATAAGTACGTCAAGCACAACACATCAGGCTCAGAAAAAAAACTAAAAAAAAAAATTGTCAAACTAGGCAGTGCATTGCCTATTTCTCACCTAGGAAGTTAAGAGAGATGTTTTAGTTTATTTTTAGCTCAATCTAAGAGCATGTAGATGTTTTGCCAACAGCAGAGAAATATTAAACAGCTAAATATCTGGTCTTGTCATAGAGGGGTCGGGGAGCCATGCAACAAACTACAACCCATGAAAGCAGGAGGGGAGGGGTCAAGAAAGAGAGCACTGAGAGACAGAGTGCTACCAAGGCTTAAGTGTTACACACTTGTTTTGGTGTCTAAAACTAGTTTGGTACACACTGATCTCCTAGATAAAACAGCTGGCACACAATCATAAACACACTGCATTTGAGAAAAGCTATTCAACTTCACTGAAGCCCTATGAGAGGAGGGACAAAAAGAGTGAAGGATGAAAAAAGACTTGTGCCTGTGATGGAAATCTCTGAAAAGATGAACTAGAGGAATGAGGAGGTCAGGACACAACAGATGTTTTCACAGATGCATTTATTGCAGAGCTTGATGCATCAAGGAGACAGGCCATCAGCAGCACAAACATCAACCAGTGATCAAGAGTAATTCGATTGCCAATCTGTGTGTCCGCAAATCTGAGGGAAAGTTCAGCATATCTCTTAACCTTGGTTTGTGAAGAGACAATCTCTATCAGGAAAATATAAGGGGTATAAACTATTTGGCACTTTTGTGTTATCTTTACCTTAAAGAATGAAAATTCCTTTACAATGCCCATATTTTCTTTATTTGTCCTTGACATCCTTTGCCTTCTTGTTTACTTATGCCCTGTCTACACATGTGTGAATAGGTTTGAAAACAGTTTTTTCTCTGCATTTTGGCCTCCCATCCCCTCATAAACAGAGTTCTTTGTCACTGAAAACAGAGATTTTGGAAAAGACCTCTAAAGGTGGAGATTTTTGATGGGGAGCCTCCATGGGGGGCCTGCTGAAACTAAGGTTTTGGGAAAAGCTGACATCAGTACCTCGACTCGATGCACAATATGCATTAACATATCGTTCTCCTTTTGTGTTTGACATGATAGCCTGATTACAAATTACTGCCACCCACTGGCCTTGCATGCTTATTTGGGCGTTTCCAACCATTTCTGCACTGTTGTGGGGACAGAGAAATATTTGTAAATGCCTCTGGTGTGGACAGGATCTGTATACATGCTGACATAACCTTAGACCTTGGATCTCTGAGGTTGAAGTATGCTGTAGATGCTCTAACTACATCTACACTATACTTTCTTTGCCTTGTAGTGTATAGAACACTATGATAATTTAAGATACGCTTATATTGAGCCACTGCTTTACCTTACCTTATCTTTGTTCAAAAAAAAAAGCCAGGGGATGAGGTCTTTTGTTTTATCCCTTTCCTTTCAACATTCACCAGTTTGTCCTCTAAATTTCAGTAGAAGCTTGACAGTCTCTGTTTTAGGAATAAATCAGTGTGTCTGAATGTTTCTGTGTGTTTGTGTCTGGAGTTGTTTTGGTATATACACACTAGTAAGTAGATATGCGTGAATGTGTGTGTGTGTGTGTGTGCATGTGCTTGTTTATTTCTGTGTCATACATAAATCTGCAGATATATAATTTATACTGATGTACTTTCAAAGATGTGTGCATTATAAGATGAATAACATGTGCAGGAGTGCCAGAGTTTACTTAAACACAGCTAACGGTGTAAATGCTGACTCAGTGCTGGAAACACACTTTGCACAGTGTCTTTGCAGGAGTCTTTGATGTTAAATCGAGGTGGTCCAATGTCAACACAAGGAAACTGTGATAGGAAAAAGCCTTTTATTTTTCTTCTGCTCTGTAAACACAACTCAGGGCTGTGCCTGCACATGGCATTTAGCAGTGGAGTCTTGGATATTAAAAGGTACTGTACCCTGTCACCGAAATATAAATAATAGAAATTGGTGCTACTTTAAAAATATATCAGGCTCATGTAAACTTCTACCAGGTCTGCTGAGTAGAAAAATGTACCATAGCACCACCGATTTCAGTACTTGTCATGAGCAGATGCCAGTGTAGTTTTCAACCATGTGCCATACTCTGGTGTGATGTTTTGTTCAAGTGCATTCATGCCAATGAATTCATGCTATTCTGCTGGTTGACAGTTGCAAAAAAATGTTACAAAGGCAAAAAAACAAAAGAGCAATATATCAACAAAGGCAGTGGAAAAATGCTACATCTTAAACATGGATGTACATTGTGTTTTCTTAGAAAATATTTTTAAAAACCAGTCTTGCACAATGGTTCATGAGGAGGAATTGAAAAATAATTTATAATGTTTATTAGACGTAAAGATGCATGCTTTTAGTGAGAACAGAATGCAAACATAATTTCCATTTATTTACACCAATAAAGGCACCTGAATGGATATAAAATGAATATAGGTGCACATTTCTCAGTCATAAAAATGGCAGCAGCCAAGCTATCTTGACCTCTTCTTGATTTCATTTTTTTATACAGTTGTTCTTTCTCTCTCTATTTTCAGCAGGCAGTTGTCAAATGGCACCACAGAGTCTTTTTGCCCTGTATCATTATTATATTATCACCCCTCCACCAAATAAATCACTTTAGGATGCAGACAGGTGCACAGCTGGGGTCCTTGGAGGGACCCTTCACTTCTCTGGCTCTTAGCTACTTTTCCCTCCTTTTTTCCATTTTCTCCTCACCAGATTAATCTCTCCATGCCGCTCGGCTGAAAAGTGGCCCAGTTTGGGTGACACACAGCCGGAGTGCTATAAATGACTACAATCCCACATCATAAAACTGTGGAGCAGCTATACCACAAACAATGGGGTTCTTAGAGGGATTCATTTAGAAAAGGCTTGATGGAAAGACTGCCAGTCAGAGAGATGAACAGAAAGAGACACTGGAAAGATGTACAGGGTCTTTCTTTTCTGTAAAGCAGGACTTTTGTTAGGGCCTTTATTGTTTCATGCTGTAAAATAAGATGTGCAGTGGTGTGTTAGCTTGTTAGGAGGTTATCATATCTAAAACAAGCTAAACTCTCAACGTCTGTTGAAATATCAAGTAACTCATTTTGCACCAGTGCACACATCTAACATAAGTGGAACAGAATAATACATCAACTTACTAAGTGTCCCAATACAGTGTCCTAATGTAATGGATTTGTATTAGTGCTCCTGTTTCACATCACAGCGCTCTTTGCTACTTTGACTCACCCATCGTTTGCCTTTACTGAGACATCTATAAGTGCATCATTTTTCATATACAATTGATAGCTATTATCAAAACTAAAGGGGAGAGAAAGGGAAAAAAATCAATTTTCTGTTGCCTGCTATTTTACTCACAGTTCTTAGTAAAGTTGACATGAGCTCTTATTTAAAATGGTTATTTTGCTGTTGACCAGCTATGTGATGACACTTAAGCATAATCTAATCATAATAGATATTTTCCTCCTTGATAATTATACAGTCACAGCTAATTTTTATAATATTTGCTGGTCCCGGTAGAAAAGTACTTTGAGAAATGCAGATTAATTACATTTAAAAAGAGTGGTAAAAACAAATACTGAAGCAGTCCAACAAACAAAAAGAACTTAAATACAAAAGTGCTTCACCAGTTCAGCATTGCACTCCTATTGCTTTGTTGGGTACAACAAAAAATAAACAAAATTATTTCAGGGGAGATACTGTATTTTTGTTTCATGAATTCCCTTTCCTTGCTGAAGCTAGTGGCATCACTACCCACAATACAACTCAAAGATAGACAGTTAAGTCAAAGTTCAAGGCACATGCTTTTCGGTGCTATCCTCAAGTAGAACTGATCGCAGGAACTCCTCACCTCCAGAGTTTATAAATTATCTTCCACCTTAAAACTACCAGAAAGGTTACA
Organism: Acanthurus lineatus; assembly: GCA_029814665.1. Taxonomy (NCBI): domain Eukaryota; kingdom Metazoa; phylum Chordata; class Actinopteri; order Acanthuriformes; family Acanthuridae; genus Acanthurus; species Acanthurus lineatus. The sequence continues at coordinate 17,415,809 of JAPZDV010000020.1, read as the reverse complement.
TGTTGGCAGCCTTTGCTGTCAACTGATTGTCTTCAGATTTCTTAGGACATATTATTAGTGATTCTGCAGTATCAAGTAAACAGGTTAACAGATTAAATCCAGTGTATCTGAAATTAGTAGGATTGGCATGGTTTTGCCTGGTGTAGCCTGCTTAATGATTCAGGCTGATCAGAGGCATGTATTTCAACCAAAAACTTGCAAAATGCAACATTAAACTCACTTATACTGCATTAAGTCACTATGGGCTGCTGTTGAAGTTTCAGATCTGGTTTTAACTGAAAGATCAAATTCTCAATTTTTTTGTTAAAAGGGATAGATTTTTTTCAATTCTAGTGGAACCATTTCTTATGTCTTACAGTAATAGTGATGGGCATGTACTTGTGTTCATGTTACAGCTGTACAGCTGATGGATTTTGCTTCTAACAATTTACAGAGCCTGTATTATGAAAACCATTGAGAGTTAGCTATTGTTGTAAGTAGCTGGGAGATCCTGTTCCACTACATAAGCATGTTAAAGAGAGACAAGACATGCTGGAGACACATAATTAAACACAACATAAACACACAATTACTCACAAAATAAAAACACCCACAAAGACATTTGTGTCAATGCCACTTGCACGCACAGACACAAGGACACACACACGTGTGTTGACACATTTCTTATATGAATTTATAAACACCTAATGAAGATGCAAACATCTCTCCCCTCTAGCTCAGTCAGAGAAATTTCATTGATTAGCGTAGGTGTTTGTATTTCTGTGGGGGATGGCGGTGCATTTTTGCATGGCATACTGATGGTGCTCAAACACTGTCTAAGATCTATTGTCACGCAGATGGTGCTATGACCTCAGTCCTCTGCCCCAATGGAAATTTGTCTTTAATTAGAGTAGCAACACATTGGCACAGCAGACAGTGTTTAATGGAAAGGAAATGTGAGTGTGTGTGTGTGTGTGTGTGTGTGTGAGTGCTTGTATTGCTCTATTTATGGGGACATAAGTCTGTTTACACAGTCATGCAATGGGGACAAAAATCAAGGTTCCCTGAAGGGAAAGCCCTTTAAATCAATGCAGGAGCTATTCTGAAGGCGCCTGTGAAGTTTTTAGCTTTAGCCCATGTGTCAAGTTTTTCCATCAGGACACACACACACCGACTACTCAGTGTCATTCCCCACTAGTCCCTAGCTAGAATTGCACTCACTTGTCCTCATACACAAATCCTCCAAATATGGTAAGTACAGCCTCTCCCAGGGCCCTCCCTGGGAAAAAGTTACCAGCAAAAGAACATTCTAAGGTAACAATTGATGCTAAATAAATTCCCAAGTCAACACTTTTAAGCAACAATGTATTAATAATTAATGTATATGTATATGCGTGTGTATGTGTGTGTGTATATATATATATATATATATATAAATTCTTATCTCTCTCTCTCTCTCTCTCTCTCTCTCTCTCTCTCTCTCTCTCTCTCTATATATATATATATATATATATAAATGATGAGCAACGAGAGGACACGAGGAAGCCATGAAGCAAAAGAGACACACACCCTCACACAGACACTGTGTGT
>JAPZDV010000020.1:17390036-17414140 GCA_029814665.1 Acanthurus lineatus | reverse complement strand
GTTACAGTACTCGTTACCGCAAAAGTAACGTAGTTACTGTAACGCGTTACTTAATAACGCGTTAGTCCCAACACTGCATAGGACCCTGTTTACATTATGTTGTGTGATCTCTTGGTATCAGTGGATATTTGGAGAAACTGAGAAAGATACACTTGTGTAAACACAAAGTCATAGTTGATTATCAGAGCAGTTTCAATGGAGACCAGCAACTTCAATGGGAAAGAGAGAGAGAATGTGAGTTTTTGTGTGTGTATATGTGTGCCTGAGTTGGCTCAGCATACAATATGTTAAACATATAAAATTCTTAACCTCTCTGTCTCTCTTCAGATTCATTCAGAGTGAAAGTGATGCGCCTATGGGGGGAGGAAAACAGAGGAAGTGCTTTGTAAATGAATAACCTCTACTCCCCTAACTTCCGCCGTTATTCATTAGGCAGTGTGAGTATGTGTGTATAAGGAAGGGAAAGTTTGTGTGGGTGATTTTGTAAAAAAAAAAAAAAAAAAAAAGTAACAGGATAATACAAAAAATGTGAGATGAAAACAAATTGACCAAGAAACAGAGATAGGTGAAATATTCTCTGCCAAAAAGTGTGTGTGGACATGAGGGCTGATGCTCCCCAAGAATCTGCTATACATAAAACCCAGGCAATCACACACCATCAGGCCTTTACCTGTTAACTGCCTGAATCGTAATTAGGTACATGTCCATTCATACACTGACACACACACACACGCACACACACACACACACACACACACACACACACACACACACACAGAGTGCTTAAAAGTGTGCCTTTGTGATCAAATCTAATGCCCAGCAATGCAAATTATCTCATGCTGCTGCAACATAAAATATAACTACGGGGATCATTTCTTACTTGATGGTCATGGTTGAGATTTCTGTGGTTTTTCATCTGTGTTTTGGTTTGGTTGTTTCAGTTCGGCTTCGTGCTGTGCAATTGTTTGTTGATCAGATTGGCAAATGTGTTTTTTTTCTCCAAATGATAGTGAATGGGGCATCATTGTTGTTCTGTGTAACCAAAGAAATGCTGTCTTTATCAGCGGTGTTCACTCTTCCTTTCTGCCCACTCTGTCCTCAGACTCTGTCAATAAAACAGAAATGATCAGATGTTACATCCACTGTGTTCTGAGCTGTAAATGTAGATGAGAAGAATATTTTTAAGCACTTCATGACAAAAGTCTACACTTGGAACTGAATACATTTTTTTAACTTGTTGCTGAGGCCAACAATGATCATTCTCAATCACAACATGGATATACATCATGGTGAAGTACTTTCAGGAAAAATCTATTGAAAAAATGTTTGTTGATAAAATAACCAGACAAGTAAGTTTTTTTTTTAATCTAGTGATATAAATATCTGTCAAACTGAGATACTCATTAACTTGTATCATTACTTAAAATCTCTCTAAATGACACTAAAGGGGTAGTTATGATAGAAACTGAATGGCAGACTCTTGGATCGTAGACGTATGTATGTCCTTGTGTAATTTAATGTGTAGAAGAATTATGCCATGGCATATTGCCTCACTATCACTGGTGGTGGACAAAGGATTAGAAGTTGTGATTCTAAACAAAAGTGACCCTGATGCAATCTACCATTTGTCTTTATCACAGTGTTTTTGTTCTCATATGTCTATAAAGTGTGTTTGTTTGTGTGTGTGTGTGGTAGCCATGCATGGATGCAGAGAGGGATGCTGAAATGATCCACTCTGTCTCAATGAGCCCAAGCTGGTCACATGGTGGCTAAGCGCGGCAACAGCCATCTGGAGCGGCTGGCAGTGCCCGATTAATGGAGCACAGACTGGAGTTTTGGCTGGCAGAGGAAGTCTTCAGTTTGGATAATGACTATAGTTATTAAATGGGGTGTGGAGTTTGAACTTAGCTGTGAGAACTTCACGCAGTAAGTAGTTTCCATTGCTGGTTGTGTCACATCTTGGACACTGGAGAACAAATAGAACTGTAAGTGGATGCAAGGCCAAATGATAACGTTGATGGACCTTATAATTATTGTAAATCCCCTCCCTTAATCGAGTGCTGTTGAGTTTTGAAGCTACTAGGCTGGGATCATGAGCCCTAAATGGAAGCTTTTAAATTTTTAAATGATAGTTTATGTGTGGAAACTGACAAAAGCTGTCCTTTTACTCTAGTGAGATCTTTGTTTGCAGTGTAATTAGCTGAATGGGGAAAAATCTACCAATGCTAATCAGGGTCATTAATGTGATTATTGATCCAAACAACACAGTCTCCTGATAGGTGATTATCACTGTTTACTTATCTTTTGCTCAGATTTAATCCTTGAAGTAATAAAATTTGATAGCAGAATTTTAATGTTACTGCATACTTTCAAGGTCTAACAAGATAGTAAAAGGAAAGATATTTTAAAATAGAATTTGTGAAAAACGAGGGAATTTCATGTGAGGTTTTAATGTTAGACAAAGTTGTTTCCTTTGGCTTAGGCTTGCTTGCTGCTGTGTGAATTGGTATGCTAAGAATTCAGCAGGTCTCATTTGAGGAAAGCAGGAAAGAAGACCTCTTTATCAAAAATGGGATCTGATTCCCCCTCGGCATTGCAGAGGTCTCTGTGGGAGATTTCTTTTCCCATATGAATCCAAACACAAACACAGCTGACCACATTCCTGAAAGTAAACATGGACCCACATATCACCTGCATTAGACCTTCCAATTACTTACATCAAAGTTCAGAAGTGATTGAAACATAACACCACTGCCCTCAACAGTTTTTTTTAAATGTATTAATTAAGACCTGATAATATTTATTTTAGAGTTATTTTACCTGTATGGACTAAAACTGTTTTTATATCACTAAGAGCAGCCATTGTTGTGTTGAGTGTCTGTTTTAATTTAAGAGGGCCTAAGTTGCTCCGTTCGAATACACTGCAGCCATTACAGCCACATGGCAGCTCCCCCCCTGGGTGATCTACTGGAACAATTACAAAGCTTGTGGTAAGCCAAAGTCATCTGCACACCAAAGCATGCAAAAAAGATTTAAAAAATATGCCTAGGGTTAAAAATACCAGAAATCCCCTCAAACTTTTAAACATCAAAACTAAATAACACAAATAATGTAGATACAGTATTGTGCTTATTTTATTTATGTAGAACATCTTCAAACGAAGTTGCAGTGATCTTCACATTATACTTTTTTTTTTCCTTTGCTTTCTCAGCTGCCATTTCTTGGCCACCTACTTTTTTCAAGAATTTTCCAATTAAGAACATTACAGTGCTGGCACAGAAACAACATGAGTTTCAGGATTAAAACTCAAGGCATCCGGAGCCTCCCTGGCAGGTTTTTTTTTATCTAAAGCTCACCTCCATGTGTACCCCTCTGCTATGCAAATAGCTTCTGAGCTCATGACCTTTTTAACTGGAAATAACAGGCATGAATATGGAAAGGTCTGTATCTGGTGACTTTGGTCGCCAAGCAGGGGTGTGTAATTGTACTATCATCCACCCACCGAGCCAGAAATTTTGGGAGTGTGACCTCCACTGTGATCGTTTGCCTAATGAGAGAGGGAAACACTTGCAGTCTGGGTGTATGTGTGTGGTTGACTGTGGAGGATACTCATCACAGCTCAGGGCAACATGGGAGACTTAAGAGGATTGTTATGCTATGCCCTAATGTGCGCCTTTGTGCCTCTGTGCCTGTTATGTGCATGTATTTGTGCTGGAACACAGGGATGCACTTAAACTGGTTTCCATCTGTATGTGTGTATGTGGGTCCTTGTGCATCAGTGTGTCAGTTTACCTTTATGCACCTCTGCCTCCATATGTTTTTGCATATGTTCACCCTGCTTGTGTGACTTTGCAAGTCTTTATTTTGGGACCACAGCCTGCCATAAGAGCATGCACAGTGTGAAAGGGGTGTTCTTTAAATTGAATAAATCAGCTTTTAAATTAAAAAAGTGAAATGATGTTGTTTAGGTTGTATAAAGTTGTGCACACATAGCATGAATAGTGTACAATCTTAAAAGTACTGGTAATTGCATGGCCCTTGGTATTTTTAACTAGAATGGTAAAACACAAACTAAACAAATAAATAGTATTAATAGGTAGAGATACAAAATTATTGGGCCAAAACAGGGTTAAACACGCCTACCAGCACCGTTGTTGTCTATTGCATCAACTGTGATATGTAGTTATACTTACACAGTATGTGTGTGTCTGTAGTTAAAGATAGGGTTGCATGAGGTTGTATTCCTCTGAATGTCTGTGGCATCTCATCACAGACATCCCACCATTTCAGTCATGTCTGGTCTGGTCCCTTTCATCAAATCCTCATAGGCAAAGCTAACAGTAAAAGCTGCAGACTGAAAGCCAGAGGTCTTTTGGCAAGTACTGGGAGTAAATGGGACTGATTAACAATGAAGCAGAAAAGGGGAAGTTAGACAGACAGATCAGAGTCAATCTGTCTGAGAGAGATAGAGGTTGCAACCAAAGACAGAGCAAAGTGTAACCACACAGCCCTGTCCAAGGCTGGATGGAGGTGACTTTGGATTCTCAACAGGATGACCTTTACTGGAGTGTGTGCCTGTTAGATGGTGGAAAAAAAATCTGCATATTCTCTGCTGGTGATCATAATTGCATCAAGGGGACTGCACCAATGAATATTTTAAAACAGTAGTCAATGACACTACAAGCACTGACTGAGACAAACAAACCCTTTGAGTTATAAATGAACATTTTTGTATCCATATTTAGACAAAAAAAATCCTCGACACCTTCAGGTACTGTGCAGAATGTGCCTTGCTAGTGTCTCTACAACACCAGTCAACTCTACAGATGTGTCACAACATTAACAAAGGTCATTGTAAGGTCATGTATGATGATTAAAGAGCTAAAAATTCAACTACCACTGCGTCAAGTAGGTGGACTGTCAATAACTGACTAAATTATTCACACATAACTTCAAAAAAGCTCCACAAAACTACAGGTGATGCAGTGTGCATGTCTACATGTCACTTGTTTAATTAGAAGCTTTGAGTCATACAAACATTTTCAGAGTGGTAGCAATATTCAGTGGGCTCTTAGATTGTATGATTTTTTTTTTTGAAACACTGTTACTGTGCACTTCTGACTAGAGATCAGTAATATTGATATTTATTTTACAATATTTAAATTAATTTTTACACACAGTCTGTGGTGTGTCAGAGTAGAGTGGGTTGTTAAGATTTTATTTACAAGTTAAATCATCATACTGACATGCTACACCTGGGCTTTAAGTGGTCCATATGTGAATAAAGTGTTCTTTTTATCTGTATTGTAGTTAATCTGGTTTGGTTCACGGTAACTGACTAGAGATGATAATTTAATGTTCGCTTCAGCCCTGTTTTTCTACAGTGCTTCACTAATCTATTTTCATATTTTATTAACATTAAGTCAAAATGAAACAATAATGATTATATTTATTATGCTACATATTTACAGCGCATGAAGTTGTTATTATTCTGCTGCGAGGAAGACTTTCACACCTGAGGGGCTAAAAAAAATTATGTTATTCATATCAGTTCATGCATCAACTCATATAATTTTTTCACAGCATTAAGTGTGATCTACAGTAAAGAACTGTTTGTTTATTAACTGTATTCAGTGTTGTGTTGGTCAAACTACAGAATGATTGACTAACACAGTGCACTGGAAGTAACAAATGTGGTCTTTTTGACATAAATGTAACCACGCATGGGCTCACTAGTCAATGACTGATTTGCAACTTCTTAGCTTTGGAATTAAACCAGACATGTTAATGATTAAAGTTTTTATTAAAGCAGATAAACAATATACTCCTAACGCTTCACTGTTTGAATTAGCCTTCACAGTTTAAACCTGTAGAAAAATCTAAAACTTGATACAACCACACTACACTAAGCTACGATGGGACAGCCACCCCTCAGAGGGGCGGGGTTAAGCAAAATTTTAATTCTCCTCCCTTGTCTCATTGGGAGTCCATTGTTAGCCAAAAAATTATCTTAATGTAGATACTATCTAGTATCTAGTAGTATCTAGTATATTCACAAACTTTTCTGCAGGCGTACAAGCATACGCTGGTAAAAAAATAAATAAATAAATAAACGAAAAAAACAACCTGGCGAATACAAAAACAGACACATACACATCCCTAGACCAAGAGAGCTATTAGCCCTCTATTACCCGTCGCTCTGAAAATGTCAAGACACCACTATGTGGAGCTGTATTGTGGTCTTTGCTCAGCTCACCTTTGGTATTTCTTTTCTTTCCGCCTGAGATGCCAGCGGGTTCAGTGTTATGGTAATGTTCATTTTGATAAGCCGGCGCTGCGGCTTGATAGACAGGGCCTGGAACAATAGGAGCTCGCTCCCCATCACTCTTGGCAGTGGGGCAAGGACACAAAGGAGACATAATGAGCAGAGATAGCATTGTGATGGAGGCTGCAGATGAGAGAGACTGAAGGTATTGTGAGTTGGTGTGTGTGTTTATGTGTGTGGGTGTATTTGAGGGAGAAAGGCAGAGCGTTGGCGTGGGAGGAATCTGGTACACCAGTTTGATTGTGTGTTTTTGCGTGTGGCCATGTGTGTGTGTGTCAGAGTGATCGAGAAAGAGACAGAGAGAGAGAAAGTGTGTCTGCCAATCAATCATTACTTTGAATGACAGCTTACTGCAAGCACAGTGTGTTTGTGTTTGTGCATATTTGTGTGTGTTTGAGTGTGTAGTGTGTTCTACAGAAACACACAAAGCTTCATAACAGGTTGATCAATAGCCTATTCAAGGGTAATGAAACACCAGTCAATATCACCACCCACATTCTGGCTTATAAACTGATGACAGCCCTCCCTGCCTCTCTTACTTTCTCTCTCTCTCTCCTCTCTGTTTCTTTCAAAATCAAATAACTTTGATCCCCCTCTCTCTGTCTCAATTCTACCAAATGTCTGTCTGTCTGTCCTCTTATACCTCCACTTGTTTCTCTTTAAAAGAAAGACAAGACTGTCAAATGAGCCCAATTAGTCTTGGCAACATTCAATGAATAAACCATAATTTTGAAGGAAATATGTACTCATGTGCGCTGTTGTCCCTATGTGTAAATGACGTCTTTCAACTCTCCATGATGGCCGGCTTTTAACTTCTTTTGATGTTGTCAGTTAGAACAACCATGAATGCTTCTGATTTTCTGTCATAATCGGACAACATATAACATGACCCTTTCCTTTCTGGCATAAGTTGACCTGTGGTGTTCTTCCTGGATTCTGTTTTAGAAGAAGTGAGAGAACTGATTCCATTCATGTTTGTCATGGCCAGGAGGTGATTGAGCTGAGGATAACACTGCAAGCATGAGAGAAAAAAGTGAAAATACCTACTAGCACCTATAAAGCTAACTAACCACTTAAGCAGTGAAGTTTGTATTTTTTTGTGTTTAATCCAAACACAAAGACACATTTACGATTGCAAATTTGTGGTCCCGGGGGATGCAGGGATGCTGGATCTGTACTCTATTACTGTACTGCAATCAAGTTACACTGCAGGGGTGCAACTATCCTAATGGAGCTTTATATTTTTACCACAGTGTTGTGACTCTCAGAACCAATTCAGTGCAGCTCATTTAGGAAACAGTCACTCATAGATATCTGCATACTTACAAAGGTAATCACATTTTACAAAAGAGATAAACAAAAAGCTTAACATTGCTATGTTTCAAGAAGGAGATACACAATGGTGCCATTTCATGACAAATTTGATGTTAAAATGGAGTTAAAGCCAAAAGGAAGGAAAAGAAAAGGAACATTCAGGTGGTCAAAACAATTGAAATTCATTAGTTATCCATATGTTTTTGCAATACTGTCATGGGAATAGACTCCATTCATACTCAACAGGAAGGATATAAATTTGTCCCTCAATATCTGATTAAAGGATGGCGCAGTGGTTGTCTTGGCAACTACTGGGAGCAGGTCGCTGGGGTAAAAATAGAATTTCCTGTCTGAGCAGAGGCGGCTAGCTTGCCTTTGTCATCTAATCGGTAGCTCTCTGTTGTGATATCATTAGCCAGACAATGGAGTGGAGAGTAAAGACTGCGTTGTGGAGTGTTAAAAGATATCAGAAGTGTGCACTTAGCATCTGGCAAGGTGAGGCATTTAGAGGAATGATTAGGTGTGTTACATGCTTATTTCACCTTATCATGCTCATGCACTGAGTGAGCAGAGAAGTAACAGAGAGAGACACCTGAATGATGTAATGTAAGGCAATACAGCAGCAGGGAAATAAATACTACCTCATTAAAACTACTCTGTTATGTTGAGAATTTTACCCACGTTGTTTGTGTGTTGACTCCGCTGTGTAGTTTGATGCTGCAGATTTTGAAGTGGTTCTGTAGAAATGAATTTTCCTAAAAGGTGCCTCTGATGAATCTGTTTTGTTTACAAAGTTTAGAAACAAAAAAGATCAGATGCACTGTTATGCAATGAAATGCAACGACAGAGGAGCCTTAATAGAGATTTTAGAAATTCAATGCAGTACAAGGTTTTTAAGTTTGACTCCTTTACAGTTTTAGGACAATAGTTAATGTTTTTTAGCTGTTTTAGTCACATCAGATGCCTTTACATTAAGAGTATGTTTTGTTTTTAATGATCTTTTGTGGTAAGTGTTACCAGGAGCATATTACCGGCCAAGTTATGATAATAATTTTTGCTCTAAAGTGCTAAAGTTTAATGTTTTCCTCACCTTCCTTGTACTCAGTCGAACTCCTGCACTTTATTCAACCTTCAAACTTACCTTGAAATAGAGGATGACGTAACAGAAGGTTGAAGGGCGGTCAGTGCACCCTACATGCAGATAGAAAGGAGAACAGGAAAACAAACTTTGGGAAGCCAAGTTCAGCCAGATAGAGAAATCTTTCAGAATCAGAAAAAAATAAATTAATTAAAATGATCTGTTGACCGATGAGTTCATAAAGTTAAAGTTACAAGATATTTTCTCCCCGTTGAACCAGACACTAGAACCTCATTCATGACATAAATGTGGATTAGAACGGATGACAGTCTGAGCATAGAGTTAAATTGTAAGAACAACATTTTCTATGCAAGATGATCCATTTTTACTTTACTTTAATAAGTGAAAACCAAATCAATCACAAATTAGCCATTTCTGCATTTGATAAACCCTGTCAGATCAACAACATCCCAAGAGACTGAACAGGAAAACAAAATAACACAATAGGTAAGTTTATTTGTGGAATGCAGGAATGCTTACCGCTGCCAAAAGTAAATAAACATCAATCTTACAGCAAATAGCCAAGAAGCATACTACTTACTAGATATTAGACTATGATAGCTCACCTTTTTTCTCATCAATAATTTATTTTACTGTTGCTTTTCCATTTTATCTTGCTACTCTTACCCTGTCTCTCTTTGGCTCAGTTTATTTTTCACACTGTGGGAAAATTATTCATGAAAATGGGTACTGTATCTCCAACTTCTTTGATGCATTCAGGTGCATATGTCCCCACTGTCACACAGATCGTCCCTGTCAGAAATGTTCCAGACTCACTTTTTTACTTCTGGAGAACCAGGAGACACAAAAGCACCAGAGGAGTTCCAGTTCATGAAAACGGTTCGATTTTTTGAAATCACCTCTCCCCCAGTGGGAGCTCAGACGCTTCAAATAACATGATCAACAACAACGATAACTTCACAAGATTAAGCCCCTGAAGAATATGACATGACATCCACATGAGTGTTTCCACCTATAAGATCAAATGGTGGCAATGCCACAGGAAGCAGATCTATGTGTTTTTGTTTGTTTGTTTGTTTTGTCCTCAGTGAGAGCGAATGATGGCTCTAACACATGCTTCGCTGAATAACTATTTATTTTTTTTAATCTTTACATCAACATTAATTTGATCTATTTATACAAAAAGAGATTACACTTATTATGCTGGTTTTCCTCTCTGTTATTTTCTTCTTCCAAACAGTGGTGATGAAAACCAGGAGCAAACGCTTTGAGCTATATTTTCTTCAAAACTAAATTATGACTGATATGCTACCTGCATACCAAATTAATCAGACCACACAAGGCCAAATTGCATCTTAAGTTTCTTAAACAAAGTCCAGTGCAGTGCACACTTAACATCAAATGTACCTGGCTGCATTATTTTATCACATCAGAAAACTTTTACAGAAAAAACAGTAAAACAGCAGCACTGGTCTGTTTTAACTTTGCTTCTTGGGTCTAGCTCAGCTAAAAACACAAAAACAGCAAATCTGTCAGCATGTAGACACGCTTCTTTGTAACCACAACCAACAACATTACTTTTTCTTCAACTGTTTCTCTTCTACTCTGCTACAAGTGTGTAAGGATTGTGTTCAGACTGCCTGACTGACCGCTGTTAGCTTTATCACATCTATTAAGGTGGGAGAACTCACATGTTTATGGTACTTTCAGGCTCCACCTAATTTTCAATTGAGGTTTAATCTACCAGAATAACTGAAAACACCCTTATGATTGTGATACATAACGGGTGCTCAGTAACATTTATTCTCTACAGTCACAGTCCACATCCGCTCTCCTCTCCATTTATGGTTTCAATGCTCTTACCAGCAGGGTCACAGGCAGTACCAGAGAATATTTTATTTATGTGTAATAAATTCAGTGTTTACAAACTTTTAGTTTTGAGTTTTCTAACCTTCTTAAAATATTGTCAGCTTGGTTGCAGGCATCTTAGCTGATGAAGAGTTTTGACATTTTAACAGTCTCTTATCACACACACAGCAGCATCCAGTGTTTACACTGGAATTTCAGTGATAAGCTAAAGAGTATCATAATGAGTCGATGTAACAACTCTTAGCCCAAAGATGTCCAATCAGATTAGAGTGTGGGTTGAGTACTAAAGACTGCTGTAATAGATGGACCTAAACAGTGTGACAATTAGTGATTTCATCTTGCTTTTGCTGATTAAACTCAACTTGTCCAAACTCGTTTCCTGTAATCACTTGGACCGTGGCAGCAGGTCCCTCTGAGAGCCAAGTGGCACTCTGCCCATGTAGGAGAAACTAATCAAGCAAATAGGGGCTGACTTGTAATTTGTCCAGTCAAAACCCTGTTGACCTGCAATTAAGGTGCTGTGCTGAGGTCAGAGCCAGAGTTTGATGTCGAGCAGAGGTACTTATTGGGGTCACTTACTTAGAGAAATGTGTTGAGGTGTGCCAGGGGACTCAAGTTAGAAAACATGCATTAACATATTATTGTTTTTATTGTTGTTTTATAGCATTACATTTCTTCAACTTAAAAGAAGTTGTGAAAAATGCTTACAAAGAGAGTCCTACAGCACAGCATAAGTATTATTTTCCAGTATGTTTAGAATTAGTATGACTGAGGTTTTGAGTGTGAATGAATTAGCCCCTGATGTAAAAATTAAATATTTTCTGAGGATCAATAAAGTCATATCTTCTACTCTAACACCATCTTATTTCAATTAACATTTTTATATCCTAACATTATCGAGTATTGTCATGGCAGTGCTCTAAGGGTTGATAGAAATTGAAGGACGGTATGATTACCTCTGAAATGAGCCTTGAGTCAATAAGTTAAAGTTAGAACATTTGTTTTACATTTTTTATATTTTTACAACTTAAATGCTGTAAATTGTAGGAAACATTTGTGCAAATAAGCCTGTGGTCCTGCATTAAGATGAAGATAGGGGCTAAAATACTTGGAGTTGTAGTCCAATCCGTGGTATAGTTACAGTTTACACACACACACAGAAAGACGGACCCACAGATTTAACCATCAGCAGAGGCTAGACCAAGCACAAGTTTTTCTAGGCTGTGAAATGTGTTTTTTGTCTTTATTAGAGGCTTTGGCACCCAATCTGGGCTCCCTGTGACAGTGATGGAGCAGTCCATCTCAGCCAAATTGTATACGGGCGTTAGAGGAGGGGGTGGGGGTTGTTAGGGAGAATGGGAGGGAGAAACTGACCCATATCCTGAAGAGAGAGATTCGTTTCATTATAGTGTTCTAGAAAGAGAGAGAATAAGATTCAGAATTGGGGGTGAGGAGGGTGGAGGTTCATTTTCTTACAGAACCCCAGAGCAGAAACCTGTCCCCATGGTGACAGATCGCCACAGCAACTGCCTCTGATGCTCAGTATGAAGCGGCGAGGCTCTCAGCAAGACACAGAACTATGATTAAGTCAGAGAACATATTTATATATGCTGTTCAGTCTTCAAACTGATCACATGCACATGCACACCCACACACACACAAACACACATGGGTACACAAGCACACAAAAACACACTCTCACATGCCAAGGCTTTACAGTGGAGGGAAAGTGTGTATGCTTAAGTCTGCAGGGGACACACAAAGCAATATCAAACTCAGAGATAGAGCACCATTGTTATAAATAAGCAAGACTTTGCTGTCTCCCCTCTTTGAACAAAGACATGCAAATGCATGGAGGACGAAGTGTGACTGAAAAGTTTTGAGACTGTTCCTGTTTCACATAAACTGAACAGTGCACAGTAATGTGCATGTAGCAGGAGCACACAACAGCTTTTGTGAATAAATACTCCAAGTTAAATTACTTGATCAAAATCAGCAACTTAGTGACATGCATTTTTGTGACAACTTTTGTATCTGTGTTTGAGAATTTACCATTAACCTATAAGTTTGGTCTACAACTACGACCCAGAGACCAAACTTCATTTAGGGACACAAAAAGAAGTCTCAGGTAGCAGTATTTGTTGAGCCTTGTTGCAGGTGAAAAACTCTTGTTTTTCTGTGTTTGGTCATGTTGATATAGTGAAGAGCCCAGTTGCAATCACAACATTGTTCATTTCGTGTGCACTGAATTTCTCCCTCAGATGCCTTAGAGTGTGACAGTTGTACTTGGTGTTAGCAGTTTGACCCTGGGGCAAGAAATTACAGTTAACAGCCCTAGGTATGTTGAAGAAAACTACCAGCATGCTCTTGGTTATGCAAGCCTTCTTTGGTCTTTGAGACTGCAGGTTCGTCCACTTTGAACACTGATGTTTGGCCTCTGGGTTATAGCCGTAGATACAAGTCTCATTGTAACTGATAATCCTTAACTCAAAGTTTCAGTAACTGCAGGTGTGCTAAGGAAGATCCCCACAGACTCTGACACGGTGGTGGTTCAGTCCAAGAGTCACCAAATCCCTTACATGCACATACCACTGGTCAAAAAAAATGAGCGTAATCTGTGTGCTTAAGAAGATCGAGGGACATAAATTGGAATACTGACTCTAGAAAATTATAGCTTGCACCTAAATATATATCACTCTGCAGCGCTCCATTTGTGGGCAAAGGGAACAGTCCCTGAAGTTTTTGATCCACCTTGCATTTATCCTCAGAAATGGATGTGCTGCTAACAGCAACTCTTAGTTTAGATCTCCATCCCAGTCCTTATCTTTTATAGAATAGATGAACAGGAGGCAAATATTCACCAGTTTAAACTTTGGGCACTTGTGACTGTGCCCTGATGTGGAAAGGTGCAGCTATTTTCAAATTTGGTTTCCACAGTTATGTGACAGGTAACCTGCTAAACATGTCAGAGCTGTTTTAGCACACAAACATAATAAAAAAAGGAATTGAAAACTTTGGAAAGTGATGCAGTCACTGACATTTTGCTTATATTAATTCTGCCACTAAAAGGATAAACTTTGGAGCAAAGTCTCCTACAGTGGTGTCTAGCTTACAAGAACAAACTGCTACCGTGGTATCTCAACTAGTTTATTTTTTGTTGTAGCAGTAGCAGTAGCTGTTTTAAGACTGAAAATTTTCAAGAGCTCTGATACTCTCAGAATCTCAGCAGAGTAATAACTCCATACTATTTTTTTACCTCTAAAACAAATATCCCAATGAATGTTATTGGACTTCTTTGCCACAAGCACTGGACTAATGGGATTTTCTACAGTTTAGTAGAGTTTTTGTTAAGTCCAGGTGGGAGCTGATCACTGTCTGGATTCATTCTCTCTTCCATTAC
This sequence comes from Acanthurus lineatus, assembly GCA_029814665.1. Classification (NCBI taxonomy): domain Eukaryota; kingdom Metazoa; phylum Chordata; class Actinopteri; order Acanthuriformes; family Acanthuridae; genus Acanthurus; species Acanthurus lineatus. The sequence continues at coordinate 17,400,133 of JAPZDV010000020.1, read as the reverse complement.
TCTGATCTATCTCAGTAATCCACAGGAGGAAAGGGCATAGAGAGCTGCAGAATGGCAGAAAAGACAAAAGTATACATGGATGACATATATCAGTATCCTGAGAATGCATGCCGACACACAAAAACATGCGTCATGGATACATGCTCATAGACCCCGAGCAGGTGTCAAGGTAGCCAAACCATTAAAATTAGTACAATATCTCAGCTTCTTTCATGCAATGCTATAGTAAACAGAGACATGTTAAGTGTTCAAACTAATATAAATAGCACCTACAGTGTGCGGAATGTAACTAGGTACTATACTTATACTAACTTAAGTACATTTTTTAGATTCTAGTGTATTTTTCATCTTATATTACTTTTATTTCTGCTACACTGTATGTTGGGGACAAATGATTTCTAATACTTTCTAATCAACAATAGGCATGTTTGTCAGGTTCCATTACTGCAGAATTTGATCCTTTCAATATAATGTAAATCAAAAGTATTAAATATATATTATAGGTTTAAATACACAGTAGTGCATAAAATATTTTAAAGTTTCTTAAAAATTGACCAACATTAAATTGATGTACATTAATAAATGTATTACATTATTGCATCAATAATAAAGTTACATAACAAATATGATTTTTTAATGGGCCATTTTGTGTAATGAGTGGTTCAGTGTATTTTGAGGCAAGTGCTTCTGTATACTAAATACTTCTGCTTAAATTTTTATATATAGTACTTCTACTGGCAACAGAGTATTTAAACACAGTGGTACTACTATTTCACTTAAGTAAAAGATCATGCGGTGAAGACTACTTCTGTTTTTCAGTAAATGTAATTTAAAATATACTGTAAAATCTACCACAAGTAAACAAGATTATAAACACCCATAATAGATGCACACATTTATAGAAGAAAAATGTGGTAATTTGCAGAATATTGACAAAAAAGTATATGACAAGTACAAAAAATGGTACAAAATAATGCCTCCTAAGAGTTTAAACTACTAAAGAACAAAGTTTATATAAAATTTCTTAGACGATAAATGTAACAGATTTAGGTGACAGTGATGAGACAAAGCTTACCTGGGCTGTCTGGACTGGATTCACCTCATCTGTAGTCACTGAAAGTGTGTAAAAAAGAGTGCATGAAGAAAAGCCGTGTGAAAATCATTCTAACACAATCTTGTATTTTCCATCGGTCACATTTCCTCCTAGTCAGGCATTTTTATTTCTATTCTCTTCCTTAAGCCCTCAGACTTTTCCACCTGATCCACTTTACCTCATCAGCCTTGAAGTTTATAACTTACCTATTTTTGCTTATTTCTTGCCAGACTGCGTATGCCTTTGTGATGCAGCTATCTGTTTTATAACTGTAACCTGATCTGCATCTTTTGTTTCCTGTTCCGATGTTTTGACCTGTTGTCTGCTCATCTAAAACTCCTGGATTTCTATTATTTTTCAGATTGTCATCATGTCCAGCTTTAGAACCTTTTCCTGATCACAGCTTTGGTAAATTTCTCTTCAATCTGCCGGCCCAGTTTGTGTCGGTTTGCATTTAAATCCCCTTGTCACAAACTCTACTCCAGTTACTCTCTTCTCTGTCACAGTGCAAACCTTTGATCAGCCACCACCCCCCAAGATAGAGATTTGAATTAAAAAAAAATTTTGGAAAATATCAAGGAAATAATTTTCTAAAAAACTGTGAAGAAGATCATTTATGATAATTGTTTTTCATCACTGAAACACATTAATGCATACTCTCTAATCAGCAGCAAGTTTCTCCTTGCTCTCCGAATATTCACTTAAAAAAACAATTTTACTAGATTTATGAGTCACTTTTATAAAGTGCATCATGGCAATCTGCACAAGCTGCACGCAGAGATACAGGAGGCTCCCTAAAGCAGTCTTTCAGTAGGATATTTTCCTCCTGGTGTATTGGGTGTGATAATCTGAGCCAGATGTTGGATGAAATTATGGCAGTGTACTCCTCAGCCTCCAAGATGTCTTTTAGCTCATCATAATATTGCTACTGTATGCAGGGAGTCCGCTGAGCAGCTCATGCATCAACAGGCCCATCTGTTCCCAAGTAATGGTGCAGAAGTGTCGAGTCCAAACCATTCTGTCCAAACACAGAGTTGAGCAAGCACCGATGAGTGCTACACCACACTGCCCTGCACAGACTTTCAAAGACAGCTGCTGTGGAGTTAGTCTGTAATGAGGAAAAAGATTCATCCCCCTGACTAAAAGTACCTAAAAATTCACCTGAGAGATGAGATTAAGCACTGGTCAACACTATTGCAGATTATAGCAGTTCAAATATCACTAACTGAAGACAGGCTGTTACTCACAAAGAGAATCTTAGGTAACACCAGTTACTTGGACAAGTAATGTGTCTTTTAACCCTCCGAAGACACATTGGCATGTCTTCAGTGGTTGTACTGGTGATGAGGTGACTGTGAGGCTTCCCATGCAGCTAAATCCACTCTTGACATTTGATTAGATTTATTTTTTAGCCTTTGAAATCAAAAACAACATTATCCACATGTATAAATTTAGAATGGCACCATAATTTATCACCAAGGCACATCTTCTGACTGTCTTTAAATGTATCTTTTCTACTTTACAGCTTTTAGAGTTTATACTGCCAGAGCATTAGAACAGAAAGTTGACAGTGGTTGTTGTGTGGGATGTGATTGGTGCACTGAGGGAAAGACATTTTTCCTCCTTTTTCCTCCTAAAGCCACCACGTCTGTGGCCAGCTGTTCTTCAAATAGGAATGTCTTTTCCTCTTTTTCCTCCTTTTTTAGCAGACATCTTGAGAAAACAGGAGGATCAAGTTAGGAACCATTTATTAATGGAGGGTTGCAAATTACAAGTGAAACTGAGCTGTCTTGAAATATGTTGGGATCCAGAACATCTCTGCTGGTCACCTTTTTCTTCGTTATTCACTTCTTACATTTTCTCTTTGGTACAACCAGGTCAAAGGGAGTATTCTCTAAGGCAGGAAAGGTAAATCATATCAAGAGATGGTCCATCAACAAAGGGGAGCATTGGGGTGCAATGGCCACCTTTTAGTGAATCATAAAAGTAAAAGGATTCAAACTTTACTTAACAAAATAAATCTCAGATATGGCTTTCATCCAACAACAGTACTCATGATGATATACTTATCTTTATGATTAAAATACATTTCTTAAAGCTGTGGACCTTTTTCGGCCACTTGGGGGCTGCAGACACAAATTGTGAACACAGCATCAACATATCATCTTTCAAGTTCATATAGTGAGCAGAAATGTTAATTATTTACACATCCAGCTGTTGAAACACATCATTATTATTATTATTTATTTGGGGTTGTGTTTTCTGTCATCTGGCAAATTTAATTCCAATATTCACTGTTTTTTCCCTAAGTCCTGACCAAAATATCTGGGGTTTTTTTTGTTGTTGTTGTTTTTTTTTATAAGGTGCTTCATTATGTTCACCAGCTGGCTGCCAACTAACACTTGCTCTCTGTTTTCCCAGAAAAAGTGAGATAACCCCATTACACTTTGTCCTCCAAGCACCCTCCAAGTTAGCAGCTAACCTTTAAGTTTAGTGGAGCAGGAGGAGGTGGTGTGGATTAGCAGAGCAAAGAGAGAGTGAATATTAGTACTTATTTCACCTCTTTTTGATGTGCTTTTGAGTTATTTGCTCGGATTAGTGTTTGTGTGCTCAGGCATCTGTGGATTTGTGTCTCATGAGTCAATGTCAAACTTCGCTTTGACACTCTTCATAAGCAGATCACAGGTTTATCCAGCAATAAAAAGTACTTCATGTCACATCAAATAAGAAAAAATAAAAGACTTTCTTTTATTTTTGGCTTGATTTATTGTATTTTATTTCACTACAGCCCACACACCCAATTTTCCCTTTTTTATATGCAGTCATGTCAGCTCTATTGTGAATTAGACTGTCATGATGTGACTTCAGATACAGAGTGCAGCCAGCATGATTTTAAGTTGAACTAACTGTGTGTTTTGCAAGCTGGGTGACATTTTGTCCCCTCCCTGCCAGCCATTAGAGGTAGGAAATGTGTTGTGATGTAATTCATAGACAACAGGGGTCAGATGGGCCAAAGGCAACATGTCATCCAAAGTTAAGCTGAGATAAAGCACAACGGGGAATGACATTACAAAACAAATTCAACGTGCCTTACTAAGAAGTTTACTGTGCTGTTCTTGGAATATTATTATTACCATATTTTTAAAACTGTCGAACAAACCCCAAGTGTTTAAGGATGTCCATCACGTTTATCAGGGAAAGTCTTACTTCCTTTTACTTTTTAAAAATGTTTAATAAATGACATTTTTGCATTAAAATGTCTAAGAAGGACTATGCCTATGTGAAGATTCAATAAATAATCCTGGCTCATTATATTGGCACATAGTAATTAGAGTGGATTACATTGCGGAAAACATTGCATTAATGCTAGGTAAGTTTTGGTTAATGTAAAGCTAAAGTTTTGGCAATGAAATTATTGTCAGAATGAAAATTCTAAGTACAATTTTATAGACAGGCTATTGGTAATTTATAATACACGTGCTACATGTTCTTACAGTACCCTTTATGGAGCTAAACATAAGCTACATATGCAGTGTGTGTGTGTGTGCATGTACCCACAGAAAAAGTATTATGCTACATCTGCACACAAAAAAACACTGGCATATTAACACATCCACCCTCCTTTGAGGTGATACCTCAGAGGACAAAGTCATTAAATTTTATTCAACTATGAAACATGTCCCAGTCTCTCCAGTGAAGGCTCTGTATGACCTGCCCCAGCCACAATAAATACTCCAGCTACTTCTTTACTGCAACAACTTTAAAAGCCTTCTCCAAATCAAGACTGCAGCTCTAGCTAACAGTTTAGTCTCTGCTATGTACAGTATACAGATATGCTACTTATGGGAACCAAAACAAACTTGATGCTAAATTTCTCCTTTTTTTTCAATATGCCCAAACATAAACATCAAGTGGGTAAAAGAATTGAAACTTTAAAGTGACGGACTTATATTGGTTTAGAGAGAGAGAAAGGCTATCAAAAAAAATTTATTTAGCCTTGGGCCTGAAGCTGGCGCTTGTGTAGAGGCTTTATTGTGTTTGTTGAGAGTTAAGCCCTCTGCATACAAAGCAAAGCAACAGTAAGAAAATATCTTTGTCTAGGAGATAAAAGTAGGCAGTTATATTGTGTAACATTAATATTTTGATTTATGTGGGGGTTTTTTATTTGGGAATTAGTGCAACAATTTAGGAAGCAAAGAAAAAGCTGACTTTGACAGTGTAATTTCAAAGCCAGTTATTCATTCTGGCATGAGTTAATTGTAAAAACACTAAAACAAGATTGAAAGTAGTAGTGTAGTCGCCTGGAGCTGAAAATACACACATATTATTTTACAATTTGTTGGTTATATGGCGGACTTCATGTTGTTGATAGGTTTTATATGTTATACTTAAGGCAAGAGGGCTTTATTTCATTACATTACAACAGGGCTGGAGCTCTTAAAAATATGTTGACATGGTGAAGGAGATGTCAAAGACCTTAGTTTTGTACCCCATTAAAAGACTCAGACTAACAACAGAATTAACATAAATTAAAACACTCCAGAAATAAAGCAGACATCATCATAGAAGACATCATGTCTACCTGCACACAAAAAGTGTTAAATGAAGCTCTTATAGAGCTCTTTTTGCCATGCATCACATTTGTAATAAAAGCATCTGCAAAGCTTAAGTATACTGTATCTAAGTGTAAACTGCATGGCAATATAATGCAGTACGGCTTTTGCCATCATCAGATATAAAGTCTGTGCAGTGTCTCACCGTGGACCTCCTGGTGTAAATTCTTCAGCCTTGTTGTCAGCCTCTGATAAGCTGAGCCTTCAACAGCAAAGAGAGAAGAAAGGTTGGCTTTATTATTAAATGAGATCAGCATGGAGTCATTTGAATGTCTAATGGACTCCCTCAATTGTCAACCGTCTTTTTAAGACAAACACACTATGAGGGTTTATATCTTTTGTCTTTATTATCATCTTGTTGTATTTTCTGTTTCATCATCCAACACTGTCTTTGTTTCTCCAACTATCTCTTCATTTATCCTTTTATTTTCCCTCTGTGAGATTTTTATTAGACTTTTGTTTAGATCTCATTTAATCACTGTGCCTCCTTTATTGTTCTTCAACACACAGGAAGACACAGACACGGATGGGAGACACTTTATCTCTTACTTTTACAACATACACACACACACACACACACAAAATATCCCTTAATAACTTTCTTGCACTCCACATACTTTGTTCAGTGTGCAGACACAGCAAGCGCACACATAGACACACATCCCTCCTCTTTCTGTTCAATGTGAGTCTCCAGTGGGTTGACCTTAAGCCAAGGTCGCCTTGGTGACATGATGGAGAGCCTGCCTAAAAAACATTTAGCTAGCTTCATTACTCCCCTTCCTGGGCCCTTGTGTGTGCGTGCACGCATGCGTGTGTGGGTATGTGCGCACACACTTCTGCTCTATGAAGTGATTAACAGAAGCCGGGCTATCAGAGAAGGACAGAGGGTGAGGAGCTTTGTGATATCATGGAATAGTGTATAAATAGCACACTGCGTATAAGGAGATTTTGCATGTCATTTAACATAGAGTACCCTCGCATACCCTTTGTAAAGAGAGCACATTTTATGAGTTTTGAATGAACAGGAAAGGAGAAGGTTAAGGTGACCTTGATAAGGCGACCTTATTCATCATAGTCTCAGTTTTTTGAAACAGCAGCATTTCGTTAAGGTTAATGTACCAAAATTTGGCTAGATGTATAAAAACAATATGCTGTAAGGTTGTGTTTCAGTTATGTACAAATGTTAAAGGTCCTGTGTGTAGGCTTCAGTGGCATCTAGTTGTAAAGTAGCAGGCTGCACATGACTGAATATCTTTCCACTCACCCTCAACTTCCAAGCATATAAGAGAACCTATGGTGGCTGCACAATTGCAAAAAAAGTGAAAGTCCCTCTAAAGAGCTAGTGTTTGTCTATTCTGGGCTATTATACCCAGACTCCCAAATATATTTATTTCATATTGGCATATTCTACAGATAAGCCCCCTTTAATCCTACACATTGGTTCTTAAATTTATGCTACCTATGTGAGTTAAACAAGTCAACATTGAGCTTTATTGGGTTTCAGACTGGACATGAAAACTGATCTCATCTGGCATTAAAAAGCACAAGAAAAGTAAAAAATGGGTAGTGATGTTTTTGTGCCATGCCATTTTGTGGTATCAGGCTGGGAGGGGCACATGTGTATATTTATATGTATGTGAGCAGTCTGGTGGTAAATAGAAATCTACCAACATTATTAACACTGTTGAATTTTCTTATGTTTTTATTTATGACAACGCAGCTGTAAGGATTGCAGAGATTTTGAGAATCTAAAAAGTAAGCCATCAGTCTGTCAATACTGTGATTCAAGGTGTCGCTTTTAAAACTGTATGGCACTTGAGAGGACAAAGTGCATGCAAGTGCCCCAAAAAACAAGGTAGGCTAGTAATTTTTGTTTGGCAGCTGATTTGGCTGACTTGTCAACAATTTCTGCAGTTGGAGCAGCAGCAGTGCCTGTAGCACAGCTCTTGGAAGTAATTGAGGTGCCTTAAAAGCCATGGCCTAACTGCTGCAATGTGCATACAGATAATTTTGCTTACATCATTTGATACACATGATACACATGATACACATTCCTTTAGTGAATGTTTATGACATCATCAGCCATCCAGTGATTGTTGCCCGTACATCCATGGGTACGCTGCAAAAAGGAACAGTTGGTAGCTAACACAGCATTCTTTTAATTGAGCTATTTTGGCCAAATGTAGCCTGTAGGCTTTACAACTAGAGTAAAATTTGACATAGAAAATCATGGTGTCCAGAAAATGAATAATAACTTTTGGGATCTGGCTTAAGAGGCCCTCTTCCTCTCACACTATTACTGTGTAATTTCATGCCTAGCCATTCAGAACCCCCCACTTCTGCTTTAGATGTGAATAAAACTGGTTTGTTTCAAGCAAAGCCTGGTGAAAGACTGTCATCTGCCTCTGCACAAGAAAGAGTTTAATCAGAAGGGATTTAAGATTGGTCTGATTTTAAAAACCAAAGCTTGCTGTCAAGGAGCTCCAGGATTATATGAACAGGTGACAGAGTTAATGGAGGACAAAGACAGAAAAGGATGTCATGGATCTCATCTTTTAGATGTGTTCTTGTGTTCAAGAGTAAGTCATGCATACACGATTGGTTGTACATCTTTGGCTGACTCTTTTTGCATTTTCTGAACATCACCAGATCACCAGGACCTAGGGAACAAATAGGCATCTATTTTCCAGAGTTCATCATATTATTTGTTTATCAGTTTTTTTGTTTTTTTTTTCCAATTAGAACCTCTACAGGGTGCTTCTTTAAATCTCTTGAAAAGTCCAGATAATGTTTTGTTTGTGGCACTATTTCAGAAGTCACAGTTAAGGGTTATAGCTAACTTTACAAAAATTACTTAGCTTAGAAAAAAGAACTGAATATTTCCATATGGTGTTCTAAACTGAAGCAATTATGTACATTGGGGTGATATTTAGCAGTATATGTCCTTCTAGTTTAGGATGTTAATTTATTAAAGTGTTTTGTTTTGTTAAGTTGGTTTTCACCATTTTAGGATACATTGCATATGGAATGAACATCGAGTATTGTTGTATAACCTTGTCTAGGTCTACTGGTGTTTCACAAAGCACTGAAAAACATCCATGTGTGTAGAGATATTGTGTTTGTGTATATCAACAGGAAAAGAAGCAAGATAGAAGTACATGAAGCTGGCCTGATTTTATTTTGTTACCACTTTAAAAATTATTTGTAGAGCTTTTCATAGTGAGGATGTGGAGAAGGGCTGTTTATCCACTGTTATCCACACGTTTATAGAGTCACCTGAGTCAAAATGAAGAGCCACCACTGCCAGCTGCAGTGGGAGAACACCAAGAGTTGGTGATAGCCGAGCACTGTGTGCTTTAGTGTGTTCACCAAATAAATAAGATCCATAAGGAGAAAATTTGATCTGTGTTTGTGTCACAGTGGAGGAAATCCCAGACCTGACATGGAAGAGTTGGTGCCTTGGGAAGGAAAACAAGGTCCTGACAAGAGATCTATGTTAACCTATGCTCCATGAAATGCATACAGAAAGGAAAGAAGCCTTATTATTATCTATTGATTTTTTCATGTCTCTTTTCCCGAGAAAAATAGTCTCCTAATGTTTAATTCATCTTACATTTGTGTTTTCCTGTGTATACTGAACATTAAAGCCTCCAGGGGCATCTATATCTGTGGACTAGGTTTTTTCTTGTAAGAATGAAAAAAAATGAGCCAGCAGTGGAGAGAATTCACATAAGGGCTTCTGTATACATAACTTTTGAATGGTTTTTGTTTAACGACCACTTTGTTTAACGCCACTGCCCTGCAATGGCGCCACCACATGGTGGCCAGTGGTGGCCATGGCCACCCCAAAATCATTTTTGGCCACCACAGTGGCCACCCTAAATAAATTTTTATTATGCATATTGTGTAAATTAATATATAATGTAGGCTAGCTTTTTAAAAAATCACATAGTGAATGCTATAGTGAATTTCACTATAGTTCGTGATGTGAAAACGATTTTGTAGCAATATACTGGCGCTGCCCTTGCTGCCATTGCAGCTTCCATATCCTCCCCTCTCCCCTTCCCCCTCTCCCTCCCTCTGTTTGACGTTGCCTAGCGACAGCATTATTCAGATTTGAACGATGCATGGCAGACAGCGGCACAGAGCAACGCTTGCATTCCCGAGAAGAGAACTTCTAGCGGGTATGTATGTCACACAATCGTGAATTTTCAAAGGAAATGCAGACATTTAATTCATAAAACTCAACTTAACATTACTCATTAGGGTGTTGCTGTGCTGTAAATCTGTGCACTGCACAATAAAGCAATATTGAAAATAACTTGTTGGTGTTTTTAAATGTATTATCGTTCATTTAATTCATTTAATTGTTGAAATTAAACTATAGTAAT
>JAPZDV010000020.1:17378394-17389936 GCA_029814665.1 Acanthurus lineatus | reverse complement strand
TGAAACTATGGGCAAAACATACACTGGTATAAACATAAAAATAAGTGTAGGATTGCATATGAATTAAAATTGATGTGTGTGTGTGTGTGTCTGTGTGCCTCTGTCTGTTTGCGTGTGCATGTATGTGTAGAGAAGTAGTGGGCGTGAGCATTTGAACAAACATTTGAGCTTAATGGTTGGCTATTAGGAACAACAATGTGAAAAGATTTTAGAAAGAGAAAGAAGTTTAGGTGGGAGAGGTGTGATTACGTGATATTTTCTCAGTGTTTCCTTATTTTTCCCATCTCAGGAATTTTTTTTTACATGTGCTGAGTAAAGTCTGGCCAGATCCAAGCTCTTGGGAAGTGGCTGGCTGTTTGAGGTCATATGAATTTTCAATTTTAAAAATAACAGTAATAAATATTCTATCATTTCAACTTTGATTCCAATTATACATTAAAGCCATAAAAGTAATGTTTTGTTGTTTAAAGTATGTCTTGGGTTCTCTGTTTATGAAAGCAAACATTCTAAAGGTGCACCTTAAAGTATTACTTTAATGTAAAAATAAATAAATAAATAAAAATAATTCTAAGGTACAGTTGAGTGTGGTAACACACACAGTTTGAAACCACTGCATTAGCTAGCCTGCACTTCTTTTATATCTGTGAGGAACAGGGACTTACATAGAGAGAGAGAGTGAGATGACCTTACTCCGCCTCTGTAGATTCCAACTGATGAATCTTTGAGCCATAGTGGTCTCGTCTGGAGCTTATGCATCCCTGCAACTGGTAGAGAAAAGTGTCTCAAATCTTTTATTACATTATGCTGAAATAATTTTAAAAATGGGGCAATTATCATGTAAAAAATCTATTTTTTAAGCCCTCAATGTTTAAAGATCCACTGCCTCTGGCTGACTGAAATGCATTTATGCACGCTGAGCAGAAATGCTGCCTCATGAGGATGCATTTGAGCTTGCAGACACTATGCTCTACTCATATCGTAGTTTTTCTATGCGCTACTTAGGAGACTAATTAAACCCTTCAGAACATCCACAGCAAAAGCTGTAGACTATGCATCAAGCCTTGAGCAACATGCAAGTTATGAATTACAAACAATCTTTTGGGCCTGCCTGCTGGTTTTGTATAACTCAAATCATGACACATCTGGATGTCCTATCAGTCTCTTTCAAAGCTACACTGCACTGTTTGGGAGCAGGTAGTGGAGACACAACCTCGCTTACCTAAAGGAACACTGCAGTTAATCTTTGGAAAGAAGGAGGGATGCAGTGTGTTGTACATGTGTGGAAACAAATGTGCATGTGTGTGTGTTCTTATGCAGGTGCATTGTGGGCGAGAACTGTAGATTTATTGTATGTATATATAGGGACCATCTCCCATTCTCTCTCCACTGCCTCCACAGTGTCTCCACTGAACATATAGCTTCACAGCTTTCTATTAACACAAGAGCTTTGAGATATCAGGACTATGTTTTTACTTCAGCTTTGGGAAGCTTGAATTTTCTTCTGATGCTGCTATGCAGTGTTGAAAAGGCTGAAGCACAAAACGATTACTGGAACATAAAAAGAGAAAAAAAAGACGATGTGATGATACCTTTTTCACTCACATATTCTCAAGTATTTAGTTGAGTTCAAAGACAATTTTTTCCAGTTTTCATGTCACAAGACATTTCTGTACAGTGGTGGTGGTGGTGCTCTCTCACTGCATTTCTCTTCTGATTTCTTCACATCATAAAACCTTAGGTATGCATATGATAGATATTACCTTTGAGTGTTCAACTGTATATATTATCCAAAATGCTCTTAGTATATATAGAACACCTTGTGACCTTGCAGATTAATATTTTCAAAGGTAATTACCAGAATCCCTTGCAGTGATCAATCTTTACAAATCAGCCAGGGGGAGGTGCTAAATTGGGTCCTGCTCTAGTCACATATATAATGTATGCTTATATATTTGAATCCTGAAATGCACTTACATGTACATTAATCAAGTCATCATCAATTAATTCTCTGTGACTGAACACCTAACCTCCAGTGTAAGGACATGTGGGATTTGAGCCCGCTGCCTTAAACATGGTCAATATCATTGAGAAGTCACGCTTTACTTAAGTTAATCACCTGTTTCATGTGAATGAGTGCAGGGCACAACATGCCATGTTAATGAAGTCATTTGCATGTGATCCATGGTAAAGCTGGCGCACCTCAGGCTTGTGTCATACACAAGGCTTGGCAAGGCTGTTGCCCTCTTTAAGCTGTTTATATGTAGTAAAACCAGACTGCATTTTTTCTCATTTCATAATGATGTAATTGCTCCTACTGTATATTTTAATAGTCTAGTGAGTATCACAGAAGATCTTTATCTGTTCAAGATGAGTATCTGTATGTACTAATCCATACATATAAAACATATGAATAATACAGAAGACAGTGATCTTTAAGTGAACCTTTTCAAAACAGTTTTCACTTCTCAGATGATTCTGTGCAATGTAAACACATTCACTGAGGGGAATATAAAAATAAATCTAAGTTCTGAATATCATATATTGTTTTGTCTTTGGTCAATACAGTTCGCTTTAATACTATTATTCAGCTATGCTAGGTAAGATTTATAATTTTTGTTCAGACATGTTGGAGACCCTAAAGATCTTTTTTTTTGTTATCACAATGAATCACAAGGGTGTGAGCAAGCTTACATACATTGCAGTGAGGTGTTAGTCAGAGGGCTTAGTCTGAATAGTGATGGTTTTCTAATGTTCTCTGTTTGCCTCTTTTGTTTTGCTCATTAGTCCTATTCATCCACAAGTCACTCCTTAAAGTCTCCCTCTCTGTCTTACTCTGTGTCTTCAGACTGAAGCTAATCATTTACTTTGATTGGGCTAATGATGCTCATCAGAGCTGCTTACAGAGGTTTGGCCCCATGCTTCTGTTTATGTGTGTGTGTGACTGTAGCTGCCTGTTAATGAGGTTGGGTTAATCTTACCTTAAAGGAGCCTTCAGGGTGAAAAAGTCACTTGACCCTCCAGTGGATCTGCAATTACACATGTTTTGATCTTATCAAAAGTTACTGCGTCACCATGAGCTTCACAACGTCAGCTAGAGTCAGCTAGTTTTTAGCAGATACAAGGCCACTATCCATTACAACATCAAGAGGATTTGAAAGCATCCTTAAACATTTTATATTTTGTATTTGTATTGTATGTGATACAAATTAGAGCTGGTCAGCTTCAATGTGGCACATTAGCTTGTGGCACATTATGTTTTGATCCGAATATAAAATCTTTATTTTTTTTTAGTTGAGTTCTTGAACCACAAGGACAATATAACTACATGAGTGAAAGGAGGAAAAGCTGGAGATAAACACAATGTATATAGACCTCCAAACTAACAATGTGCACATATAGATCCCTTTAATTGAGCCTAACTATCATTAGCCACTAATGGCCAAGTGACTTTTAAAACCCCATTAATGTAATAAGTTATCTAACAGTTTTACATTTACGGCAATAATATAATTTAACGTCACATAACTAGCATATATGTAACATATAATGTGGTGATGGGGATTAAAAATGTATGAACTTATAATGCAGTTTATAGTCTGAATAGTTGTTGCATTATTAGTCAATATTGTTACATAGAAAACACATTAAAACACTTCTAAGAAAGTCATAAACAACCTACTGTATTATGATGTTGTTTATTTTTATGCTCAAGTTACTAAAGCATCAGTGAACTGAATGCTTTCCACTTACTGATGGTCGGATTATCAACAAGCTTTAAGAGTAAAGACTCTGAATCCCTGTGGGTTTTTCTGTCCTTCATGTGATGTTTTGCCTCTGAAGGTTATTCAGTGTGCTATCAGATGTCCGCTGCAGAGGCTGTTTGTGTATTTTTTGTGTGTATGAGAGAGAGTAGTGTGTCTGTGAAAGTCCTTGGGTGTGTGTGTGTGTGTGTGTTCACTGTATAACCACTGAGGTTAAGCAGTATCAGAAGGGTCCAGAGAGTGGAGCCTCTTATCTCTATTCTGAATAATGCAGTTGGCCCAGGGGCCAGAGAGCGCTCGAACCCCCTCACTCTTTAAACACACACACATACATACTCATGAATAAACATAATGGATGTACACACTCACCTGCCTCACAGTTGATTATCTTCTCAGTGCTGCTCTTGGCAGGAGGAAGAGAGAAAACAGAAACAGGTAGGTAAAAAGGGATTATTTAGCTAACAGCTAACTATCTTTTTATCTAAACTGGGCTTTTTACTTCAAGCAAAATACAACTTCTGTCTGAGCAAAAAGACAGAAATCTGTTCAGTGCAATTACTGCTTCATCTAGAAAACCCAATTAGCATCATTAAATCATTGTTATGTGGTGCTGAGAGCGGAGTGGAGGAAGAAATGTGCTCATGAATCAATCTCCACATCCATGAGCTCAGAGTGCTTAATTTATTTTTTTTACAGCATGCTTTCATCCATTTGACCTCTGGGGCTCTATTTTTTGAATCAGTGGCACACAGAGAAAAATGTAGTCAATGGCAATAATTGATAATGGCTTCCTGCAATTTGTTTGTTCACATAAAAAGAGGCTAACATGTTAGCACTTTCCATTTTTTACTTTTGAAAAGACATCACATACTCACTCTGTAATTGATGTTACAGCCACACACACATACTACTTCTGTGTCATATCTTCATGTAATATCAATACGTCAGATAGTAACTATTTATCGTCTATTTTCTCCATTATTGATAATTGATATTCAGAGTGCGGCATACCTTTATTTTTCCCTCCTGCTGTTTTTGAGATTCCTAACCATTAACAATTATTCAAAAGTATTTTCCAGCAAGAAGGGAATTGCTAGTCTCTTGTCCAAGGCCATGGCTTGCTTGTTAATGTGCAGCCCATACCTTTCAAGAGTGACTGTTTGATATGCTTATGGTATAACAGACAGAGAGATCAAGGCTTTGAGCTGTTCTTTTTGTGCTATATAGTATGTTGACGTCACTGGTGCTGGTGGACACTCTAAACTAATGTGCTGAACTCAGCCAGCGGGTAGAGACAGTATCAGAAGATTCAGTGCATTGCATGTTGTGAAGATAACTAAAAGACCAACATTTAGACTAGTCCCACCTGAATGGAAAAGAATTGATTGCGCTACTATTAATCATCTCAAAGCCAAAGTGAGGAGCTATTTTATGCTATAATTCAACAGGTCTCGATTCTACAGTAAATTCAGCATGACTCATCATGACTTTTTGTTTTGTGGATCTGTTTTTTAACTACTGTTATTAACATGGTTGAAATAAAGATATCTATCAATCTTTTACTCTTTTCAGTATTCAGTGAAAAAATGTTTTGGTAACAATGCTCTTGACTGACTCCTATAGAGTTTTCATACTCAGCTTGTCTTTTGTTCTGCATTTTGGTGTTTCTTGGTAGCAGCTGCAGACACAGGGACCCACTTGGATGGCCTGGCAGCTAAAAAGGCTTTAAGCATTATAGCACGCATAAAACTGATAGTGAGAAATACACAAGTTATAATATCCTCTTAGTGTGAAGCAGATAGTTCAAGATCCCTTTCTTTTTCTTTTCAGAAAGATAATCTTCAGCTAGAGCAAGCATTGACAGCTGCAGCAAAAACATCAGTTTGTATGTGTGTGTGTGTATGTGTTTGTGTGTGTTTGTGTGTGTGTGTGTGTGTGTGTTTGTGTGTCACAGGCATCAAGTTGAATACAGAGAGGCTTGTTTTGTAGAGCCACTTGTGTTCTTTTTGTAAAAAATGGCCCTACGTTGACTACATGACCTCAATGAAATCAGTTTGAGTTCTATTGTTTCCATTTTCATAAATGAGTGTAAAAACTGATACAAGCCAAATCACTCACACTAATCTAATGACATAAGCCCACATACTGATCTGGTATCTATGTGCTAATTGAAGCCCTGACCCTCAGCCTGGCAGGGACAGGTATGTGTTTTTTTGATTATTTCATTCCCTGCTCTCACTTCATAATTTTGCACCACTATACATGCAGACATGTGCATTATATTCATATATATATATATATGTGTATCAACAAGCACCTGAAGCTGGTCATCAGAGTCTTGACATTAAGTGCTGAAACAACCTTTAATGAGGCATAATACCTGTACTGGAAACTGTATGACATACTCAGAAGCTAATGAGTTAACTAATAGGATATGAGACATATGAATCAGGAGTATTTTTCTGCCTTTGCTTCTATTTTACAGCTACAACTACTTGCAGTTCACCCTCAACACTCCCATCAGGGTAATTTGTTATAGTGATTTGTTACTATTTGTGTCATTTGTTAGAGAAAAAGTTCTAAAAAAAGTCATTGTATACTAAGAGTGGGAATCATGGACAAGTCATGATACTTCTTACTTTTCTTTTACAAACATACAATGAAGAAAAGTTTTAAAAAAGGTAGTAAAAGAACAGCATATGAATATATGCTTCGGTTTGTTTGTTGCTTTGGAAAAACACATTTTCGTTCCAACAAGTATGATATTGCAAGAAGCACATGCTTTCTGTACAGGAAGTACACTGATCTTTTCTTTCTTTGTAGCCAGACTGATCAAGATGAGCTTATAGCTGCAGGAGGAAATGGTACCTTAGGATGGATTGGTCTCTACTGGGATCCAAACAACATGACAGTCTGGATGTGATCAGTAGGGGGATCTATCACTTACCAAAACTTGGCCAAATAAATAACTGGGAAAATTGAGAGCAGTGCCTACATCATGCCTAATGGACAATGGAGTGGAATAAATGGAATATGGTTTTTCCATTGGAGTTGTTTTCAAGAAAATACAATTGATTATATATCAACTTCAAATAATATCATTAAAAGAAAAGAGGAAATCAAGATTTTATCACAGAAACTAGGCTTTTGAAAAAACCTCTTACACAGTATCATCACTGGATGCTTTAAAATGTTAACATAAGAAAAAAAAAATGAAAGTAAACAAAAAAATTACATGATTTAAAATGACCATTTAGGAGCTAAATTTGTATGTCTTTCAATTACTAGAATTTATGGTTTGGTGCTGAAAGTCCTTTACAGGCCTTAATTTGCTGGTCCTTGTGGAGTAGTATAGTTTTTAGTATACTAGTAAAACTGAAGTATTGTCTGGAATCGACGCTATTAATAATTTGCAATGCCAACAGAAGGTGATTTTCATGGATGATGGTGGTTTGATGAAGCATACATACTGGTGTTTTTGTGGGATGAAGAGAACATAAACACAAAGCAGAAGAAAACAGTAATCATTCACATGAAAGGAGGAGTTTTATGTAGCATGCAATCCTGGCAGCTATGAACACTTAATGACTTTACAAGAGAATAATGTCAGCAGAAAAATACACTGATGCAAGCAGAGCAACAGTTGGAAACCACTGCACTCTGGGCTTTCAGCCAGTAAACAGGCAATCCAGCTGTCACCAAAAATGGTTGCAGAAATAAAAAATCAAGTCTCATTGATCTAAATTTTGATCTTTCTTATACAAACAACCTATGGGAGGAACAAATAACTAGACAGGTGAAGTGCAACACATTGCAATTAATAATAATAACAAAAAGCAATTTTCATTATGATGACAGAGTTTTCTAACTATATCAGTTACTGCAGTCAGAATATGCTGCATTTTGTAACACTCTTTACACTTGAACATGCATGGGTTTGTATATTGTACCTCTATGTTAGGTAGTTTAAAGCATGTCAAAATGCATGGTAAACGACAACAACAAAAAGTATGAATTAGACCACTTCCATATATTTACGAATAATACTGAAGCCAAACTGCTCATAAAGTAGGTTAATATTACTTAAAGCAGAAATAAGCAGCTGACTGACATAACCTCAACTAGAATCAGTCTATTTAAGCCGTAAATTCCCAAAGCCTCTTGGTGCAGGATGCTGCCAAGTGCAATCTCGAACTGAGCTGCTGTAATACATCAACTCACAGTTAGTGTGTTCACACTGACAAATATTTTCATAAAAACAATTTATGAAACCATTTAAAAGGGGTCACATGTTATGATCAGCACATGAATCTGCAGCTCCACTTGGTTTTACAGAGCTCAGTTTCAGCAATATTTCACTATTGATCCAAAATTTTAGTCTATTGTTTTACTTCACTTTTACAGCTCTCACGCTACCTGCTTAACAGCAGATGGACACAATAAGTGACCAGACGGTAAATGTGGTAGCTAAAGAGACAGTCGTGTCATTCAGACGCTAGAGACCAAAACAGAGTTAAAATTGGACCTGTTAATTTAGGTCTGTATCTGCATGATGTGAAAATAAGCACATTTTTTCAATAACCATATCAATTTTGAAAGGTGACTATGTGTCCATGTTTTGTTTATGGCTTGTCCCTGCTGGCCCAATAAGTCACTTGTTGCAGGTTGAAGCAAAGTAAAACTTTTCTGGCATGTCATTACACAGTTAATAGGTCAGAAAGAGATGTCAGCAGTTCTGAGCTGCTGACAGCAGGACAGTAAAAATCAGCTTTAATCTATAAAACTGCCAACCCAATACCAACATGGTGTAAACATAAAATTTACTCTGCCCCCTGAAGTGGCATAATCAAATTGTTGGCTGACGAGCTCATATGTGAACTTTTAGATGAGCAACAAGTGTTTAAAGTGGTGATATTACAGAGTTTTGCATTAACAGTGCCAAAATTACTAGAGCTTATTAGTGGGCAGGACAAGTTCATATTGTTTAGACAGAATTAATTTTTGTTTTCTGAAGAGCGTAATAGAAACACTGTATACTGTTATGTCAGTGACTAGTAACAAGCAAGTTGTGCCTAAATACTGTCATAGACTCCATTAGCATATTTATTTCACCTTTTCTCTCTCAAAGCTCAAATAATTAGTATTCTGCTGTTAAATGTCAAATGTCAAACTGATTGTGTAACATTTCTTCAGAGAGCTGTACAGATTAAAGCAATGCTGTTGATCACTCTAAAAATAGAATTAAAATAAATGACAGGGTTTTGATCACATTGACAAAATAAAAAGAAATAAAAGTTTGATCAATTTTTGTGATGTAACCTGTCTTGTGACACCTAAGATAATTAAAAAAATTCAATCCCTTGTACCTCGATGAGATGGCTCCAGAATTCATCAGCAGATGAACATTAAAGGGTCAAAACAGAAAACATGTCATTACTGCACTCCCAACTGGGTACTTTTCTGATCTGCTTGTTTGTGTGTAAACATAGACAGACACATGCTGAAAGCCACTTCTGATAATTTTTAAAGCCATTACTGTTAGCCATTGCACATACCTCACATGTACTGCACATACTGAAAGCAATGTTGGCTGCATGGGGGCACACAAATAACTATAGAACTATACTATGTACCATGTGTTTCAGTTGTGTGGAAGTCAAATGCAGCCATGACAACCACCAGTCTCAAAGTTTGTATCACATGAAATGCTTGAGCATGCACAGCCAAAATGTCCTGGTCTATAGCACAAGTTGATTCTTATAATGACCCACATCCAAATGGCTCCTGAAGGAGCAATGCTGACAATTTGGGGGAAAAAATGACAATTACAATTACTGTAAATGTTTTTAAGTTGCTCACAAATTTCTACAATCCCATCTGAGGTAAAGGCAAACCTCTCAAAAGTTAGAAAAATACTCCACTTGTGACTGAGAGATTTGAGCGTAATTCTAGGATTAAACCCAGAGTTATATTCTTACTCAAGATAAATCCCAATGGCAGTGCTGCTCAACAGGTAATTAGTCTGACTGTTTCTAACTTTGAATGTGTGTAACTGAGGTGTTGATTAAGAAAATGCCAAAAAAAAAACCAACACTGTCTTTTTGGTCAATACCTACATGAGATAAGTTGGAACATACGTTTGTCTTTATTTATAACTTAGATTAATTTTCGTGGTTTCCTACATATCCTAAAGTGTTGAATGGATAACTTGTTCATACTTTTCATTTAACAACAGAAAAGGCAACATGTTCAGGTTTATAACATTTATCATTTAGATGTCCCAAATTTAGGTATTCTGGCTTATTTTCATTTGCAGTCCCTGACAGAGTGATTGAATAGTAATAAATAAATAAATAAATAAATAAAAATAAAATTTTAAAATTTTATAAATTAAAAATAAAAGGGGAAGGGAGGAAATCCACATTCACGCTGCTCTTCTGTGTCAACACCCAGCTGTAACTAGTTTTTGTGTGCATTCACCTCTGGTCCACATCCCACAGATTTCTGCTGGTGCAGAAGAAAGAAAGCAGCTGCCAGGAGCCTTACGTTTTTTTTTTTTTTCCCATCTCTCTCTGCCTGACCAAGGAGGCCATGACATAGGGATCAAACAGTGTAGCATGAGTTATTTTAATTTTGTTGTTGTTTATGTTGTTTTTTGTTTTGTTTTGTTTGCTTTGCAAGCTCAACATGCTTTACCAAGTTTTGCATTTATTTTAATCTGTTAAATTCTATTACACTTAGAACCATGGAGAAATAATATGCTTTCAGCTTGATTTCATCCCACCTACACATACTGTCCTCATAGATGTTTTTTTTTCTTTTTCCTTTTTTTTCTTTTTGCAAAATATCCCACAAAAGCACTCATCAAAGAATTTGCTCCAAGCACATCATCACTTTAAGAACTACTTTTAAGCATTAGCTCTTAACATCAAGAGAAATCAAAGGAATCTTTACACAAATGTCCCCATTCCTGTTTCGATTTAAGCAAAAAAAGAAAAGGAAAGCATTGCACATCTCATCAGTGTGTCTGTTGAGCAGTATTATTTGGCAAGGTGGCCAGCTGAGCCTTCAGCCCCTGTGTTCTCCATCAGCTGTGTGCATAGATGTGTGTGTGTGTGTGTGTGTGTGTGTGTGTGTTTTAAAAAGATTTCTAATTTCCTATGCTTTGAAACACTGTATGCTAATGCAGAATGCTCTCTTATTAAGGTCTATTTAATTGCACTTAATAAAAGAGGGATGGTTTGAGCTCAGACTGACTTTTTATCAGGTGCAGAAGTAGCAAACGGAGTTAGGTGTGTGACAGAGGATAAATTGTTTTAGAATAAAAGGTGGCACCACAAAGTGACATGCATTTATAGATGGAGCTTAATATTAATAGATGTGACTTGGTGACATAAGTCCTTTTAAAAGATTTTGTGCAATACCGTTGCAACAAAGTCCCCTCTTTTAATATATATACACATATATCAGGTTCTGTTGGCTATGGCAATTTATTTTTTCTTCTGCTCGGAGGATGAGAAGCCCCTTGCATGAGAAGGCACAAAATTTGACCCTAAATATGCTGTGTAAAAGGGGTTATAGTTGCTTCTCACAGGGCTAATTGATAAACTGTAACTGGCTAAATAAACCTTGACTCACTAGCTGAACATATATTAGTCATGCTTGCACAATGGTTTACTTTTGGTCAGTGACACAAATTTACGTGTCAAGCTTAATTTCAAGGGTTGTATTGGACGCTGTCACCTCACAGAAAGAAGGTCAAGGATTTGAATCCAGTCTTT
>JAPZDV010000020.1:17339464-17378294 GCA_029814665.1 Acanthurus lineatus | reverse complement strand
GCCATGGAATGCTGTTTTAAATCCTCCCAGATGAGCGTTGCTACAAAAACATTATCAGTGTACCTCTATGAGCCAAACTTAACAATAGGTGTAATACACTGCAAACTGAGAGTATGTAAATTTATTACAAAAGAAACAAAAATACTGAGAGTATAATAAAAGGAATAATGTTACAGGATACTAAATGTTATGAAATAAAAAAAATTAGAACACATTTTGCAGAGAGTCCTTCAAAAGCAGAGATCACTTTACAGATTTAGACAATCTTGGACCCAGAAAGCTGTGCTTGTGTTGTGCATATTGATTTTTTATAAGAAATACACAAAGAGACAAACAGATGATGCTCTGTTTGTTGA
This sequence comes from Acanthurus lineatus, assembly GCA_029814665.1. Classification (NCBI taxonomy): domain Eukaryota; kingdom Metazoa; phylum Chordata; class Actinopteri; order Acanthuriformes; family Acanthuridae; genus Acanthurus; species Acanthurus lineatus. Next base: position 17,377,938 of record JAPZDV010000020.1, on the reverse strand, counting down.
ACCACCTGCTAAACCCACTGATGCATCTATTTATGCATTTATCCTCATAAAGCTAACACTTATTACACTGTCACTGCATTGACTGCTAGATCATTATTGTGGTTGGTGGTTGTAGCAAAGTTTTTTGTGAAATATTGGCTCATTCTAAAAAGTGGAGACTCTGAATGTATAATCATTTAAAGGTGAGCTTAAAAAAGGTCTTTGCTGTGTCCCTGATGGATTTGTAGGCTTCAGGATTTCTGCCTCTCTAAGTAGCTCAAGGTACCCAGATGAGTGGAATTGACTGCTTTTCTTGGAGGCTGTTTTCTGTCTTCATTTTAAATTAAACATTCCCTCTCCATCTTATAGATTAGCTTACATACCCTCACATGCACACAAGTGCTCATGACTGCAGACTTGTAAGGAGTCTTCTCATTCTTTGATTTATTTATGCCCTTCTGCTCAGAATGTGGAAACAGAAGCTGAAGTAACAACATGGCATTTTTTATCCTTTCTTTCGAGCATCAAATTTGTCATGAAGCTAAATTCACAGACAGATGGCTCAGTTTTTTAAATATTGTAGATAGAATTACCAGGACTCTTCTGAAGTGTTTTCATGAGAGCCCTTTTTCAGGCATGTTCACACTCTACTGTAGGAAAAGCCCACACAACTAGAAAATTGCATTTCCTGCTGAAAATGCTATTGTGAATGCTAAGAGCTAAAATGCACTGCTGAAAATGCAGACATGCAAGCTAAAAGTTAAAAAGTTAGAAAAAAAACAGATGCAGAAAACTTAGAAGTTAAATGTCTTGAACAAGTTTTAAAGCTACAAAAGGACATAGCTGTCCTTAAAGATTTAAACTTTTAAAATTTGGATAACTTTTGTGGATTAAAAAAATTTAGAAGTTTTGGTACAACTACCCCTGAAAATGACTGTTAGATAAAGTTAAAGGGGAAAGAGGAGCAGCAAAAGAAGGAGAGAATAGCAAAGGTTCTCAACAGGAGGAATCATTACCACAAGTTTAAAAAGAATTAGTACACAAAAAAATGGAAAAGCTTAATACTTTAAAACTATAAATCTTTGAAATTAGTTAAATACATTATGTAATGCTTCTGCCAGTTAAAGTGTTAAGAAATTGTTGAAATTTAATGACTGAAAAGGGCTGAAAGATAGTAGAGAGATAAGGGGCAAAGGAAAGAAAGAATTGCAAAAAGGAGGAAAAACTGGGGAAAGTTCAGCAGGTAGAACGGAAATTAAAGTTGAAAAAGCTGAATAGTTAAAAAGTATAAAGTGAGAAAAGTCAGAGGAGATGACTCATTGAAAAAGTATAAAATGATGAAAATAGCTGAAAAAGCTCAACTTTAAAACCTATAAAAGTTTGAAAAAAAAATTTAATGTTGAATATTTACATAAGGTTGAAAGAAAGTCCTTTAAAAGAGCTGAACTTTTTGATACTAGAATGGCTTTTTTAGGGCAAAGTATTAGGAATTTTGGAATGTCAATGGCTAGAAGTGCTTAAAAAAGAGGGAGGAAGGGGCAGGAGAAAAAGAGAATGAAAATGATGACAATAAAAAGAAGCATTAACTCGGGTTTAAAAAGTATAATGGGAATTAAAGTTTGAAAAGCTTTTAAAAGCATTAAAGGCTGACAAGAAAAATACATGTAAAAATGTTTTTAATGAGTTGAACAGGATAAAAGTTAAAGATTTTTTATAAATGAGAAGTTAGAGAACTTTATTTACTGAAAATTATTAAAAGCTGTAGAAGAGAGAAAAAGCTAAAAGAAGAAAGGTGAATGAAAAGTGATAAGAGGATGAAAGTTTTTTAGGTCGAAAGGGTATTCAATCATAAATGTCCATAGAGAGCTGAACGCTATTTGAATGGTTTCTGTAGGACAAAGTATGCAGAAGTTGTGTTATGGCTGAAAGAGAAAGAGAAGAGGGAGCAAGAAGCAGAGAGAACAGAAAATGGTGATAAAAGGAAGCTTTAGAAAGGGTAGAATGGGCATTAAAGGTGAATGAAGGTCAATTTTTAAAAGCAGTAAAGGCTGACAAAAGAAAAATAAAAGTATATTTTTTCATAAAGAGTTAAAAATTTTGCTCTTGTATGGTTTCTGGCAAAGAAGATGAAAAAGTTGAAAGCTTGCAAAGAAGTATCAAAGAATAATAAAAGAGAATAGAAGAATAGAAAAGGGAAAAGACATGACTTAATGGTTTCTGGAGCACAAAGCATTGAGAAATTTTAAAATCTTAATGGCTGCAAGGGGATTGAAAGTTAGACAAAACAAGTGAGAGGAAGAGAAGAAAAATAGAATGGCAAAAGGGGATAAGAAGATTATTTAGAAAAAGGTTTAAAAGTACAGAAGGTACAAACAGTGGAAAAATGGTTTGAAAAGCATGAAAGATTGAGGAAAGCAACATAAAATGAAGAATGTCCTTAAAAGCCCGACAGTTTTATAATGAAAAGTTTCTGTAGCAAAAACTATGGAGGAGTTGAAATACAGTAAAAAAAAAAAAAGGTAGACATGAATAATGACAGAAAGAGAAGAAGTAAATGGAAGAGATGAGCCTAATTTTTACAAAGAGGATGAAGAAGAAGAGGAGATGATGAGGGAAAAAGAGGAGGAAAGAAAATAGGAGAAGACGTGTAATATAAGGCTTTGAATGTAAAAGAAAGGATAGATGAATAGGAGCCTGAGGAAAAGAAAAGATAATGAGGATATAAGAGTGTCAGAAGACAAGGAAAAGAGAGAGTGAGCCACAGGAGCATAGGCATGTACTGCCAAACAGAGCTTTACCCCAATCCACCAATCAGAGGCAGGGAAGGAGATACTCAGCATCAGCTGTGAGAAACTGATAGTACTAACTTACTGAGAGAAAAATCACTTTGTAGGTAATGGCTGAGTTAAAGGCACTCTTGGCACTCTGAGGCTCATAGCTCAAAGAGTTCAAGTTCTGCAGCTATATAAGTCATTTTGGGTGAAAGAGCACCAATTTTCCCATGTTGCTTAATAATTAAAGCCTATAGAGTAAAATTTGCGGGCGCAAAAGCAATATGTTTGAACAACTCAAAATGTTTTCCACTCTAGAGATGATTTCACCCAGTCTAGCTGCAGAGAACTGCGTGCAATACACACCCAATATAAACTCAAAAAAGGAGTGAAAAAAGCATAAAACTTAATCTTCTGTAGTTCAAAAAGCATATAAGATATTAAAAAGTTGAATACACTGTAAAAAGTTGAACTTTATGTGACCTGTTTAAAGTTTGAATGGTGTCTGTAGCTTAAAGTATGTGGAAGTAGAAAGGTTTCAAAGAGCAGAAGGAATTAAAAAAAGATATTAGGATATTAGGATTTTGCGATACACAATGATGGAAAAAAGCATGAAAATTACGGAAAGCAGAGCAAAGAAAAAAAATACAGAGATAAACGTCTTCAAAGAGCTTAACATTTTGATAGTTGAATGTTTTTTCTGTAGCCCAAAGTATGCAGAAGTAGTAGCAAAGCAAAAAACCATGCAGAAGAAGTATAAGAAGCTGAAGAAAAAAAATAAAGAACAATAGAACAATAGTGTGAATGCTGACTCAGCATTTTGTAATAATTTGTATTTAATTTTAAATACAAATACAAGAAGAAGAGTACAATAGGGATGCTTTCTCAACAAAGAAAGTTGAGGAACCGTAATGATTGAAAGTCTGTGAAAATATAAGAAAAATAAGAAAAAGCAGTTAGAAGTGTGCTAAGCATAAAGAAACATTAGAAAGAGCAGTAAGGATCATTTTAAAATGTGTTAAAAGTATAAAAATTGAAAACAGTAGAATATTTTTAAAAATTTGTAAAAGGTTGAAAAACGTCAAAAATTCACACAAAAATTCAGTGAATATTTAAATATGAGAAAGTATGATGGTGGCAGAAATTCAGCAAAAAAGCATGGAAGAAGAGTAACAAAGAGAGAAAGAAGGAAGAGGCAAGAGGAGTAAAAAGTGCTAAGAAGAGGAAGACAGAGAACAAGTATAACTTTGTTGAAGGCCTAAATATTTTTAACTTTGAATCATTTGTATAAATGAAAAAGATGGTGTGTTGACAAAGCTTTGAAAATAGAGAAAAGGAATCAAAAAGGAATAGAATACAATAGAATACAATAGAATACAATAGGGAAGAAGGATGAGGAGAGGACATATAGAAGTGTCAGAACACAAGGAAGAGAGAGGATGAGCCACAGGACCAGGCATCTACTGCCAAACACAGCTTCGCCAATCAGCCAATCAGAAATAAGGAGTGAGACAATCAGCATCAGCTGTGAGAAACTGACAGTAGCTGAGGGGCTACATGAGAGCAAAATAACCTGAAGTCAAATCTGAAAGAGTGTGTGTGTGTTTGTGTGTATGTGTATGTGTATGTGTATGTGTATGTGTATGTGTATGTGTGAGAGTGGGAGTATGAGAGGAGGAGATGGATGACATCAAAAAGAAAACAGAAAGTAGTTTTTGGGTGGAGTAAACCTTTAAAACTGCAAGGCATTAGTCAGCAGTGTTCAGGTGGAATAATGCGGTTGAATTCTAAGTAGTAAGGCATTCAGTTGAGCCAGTCAAACTCTGCTTTGTCTATTTCTGCCCAGCAACTATGAGTGAGTGGTCGCTATGGTGATTAATAAATGGCACCTGGCAGAGAGGAGACTTACATATGCATGCACTTTGACTGGGACTGAGACAGAAAAAAACAAAAAATGCTCATCTCAGACTACTCTCTGTGACTCCCACAATGCAAGTCGTACAGCCAACACAAATACAATTTTAGCAAGAAGAGATTATGTCAAACGTACACATATACATTTTATTGCTGTGGTGTCAAATATGTGGTCACAGTAGGGATGTAAAAAATCTGTGCCATCTGCTTTCCCTCCAAAGTTTTTGGGTGCAAGTTAACATGGGACTTAATGATAGAGTTGGGGAAGTTCTCTTCAACTCTGACCTTCCAGTCCTTAGAGTAAAAACCCATTTGACTTCATAGTTGCATGACTGCAACCGGCACAAATTTTCCTACATTTTGATATATAAATTATGTATGTGTAATGAAAATTGTGGGCCTTAGAGCAATTTGTTTGAAAGAGTTCAAAAGAATCTCAAAACTATAAAGTGTGTTCAGACCGAAAGCGATGAACACGATGCTATCACAACAAACACCAGAATTGTGCCGCATTACTTAATTTCGATCATATTTGGTTCACCGGTCAATCATGTTAGTTTTGCATCGCCTAACCACCGGTTGGACAGCGTCACACAATGTTGCCCGAAAAGTTCAACATTTTCGACTTCAAGCGATGGAGGCGATATGTGTCACCACATGATACACGTCGTGCTCATCGCATTGTCCCAAGAGTCATCGCATGTTATTGCATCTCTACATTGACTTTGTATGTAGTCTTTATCACATTCATCGCTTTCTGTCTGAACACACCTTGATTATGATGATGCTACCCACTCTAGCTACAGAGCATTTTGTGCAATATACCTCATCCATTGTTTAACACACTGTAAATAGTTGAATTTGTGACCTGTTTTAAAGTTTGAATGGTGTCTGTAACTTAGAGTATACTGAAGAAGAAAGGTTTTAATTAGCAGAAGGTTTTGAAGAGAGTTGAAGCATTTTTCCATAGACAACCTTTATAAAAAAGTATTAAAAGTATTAACATTATAAAAGTATGTAGAGTATAAAAAGAAAAACACATGCATAAACATCCTCAAAGAGCTGAACATGTTGATAGTTGAATAATGTCTGTGGCACAGACTATGCAGAAGTAGTAGCAAAGCAAAAAACAGACATAAGAAGAATAAGAGAACATGTTGAAGAATAAAAAACAAAAACACAAGAACAACAGTGTGAATGCTGACTCAGCATTCACACTAGTGATAAATGTCATTTAGCTGCTTCATTTTCAGGGTACTAGAATTGTGCATGCTGACTCACTGTGATGATTTACTGGAAAACTAGGACAGTGAAAATACTGGCTATCAGTGAAAGTGCAACAAGATTGTGTCTTAAGTACTTCAAATATTCTGACAAAACCAGCCTCATCATGGGAGTCCACTTGGATTCTCCTGCTGAGATGCATCCATTCTGATCTTGAAGGGAAAGAAAAAAAAATGTAATTTGCCTTAAATGAAGGTGAATGAAGGTGCAGTAACTGAAAGCTTAACTTTATCATTGAGTAGTTCCATTAGACTGAAGTGTGCGGGACCGTCTTCTCTCCATATGAAAAAGTTTTTTCACAGATAATCATTTGAATATTGACACTGTGGCTTAGTTCTGAATGTGTTCATCATTAAATTGTGTTTTATGTATAAGTAGCGTAAAGTAGCTGGTGAAGCTGACACCAGGACCTTTTAAAAAACTGTCTTGATAAAACCTTGAAGACAAAGGATGCATTTGAGTTTCTAGCTTTAGAGTGACATTCTTAATCTCCTAATCATATTTCTTACTTGAACTTGATATTGTTGGACTGAGCTGATTTTGCCTTTTTCCAGTTTATGTGCTAGGCTAAGCTAACCAGCTGCTGTCAAATATCGTAATATTTTAAATATGAATAAAGAAAATAAGCGTATTTCTCACAATGTCTAATTTGTCTAAGTTCCAATCTAATATCAAAGTGTGACATACTGTACCTGATTTAAATTACATTGTGTCTTCATCTGCCAAGTAATATCAAAGGTGTAGAGCCAGAAAAATATTCAGTAACCTTGATTATCAAATAGCCTCTTCACGTTTTCACTTCATTTCCTCCGTAATTGAAATCTGATGAGCTTCAAGCTTCTGAATTGCTGTCAAGGCCTAATGTCTTCAGCTGCTCCAGCCATCCATATATAGGTCTTTTTTTTTCACTGTGGATGAAAAAGGTTGCTGTGTACCTGCCAGGCAGGACACAGGAAGAAAAGAATATAGGGAATTCCCCACCACAGCTGCAAAGGAAGCAGATGGAAGTGGGGTAAGAAAGCTGAGAGGTGTCATTCATCTTCATAAGAACCTCATTACGCCGGGGTCGGAGCAAGAATCAGAGGAGGAACGAAGAGAAAACAGAAGTGAGAAATGAAGGATGAAGGGAGGGGGCAGGGAGTGTTGTGGGTTATCTGTAGATGTTGCGGTCCAAGATATCTGTGTTAGTTCTCCACCGCTGATGGAAGGTTGCATTTGTTGTCAGCTTACAGTGCATCTCCATGAGAAAAGGTGGAAAAAATGTGAGTATGTGAAGATTACATGGTAGAGAAGTGATGGATGGGGATGGGGAAACAGGAGGGAAGTAGCAAGGGAGGGTGAATATATAGCTTGGGACGACTGGGAATGGAGAAGGGGGTTCATAAGAAAGGAGAGGACAATGAATAAGGAGGGGAAGCATGTATTTACACTGTAAATATTCTGCCTCTTACGATTATTGCTACACAATTCCTCAGCCATGTTAGTGACTATGTGATGCTGTATCAAGGCACAGTAGCTTTGAGAGAAATTATATCATCTACATGCTAACAACCTTACAATGACAATGCTAATATATCAAATATTTGGTAGGTATAGTATATATCCCAGTCACCATAAAGATGTTAGCATGCTAACATTTATTAATTAGCACACAAATTAGCTGAGGTTAATAGTGGTGCTCTCATAGTTCTCAGAGTTCCCATAACAAAATACAATAGATAATAAAAATAAATAAATGAACAAATAAATAAACAAACAAACAAACACTGGCTCTGGAAAGGGTCTTTTTGCATATTTTGTGTTTCTAGCATCTGCCTCAGATTGTCTTAAAGGTTTTTCAGTTGCTTATGCCATGAAATCCTGCTCAATCCTGCTCATGGACCTTAAAAGATACACCCAGATATATAAGACTTTGTAAGTGCAGGTGAGGTCCTCCAAGTTGTAAACACTAAAGACCTTAGAGAAGGAAATTAGCTCCACTTCCCTATTATTAACATACATTGTGCTATTTCACAGCTTTTAGCCTTTATGAAGTTGAAAATGAGCTCTTCGCCGTTATCATCCAGGCTTAACCCAGAAAGATACTTAGCATCCTCCTTGTAGATGAAACCATCAGCAGCAGGGTATCATCAGCAAATGTAATGAGGATGTTACCGTGAAAAACAGGGACGCAGTCATGCGTGAAGAGAATAAATGACACACCTCAGCAGTTTATTTACATTTTCTGTAATTGGTGCAAACAAACACAACTGGAAGACATGTGGTCTAAATTCACATAAAGACATATTTACATTTTTTTTTTTTTGTTACACTACACTAGCCTGCATGCATGCAGCACACACGGTATACTATATACAGGTAAAATACGGCTATTTGAAGCCACTCAATGTTGGTGTGGAACCACTAAACACTTCTTTGACATCCTAAACAGCATAGTTTCCAGCAGACCAGCATATGTCACCAACCAACACTTAATCATTTATATTTCAGTTTAAATGAGTTCCAGTGTATCTGGGTATTAATTACCAATGACCAGTGGCTTAAATCCTGACACACTATATATCCCCCCTTACAGCAGCTTGTGTGGAATAAGCTTCCATATTTGTGCTTTTCAAACCCAATACTCCCATATGGGAAACGAAGGATGTGGCAGCTGGTCAAAGGGTAATCCCCATCTCCCATACGAGCAGGATATTTGGCTTACAAGTCTTTAGGCAGTGCTGCTATTCTGGATAGGAAAAGCTTTTTCCTTTCCTGTCAGTCGGCTGTTGTGAGCCCCAGTGCCGGCTAAGAGGGGGCAGTCTAATCAGGAGACCATGGGTGATGGGAGACAAGAGCGTGCTCCGAATAAAACCAGGTTCAAAGTGGCTCTGCTCTGCTGTCACTGTCTGGAGAAAGACCGGAGAGAGAGGATGAAGGAAGAGGAAAATGAGGAAGGTGAAGCAGAGGGAAGTTAGAAAGATTTAATAAAAAGAAATTAATCTGAGAAAAGAGGAGGGGGAAGAGAGAAAGATTGATAAAAATAGCAAATATGAGGCGAAAGAGAGAGGAAGAGCTCTACCACCTACTAACAGTCTGTTGAGAAGAGTTTAATTAAATATCAGTGAGAATGGAAAAGTATAGGAGGGTTATGATATCAACAAAGGATTTTCCAGTCATGTAGCAGCGGTCATTTCTCATGAAAGCACAAGATGGTTTTGATCATGGGAATCTCAAACCTAAAAATGCAGGGCATCTAATGTGTGATTTATGTTGAATTAAACATAATGTGTTGAACTGGTGTGGATGGAATAAAAACTTGCTGTCTTATAGTGACACATGGTTGCCCACTGCTGGCCTAAACTCTAGCCCCCAACATCTGGAGTCAGGGATGAGTTAACAACAAGTCTCATGGTGCTGCTACAGCCTTTTGTGGATTTGCATTGCCAGTGTTGACTTCACAGCTCAGTTCACCTGTGCTAAACATCAGATCAGATCATACCCTTTAGGCATATACTTTTTATAATATTGTAGTGTTTGGCTCCATCTTGTGGAAGTTTGAGGAAAAAATTCAACCTTTATTCTGTGGCACGTAAATACTCGCAAGGAACAAAGTTTGTAAAGTTATTTTTGTGACAAGGATTAAGCAGTCACACATTGGGTCTTAAAGCAATCTGGTTCAATCTTAAAATTATAGGACTGATCTAAAACAGGGTTTCACCTCAGTCTGAAGAGCTTCAAAGTCTTTTATTCTTAGAAACCTCTAATAATTCCTGTATCCTGAAGTTAATGCCGTCACTTTAATCCTTTTCTTTTCTCTGAAACTTCCACTAGGGGGAGAAATTACTCCAAGGAAACTGTTACAGAATTAAGTTCAGACTTTGCCAGGACCGGAAAACTGAGTCCTGCTCACTTATGTAACTTTATGATGCTCTGTGAGTTTGAACTTCACAGTTCATTAACACAGGAACCAAATGTCGATGCCAGATTTAGCACATATCCCATTACACATTATAATATTACATGAGAAGTGTGGAGGGCACACAAACAAGGTTCACTTTGAGCTTTCCCACATATTTGTGTCCCTGTGAAGGATACTCATTACTCCTCTGTTTTTAAAAAAATCTGCTCACACAATACCTTTTCCTGTCTGTCACTTTACATACACACACACACACACACACACACACACACACACACACACCTATGCACACACACACACACACACACACACATACACATATAAATGAGGTTCCACATGCTTAACTTTTTCCACTGTGGCAGCAGAGAAACAGTTTAATCACCCTGTCACCACCACTTACACTCTTTCTTTCTCCTTTTTCTCTCAGGACATGATTTTTCTCCACAAGTCTCCGTTTCATACTCTCTTTTGGTTATTTACATTGGAATTAAGTTATGCAACATGTTTGGGTTTTTTTTTTTACCTCTCCTTCCATACATACCTATATATTTCAAAGAATATGACCATAGTATCATGTCATTTGGGTCCTGTGACCTTAAAAGCGGTATGGGCTGAAATACCAGCAGTCTGTTTTTGTGTGAAATACCATACTGCCAGACCGCCAGAACAGCATCAGGGCCAGCCAGACCAGGCAGCGGGGCGCTTGCTCACTCCTCCCCTTAAAAAAACAAGCTCTCTTACCATGAACCACCTGTCACCCTCCCCTTCTACATGCTTCTGCCTTTGCTTCTTTCTTCTGTCTCTCACAACTCCTGCATCTACTGTTTACTATTTATTCACTGTTATTTCCTCTGAATGATTCCTGTTTTCCTACAGCAGCCCTTTCTCATGAATCTGTTTCCCTTGATGTTTTTGTGTATTGTGTTTCACTCACTGTGTATTTCTCAGGTGACATGCCGTGTTGGAGGAGCAGCACAATATCAGGCCATTCACCCCTTTGACATCACCTTGTTTTCTAGTCTAGGTATCAAATTGCTATCTTCATATCACCTCAGTAAATCTTACTGTAGTTCCTTCAGGGGCCCCAGCTAGTTACACAAAGGCTGTGGTTAATTCACACTTAGTTCATTCATTTCAAATAACTATCAGAGATGGAAAAAATAGGTCAGTACATTTACTTTGTTACTGAAATGCCTTTTTCCTCTCAAATTTCTCCTCTACTACATTTCATCTTATGATCAAAAGACAGATATTGTAAAAATACATATTTTCAAACTCTCAGTTAGAAAGTGTTGAATATATTTCGCAAAATGTCGAACAAGTTCTTTGAGTAATGAGGAATACTGAAAACTTTGATTGTTCTAAGACTCACAATTAAGCTAAACTGCAGCACACTTTCTGATTCAATTAGAGCCTCCCCTGACTGTGACTCAGAGCCTTCTCTGAATCTCAGACAAAAGCTTTTCATGTCTTTATGGATAGACTGGCCTATGTGAGGAACTTTGATGGTGTGAAACAATGCAAGTAGCAAAGAAGTAAGTGCAAACATTTCACCTCTCTAAAATAGTAAACAGTCTTTCCGTTTTTTTTTTTTACTCAATCAAACTTATTTGGCAGCTATTGCTTTCTTCGATCAAGATTTTATATAAAAATCATATTATCATCTTATTTAACATGTTGAACTGTTATAGGTCAGACTGCCCCACAGTATGCAATGTTGTTAAAACTGGCTCCAACTCAACCAAACTCAAACATTAAAACATTTAAACACTGATGCATTAGTAATAAGAATATAAAATTCTACAGTAATGTAGTTAAAAAAACTTGGATATGAAGAAAACGTAATAATAAAATTGGACTTAGAAACTAACTAAAGAAGAAGAGAATAAAGCCAAAGAAGAAGAGGAAGAAGAAGAATTCTTTATTTGTTAAATTAGTCTGCTGTGCAATGTAAACCCAGACAGCCCCCTGCAAGGTAGGGGGTCTATTTGGGACAAATGCAACAACTATGTTGTTCAGATATGATGAGATTATTTTTTTTTACTCACAAAATTATTTCATTGTACATTTGAAAATGTGAAAGGGCTGTCCTCACAGTTAAGATGTGAAAATTCCCCTGCCCTGAGCTACAGGTAAGGGGCCAATTCAGGGTTAGTTTTAGGAGGAATATACATGTTTGCATTATGGCACTGATACAATTATACAATAATCCTTGTTGAGTGGTGAGCAACCAGTGTACAGTCTCTGGGAACCAACTCCAGCTACAAGCACGTTCTCTTGTCAAGGGGACTGTCAGGAGAATTTACTAATATTCAATGTTTTTGATGGCAGGATAAACAAGAGGACGCAGAGGAAACTCACACAAGCTTGAGGAGAACATGCAATCTCTACACAGAAGGGCCCTGTCCCAGCTGGGAATGTCATCCAGGACATTTTAGCTGTGAGGTGACAGTGCCAACCACTGAGCCACCATGCTGCATGGAAATAAGCTTTGATGAGAAGCCCAGATTGATTTCCACTCTCATATTTGTCCATTAATATAAGGCCATAAACCAGCAGGCAGCTAATTTAGCATGGCACAAAGTAAGATAGACCTTGTTAAATAGTAACCTATAAATGACCTATCTGTAGATGGTTTTTGTACAGAACCAGCCAGATTATTCAGTTAATGTCAGTAGTTTACCAACACTTGGCTTTATCCGCATGTCAGACAGATATTGTGAAATCTATCTTATCATTTCAAACTCTCAGTATAAAAATGATAAGTATAATTTCCAGTAATGTTGAGCTATTGCTTTGAGAAAAAATGAATGAAACTGATTACTAAAAACTACAATTATTTCTAATAACTACATTAAAGTAAAAAAAAAGAAAAAAACATGACACACTTCCTGATTCAGGTACGAGCAAATTCCCCCTGTGACTCAGATTCTAGTTTAAATTTCTGCTCAGACAAAAGTTATTCACATCTCCAAGGACAGACTACCTTGTCTAAGAGAATTATAACTGTCTGATACCCTGCTGAAACAATGGAGCCAGTAAAAATGTAACAATAAAACTTTTCACCTCTCTAAAACAGTAAATTATGGTTCTGTCTACAACTGGTTGACTTCATCACACAAGATCAGTTTTACATCTCTGCCAGACTTCTGATTCCCTCTCGTTCTGCATCAGTGGTGAAGTTCAGACAGAAGAACAGTCACCAGACTTCTAGATCTCCCCCCTGTACCATGACCACAAAAGGATTAAAATAGATGGGCCATGACTTTGTTTCCTTGGTCACGCCATTAGAGTTAAGACTGACAGTTTCCTTTAGTTTCCTTTTTTAAATTGTGAGTCATAACTCCAGTCTACAGCCTCTTAAGGATTTTTTAGGAAAACACAAGCGAGACAGGTAGCTTTGAAACTAAGAACAATTGAAGGTAAAGTAGATTGCACAAAGGTATGCAGGTCAGTTTTGAAGCCTCATTTGGCAGTTGCTACTTAGTTTATGAGGTTACACATAATCAAATGATTTGTGTGAGTTTTTTTGGTCTACTTTTACTATTTTTTTTGATTAGATGAAGATGCAAAGTTCACTACCTCCCTCATATCTTTCACTTAATGAATTGGAAACAATTAGCTTAGCTTAGCATTAAAACAACTCTCTCCAAATGTAACGAAATCAATCAAAATCTCTAAAGCTTTAAAATGATAACTACTAACTATGCCACTGCAATTTTGGTTGTTGTTGAACATCTTAGTTTAATCTATACACAAAGCCAATGTGTAAAACAACAGGTTGTAATTTTTGTGTGTGGGCTAAGTGCCTGTTTTTTTGGGAGCCAGGAGCAGTAACTTTTTGGAGTCTCTTCTGTCAAAACTAAGCTAACCAACTGCAAGCTGTTACTCCATATTTATGTACAGACTTGGGAGTGGCATCAATTTTCTGATGCAATTCTCAGCAGGAAAGTAAATTCCCAGAGTGCTGAATTATTACTTGAAGAGCTGTTACCTAGTCATCTTGCTATCTGGCCAAAGTTTATCTGAGTGTAATTCAGCAGGTTTAAAAAGGAATCTCATGTCGAGGAATAACACTGATTTTTGAATTACTATCATCACTGATTTCCAAAGAGTGGTGAAGACTTAGTGAAGGGAGGAACAGGAAAGGTGAACAGGTGGGGATGTTTACTGTCTGTAACTCCTATTTGTCTGTCTCTCCCTTCTTAGGTGTGTTCATGTTGGAGCGACTACACTGGGACATTGATGAGACTTGCCAAATTGCCGTGGGTTGTGCAGTTGTTTCTTAACCTGAAGAGCATTACTTGGCAAGTGACTGGAAACACCCAACATTTATACATGTCACAGTTTAAATGGGTGATGGAAAGGAAAAATGTCCAGTCATGGAATTATTGGAAGTTCTGAAGGTAATATTAATAATTCTGTAGCCAAATTTTCTGATTTGGATTCAAGATTCAGAGATTTATTTTATCACATACACAATCAAAAGCAGTGCAGTAAGTGTAGTAATGCTTGGTCACAATCCTCAAAAATGTTCACTTAGTGCAAGTCATAATATCTGTAAGAAACACTGCAAAAAAAATTAAAAAACTTAGAAAAACAAGAGTCAATGAGTGGAAGCAGTATGTAAAATGAAGAACATAGTAAAATATAAAAGTAGTTAAAAGGTGTGAAAAACTGATATGAAATATAAAGCAAAGTTTCATTGTTTATTTAACGTGGACAGTGTACAAAAAAATACATTGACTGCCCCAGACACAGCTAAAAGTTCATTTTCATCTGGGTTGGGTTTGCCAGTGATGTGCAGTTTAAAACTAAACCACTTTTTATGGTCAAAACTGAATGTGGGTTATTAATCATCAGGCTGACCTTCTAAAACAAGAGGTAGTTTTAAAGTATTCCCCAGCACAGAGATTTCACATTACCTTAGCCAGTCTATATGACAAAGTGTGTGAGATGCTGGGCTTTTTAGCTCTGAGCCAAAACTTTTCATGAATGTATATATATATATATGGACAGTAATAGCAGGAACAAAATCTTTAAACCTCTGCCTATCACATTTCTTTCATCAAATGAAACTTCTGTGTTAGGGCAGGTGTGGCTGAAAAGCTGTGGTTGAAAAGGAAAACAGCTGGGGGTGGGTAGTCCTCAGCTGCCCTTAAAACAGCAATCCTGCTTTCACCCTCCGTTCAAACCATTCTTTCCAAGTGATCAAATCCTCATCATTCTTATTTCAGCACCATGTGGTTAGAGAAAAATAGTCAGAGGTGGCCTCTCCATCTCTTCATCCAAAGATGAAACATCCAGAGTGGAAAAAAAACAATCTAAACTCAGCTCTAAATCCATGCAAACACATTTTCTCAAGTTATGACCGGCACTGACAGAGAGGGGTGTGTTCACTCTCTTTGACAGCAGCTATTATCTTACTATTTGCTTAATACACTCCCCTTAAATTTTATGTTCTGGCACCTACATTAGTCTAGAAAAACAGAGGGAATTCCTCCCCCCTTCTTTTTTCCCAGAGGTGGAGGTCTTATTAATGTTACCATGCTGTCAGGCCCAGCTGAATATATTTACTTAGTGTTAGGAGAGTGGCGGCCACAAAAGCTGGAATGTGCCGGCCTGCGACTTGAAATTTTAATTTTTAACCCATAAAATAAATATAGAGCGGCCCAGCGATTTTCATGAATGGCTGCTTTCATTCCAAAACACAACCACCAATCAGTAAACTACACTGTGATTTAGCCACGCCCACTTCGAATGTCTGGGCTGTTGCTTATGCTCTGATTAGTCCGAAGTAAAAGGAGGGGCGAGGTCACTGAGAGTCTCGCTGGCGGGTATAAATTTGAGTTTAGATACTTATCCCGGTAGAAAAACAGATGTAGAGTCCGAGGAGAGACAGACACTTACTGTGAAACTACTTGAGACTAACAACAGCGAAGTGGATTCTAGCTTGAAGATACCATTTGGCCTTTATTTTTATTTTCTTAACTTGTCATGGCGCTTTTTATCTACCTATCTGTATTGACAACAGCCGTCATCACACAGGTAAGATATTTCTAGCAAGATAGAGCGTCGAGTGCGGCAAAAGTCCGCTGCTATTTAAAAAGTTAAGATTTGTTTAATTTGTTCTGTGATGAATATAATTGTCAGGCGAGTCAATGTGATTAAACTTTGACCTCTAGGGTATGAATAGCATAAACATCCCGTGGTGTAAACAAAACTCAAACGTATTCGGAAGAGCTCTCAGACATCTTTCATCTTCAAAGACTTAATCTTTATAAAACTGACATCAGATTAACTGTGATTACTGCTTTAGCTTTATGTCTGCGTCAGCCCTAAAAAGCGGATTGAATACAAATTTTGGTAAATGGAGTTTAGGTGGGGTTGTCACTCCAACAGACTACTAATTATATAATAATGCATACGGAGCTTCTGAAGTTGGCCCTTTCTGGTAATCAGCATGTCTACTCATGTCCATGTTGATTCCTACAAACTGGAACAAGTTGGCTCTAGTGCTGAGCCGTGACTCAAATCATGAACCAGCAGGGGACTGGGTACAAACTCCGAACTGTCTAGACAATTAAGGCTGACTGGCCAGCAGGAACTTGACTTAAGGCAGATATGGGTCTGATGAAGAATTCAAAATCAGTCACAGACTCTTGGCAACATTAGAGATGGATCTATTACAGTCATAATTCAATGTTGGAGAGATCTTCTCCATCCCTGATGACGACCCTGGTTGCATTGTGACTCTCTTTTCTGAAGCTTCACCCTCGATCTCTACTGTTTGAGGGAACTGATGTAAATTTCTTTTCTTTTCCCTTTTTGCTGTAATAAATGTTGGTTTGTCTAATGGGATCTCTTTTTCTGCTCCCTCCAGGTGATTGCTAGCTGCCCAGCAGTGTGTGAGTGCCCCTTAGAGCCCCTGGTTTGCCCTCCAGGAGTTAGCACTGTGCCAGATGGATGTGGGTGCTGCAAGGTTTGCACTGCCCAACTGAACCAGGACTGCAACCCCATGAGGCCTTGTGACCACCACAAGGGGCTGGAGTGTAATTACGGCAATGATGTGACCATGGCCTGGGGCATCTGTCGAGGTGAGAGAGGAGGGAGCAATGTGTGTTCTGGGTGAAAGGCCTTTACTAAATAGCTACTCTCCACTGCTTTTTGTATTGCTTCTCTGTTCATGTCAATCAAATGGAGAGCTAAGTATTAATGTGCATGGAAAAAGCATCCTGGATTTAAAATTAGTGTGTTGAGTTATGATTTGCAGTGAATTTCAAATTGTAATAACACCTGTGTCACAGTGTACAAAAGACATTAAAGAAATTGATGATATTTACCCTTCTCTCCATAAAGCCAAAGATACACAACTGAGTGGATAAACAACATGTAACCTTGCACATCCAGGAAAAACACAGGGGATGTTTTAATGAGTAGTAGATGTTTTATGGCAGCAGCAGGGGGGTTTCAGAGATAAAAATACACCGTCCTCTTGCACCATGCCAGTGCTGCCCTGCTAACTATGAATAGCTGGTTCTTGCTTTGGAGACAAGGAGTCTGACACTTCCTGTCTCCTTATTTTCACGAACATTCGATCTTGGTCCCCAGTCCTGGTTTCGTGTAAAGTTGATGTGTGTTCTGGTAAAGTAAGGGAAAACTACATGGATTATTTCAGTTGTTAAAATAGGAACATATGATGAATTATTGTAAACATACCCACTGTAAAGGAAAACACCATCATTGGTCCCTGTGGACTTTAAAGCATGTTGTGTTGATACTTAACCTACACACTGCACCAGGACTATTCCTATTTTCTGTGCCAGGATTTCCCCTAGTGCCCTTAAATAACGGCCCAGACATTATATAACTTGTCTGCAGTAATACACCTAATTTGCAAGTCATAAAATGTTTTGTGTCAGCTGAGTTAAATGTGTTTTTCCAGCAAAATCAGAGGGACGCACATGCGAGTACAACGGCAGGATCTACCAGAATGGAGAGAGTTTCCGTGCTGGCTGTAAACATCAGTGTACGTGTATTGATGGTGCTGTTGGCTGCGCTCCTCTCTGCAGCAACAAATTACCACCAGCATCTCCATCCTGCCCCTACCCACGCCTAGTCAGGATACCTGGGCAATGCTGCCTTGGCGTGGACTGCCATACCGCCACCTGGCAGCTCACACATAAGCATCAGGTTTGTTTTTTGTGTAAGAAATAATTGACTCACTTTGTAAGTGACTGACAAAAGAAACAAATTGGAAAAAACAAACATTTTTTTCAACACCACCAGGACTGTAGGTACAGTTTATTTTTATTGTTTCTAAAAAAAACCCCCAACAAAACATTAATATATATATTTTTAGCCCAATTAAGACTTTTTCATTTATTTTTTTCTTGCCAAGAAGTATATTATATATCACATAAGATAAATAAAAAGAATGAAAAAATCAAAATGAGAATTTAGAATTAGAGATTATTTGGAATTTGGGCTTTAAAAATTACAACAGGCTAACAATAAACAAAGTTGCTGAGTATTTTTCTGTTAATCAGCTAATCAGTATCAGTATTCAAAAATCAAATGCAAGTCCTTGAGTTATACACTTTTGACATTAAAACAAGCATTTTCTTCATAAAAGGTTATTGATGTTGGGTCAAAATGTACTGTTAAGTTTTGAAAAATCATTTTAAATCTTAAACTCTCTGATAAATAAGACTGTACCTGCTTACACAGACTAGACACCATTTAACAAGAGCTTTAAATCAAAACAAAAGCTTATGTTAACAGAGATGAGTAAAGTTTTTTCCTTTGACTGCTGCTGCTGAATTCACTTTGATAAGCAGGACCCCATGGTGTACCACTGCCAAAAACACAGCACATGAGATGAGGCAGAGATAAGTTGGCACCATCTCATCTTATCTCTTTTCACAGGTGCCTCCACCACAACAACACCTGCCCAGACCTCAGCACCATCCTGACCTACGCTGGCCTGAAAATGAACTGGCCAATGAGCTTTCAGATCTCAAGTTCACTGGCTGGGAGAGTGAACATGGTTACAAGCATCTCCCTGGTGAGTAAAATAGAGACTCAGGGGAATTATTTAGCATTTTTTGTCAATGATTTATTATCATCTCAGTTTTGTCAGTTGCTTTTGAAAATGGTTTCTACATTTACAGATTTGTAGTGTATTTTTGCATCTTCTTTGAACTCTTAATATATGAGTTCTGTGTTCATAATGCAATGTAAATAATACGATAGCAATCATAATAAATTATTAAAATACTCATACACAGAAACAGAGTGCTCAGATGTGTGAAATCATGTTGTGTAGAACAAATAAGTGATAGTCAAACTGCAAAATTTGTATGCTCATGTCATATGTTCCATGTAAGTTGTGACAAATTCAAGCATTGCATACAGTTTTCAACCATTTACAAGAAAGAGGCGTCAATAGCCTTGAAAGCATCTCTTTAAACCTGTGCTTTGGAAATGCTAAATGCTAAATCCAGCATGCTAACATGCTCACAGTGACAATGCTAGCAATGTTGACATTGAGCAAATATTATGTTCAGCGTGTTCACTATCGTTTTTTGTCATTCTTTATTTGCACGCCAACATTTGGTAATAAGCAGTAAACACAAAGTATACTGTGAATGCTGCAATGAAATGTCATTAGTTTTGCAGTTCCTGAAAATTAAGTTTTGGCCTTATGTTGGTATTAAGTGGAGAGTCATAGCATCAACAAAATTATTACAAATCATCCTGAGGGGGACATCAATGTGTGCCAAGTTTTGTGGCAAAACTGCTGACTTACTGGTTGCACTAACAGGAAATGTATTTGTGTCACCAAAGTCATTAGACAATGCTCCGAAATTTATTGCAATCCACTTATTGATTGTCTGGATTTGGTCCAATTACTTTGTATGATTTTTTTCTATGTCTCCCTGCCTTCAACTCTCCTTCATGTCTCTGTCACTCCTCAGTTTGGAACCACCAAAAGGAGAAGTGTCCAGTCCAGACTACTGACTGGTCCCCGTGCTCCCGCAGCTGTGGGATGGGGGTGTCTTCTCGTATCACCAACAACAACACACAGTGCAAGCTGGAGAGAGAGACCAGAATCTGTACTATACGACCATGCCACGGCCTCAATGCCCCCACCAAGGTGAAAGAGACTAAACTTAACTAAAGTGAAGGAGACAGAGATGGGCATAGAGCAAAGGTCAAATACCCATAACTTCTTATCACAACAGCTTATCTTTAACTCAGTGAAACCAAAATGCCTTGTGATAACACTTATCAATAAGAATTTATTTCACTACTTATCTATCAGTGTCCTACTACCTGGAAAAAAACAATCTCTGCTTCTTTGCTTTCCTCTTTCAAGAGCAAAGGCTGAAACATTAAATCTGTGATGCAAAGAATGAAAAATTAGATGTTCTGGCCCTGAGTAAATATGCTCTCTGTGCTAAAGCCATCTTTATCCCCAGCTTGAGAACAGAGATTATCTTAGCGGTACTTTAGAGAAGCTCCACATCCAGTGGGAACTGGGCAGTGCTGATTTACTCAGCAGTGTTTTGGTGGCAGGCAGGCGCCTTTTTAAATATAGTCCCCCACCCCCGGCATTCCTGCCAAGCAACTGTCCATAGCCCGGCCCCGTCTGTGTACTCAGAGTCCAGGGAAGTGGTGTGTCTATATTAATCCTTCATGTTGGACACACACTAAGACCTCTTTTCTCTGCTCTGCTGAGTTAAAATCTGTGGTGACAAGAATGATAATAGGTGTCAGTGTGTGAAACAGGAGAGGACACTCAAATGGTTAATCTCAAAATGAATGACTTAAATCTAAAAAGTAATCCCTCTCAATCCCTGTTCTGGCATAACATGTTTAAGTGTGGCCATCTTAATGTGAAGCTAATGAGTCTGAGTGCAAAGCCGCTTAAATCTGCTGTTATGTAAAAGGACAAGGCAGATAAAAGTCAAAGTTTATTAGATTTTTTAAACTTGCTTTGCTGAATTTTGCTACTGAGGCCAATTAGGTACAAAAGACTCTGACGTTTAACTCTTTTCTTTTACCATCCAACCACAGAGAGGGAAGAAGTGCACCCCAGCACAGAAAGCTCCAGAACCCATTCGCCTGTCTTACGGAGAATGTGTGAGTGTTCGCCTCTACCGGCCCAACTACTGTGGTGTGTGTACGGACCAACGATGCTGCTTACCACGTCGCACACGCACTGTACCCGTGACCTTCGTCTGCACAGATGGCGAGCGTTTCCAGAAGTCAGCCATGTTCATCCAGTCATGTAAATGCGGCAATGACTGTGGCCACCTCAACGAAGTGGCCCTGCCTCCACAGCAATGGATGTACGGAGATACTCACAAGTTCATAGACTGACACTGAGTGGTGGTTGGAATTGATGAGTTGAACTTTCTTGATGAGGGGAGATGCTTTAGGACGTGGGGCTTTTTTTTTATGCTCCAAGCAATTGAAGACCACAGGCACCCATCTGACGGCAAAACTGCAACCAGGAAGGGACGCCTCGGCTCACAACCATAAAGGCAACCCTATTTGTTATATTATTGTGTGACAGGAGTGGACTGTAACACTTGCCTGCACCTGTTCAGACGTGGGACCTAAATTAGAGCCCTGAAGCGCTGTTGGACTGATTGCTGGTTCTGGTGTTGAGGATATAAATGAGATATAAATAAATTTTATATATATATATCATTTATTTTTCCTTTTTAAAGCCTCAAACTAGCCTGGGAGTAAGCAACAAAGCACTTTGTTTAGCACTGAAACTTAGTAACTATGACAGCAGTGCACAAGGAACACACCATCTACAAAACAGCTACATATGCTGTGATGTGGATGACTCCATCACCCATAATGCACCGTGACTTCTTAGTGAAGAGCAAAAGAGTATCTTCAGAACTTCAGAGAATAAAGCAAAATTGGGACAAGACTTTTTTCGATTCAAAAAATATCAAATCGGCATGTTGTGAACACAATTTTTTTTACATGCTAATATGGAAGCTATCTAAAAGTACGTTTACACATGGCAATAACTGACACTGCTGACCCGCAAATCAAGACTATTAAATAACATGGAACACTATCTGGAACTGACAAGCATTCAGCCAGGACTGGACCAATGCAGACTGATTTTTAATTTGTGCATTATATGCAGCTTACAGAAATGTCTTACACAAACCTTTATTTGAGAAATTATTTTGGATCACACTGTTTTCTGTAAATATATTTTCTTTATTTGGATCCAGGTTTGTTATTGTCACATTTATACACTCCTGTGGATTAAGACTGTAGTGAAGCTGTCACAAGTTTATGTCAATCCATCCATGTGATAAAACTGGCCGCTGAGCTCATGTTTCATGCAAGGATTTATTTAAAGTCAACATGTACAGTTTCAAAGTTGGCAGTCAGATCAAAGTAGCTAACTGTTTCAGAAAACAGAGACTTTGTTTTCAAACTAGGGTGATAGCGCCCTCTGCTTGTGAGAATAAATAACAGAAGTCAAAACACATCACAGAGATTGTATTTTATATGACACTATTGTAGTGTTACTAAATGTTAAACACACTTAAATTATTTTTAAAAACGTGCAAAATTAAATTAAACATCACTAAATAAGGTATAAAAACTTTATTTGTGCAACCGAAACATTATATCCATCATTTTAACAAGGAAAACAGTAAAACAATTACCCTGCAAAGAGAATAAAATAAAAAAAATAACATGAACTTGCCAAAATTTATGGAAGGAGGGTGCCTATAAAATAAAAGTTAATGTTTTTTTCCTCCACCAAAATACAGCAACACAAAGTTTCACACACAATCTTCACTGAAGAGACACACAACTCATCTGGACTGTTCAACTGCGAAGAGAAAGGGAAAGTTTTTAAGTTGTGAGATTACAGGATGTGAAGGGAAAAAGATGTACACAGGCTATCAAATGGGATGCCACAGGTCAATGTATTAATATAGTTAAACTTTTCCTTTGGGTTATTCCATGTGTTAACTATAAGATAGAGCTTGATTAATTTGAACCTCCAGTGGTGTTGATAATCAGTGTGTAGGTTGACTTGCACACTCTTATCCAGATTTGTGGTTATAATGCTGACCAGATTTATTTTTATAAGTTTACTTTATTTTGGTCATCTTCCACAGTTATAACAATGTATTTCTATATCTATCGCTGTACAGGCTTTTCTACAACCTCTGGAAACAGCCACCAGTTTTTCTTCTCAACCTAAGTTATCGAAATAATTTTTAATGAACACACTTTCATTTGTAGGTAATTAAAAAGCTTTACTATAAGTGCACATACTTAATGTAAATATTAACTTGACTACTGAATCATCAGTTGCCAGAACTTACTGTAGGAGGAGATATCAATCTCCTCTGGTAGCTCTCCTACATTGACCTCAAAGCGGTCTTGAACATCATTTAGGGTCTTTGCATCCGTTTCATCTGACACAAATGTGATGGCCAGGCCTTTAGTACCAAACCTGCCAGCACGTGCCACCTGAGGTATAGAGAAAGATGATTTTAGAACAGTTTCTGCTCTGAGAGACAGAGAAAGGATTAAGAAACAAGGCTAATAAACAAAAGTAAACCTTATTAAACTGTACTTTCAAATTTCTAAACATTTTTCATCATAATTTCCCTAATTGTATAAAAATAAATGTTAAAACAACTCCAAAATACAGCAGAGGTTCCAGTTTGTTTTAGCTTAACTTATAAACAAATCAGGGTCGCTTGATCAAACTTGTTTCAAGCCACAGCCTCCTGTGTCTGTGTGTCTGTTTTGCGAATAAAAAAAAGAAACATAATAAAAATACAATAAAATAATAACACTGACTCTGTGAAGGTATGTGTAAGAGTCTTCTGGCATGTCGTAGTTGAAGACAATGTTGACCCGCTCAATGTCCATGCCTCTGCCAAACAGGTTGGTTGCAACCAGGATCCGCCGCTGGAAGTCTTTAAACTGCTGATACCGGGACAATCTGGGAGAGATGGATGAGCAACAACAGGAAAAGGAATTACTGAGACAATACTCCAATAAGCGCACTCCAATAAGACAATAATTTCCTTTCCACACAAATCTGATGGTCAAATTCCACAACAGTTCATTAGAATTTATTTTTACATCTTAACAATAAAATTACAAGTAGTGACTCTTGACTAGAAACTCAATACTATATAGTGATGTACTGTTTTTTTTTAACATTTTTTACCACTCAGGATATTGTATTTAGGAATTGTTAAATTCAAGGTGTGAACAAAAAGACTAAAATCACATGGAAATAAAGTACCATTACCTACCGCTCATCCTGTGCCATTCCACTGTGGATGGCGATGGCAGGGAAATTTTGCTCCACCAGTAGCTGGGACAGAGCCACACAGCGATGCACTGACTTGACAAAAATCACCACCTGATGGAAAACACAAGAAAAAGTTTGTAAAGTTTACAAGGTCAATGGCAAAGACACCAATAAGCATCAGATGGGTTAAAATCAAAATAAATATCTCCTCCTACAGGAAAAGAGTAGAACAACAAGACTAAAAAGTTAATGTTTTGATACTTAGCCCTTCACAAAGGTCTCAAATAGTATAATAAATATGTACAAAACTGATTTGATATTTCAAATATAGTATATATCAAATACCAACTATACCTGGTTGAACTCAAGCACATCCAGCAGGTCAAAGAGCTTTCTGTTCTTCTCACTGTCCTTCAACTTGCAGTAATACTGCTGTAAGCCATGAAGTGTCAGCTTGGTTTCATCATCCACAAACACCTCCATGGGCTACACAGCAAGAGAAAGGAGCAAAACATTAGTTTCCCACACCTCTCTATGGGTACATTAGAAATGTAATACAGAAAAAAGGAAAATTGCTGCATACATACAAACAACATGGTAAAGACCATAAAGTGAAAAGAAAAAAACTTACAGAAAACCAGTCGGTCAGAAAATTTAAAAGTCAAGTTTCCTATGGTTCATATCTGTCTGAGCTAAACATTAGACAGGTCTACAATGTTATACATGTGGATGCTGGCTCACTGAGCCTGTTCTCCTGGAATGCAGAAAAGCCAAGATGACAAACAGCCTTGACCAAGCAAAATCTGCTGAGGAGGATCACTTTACCCCTCTGATATGGCCACTTATGACACTGACAGCCACAAGTGGGCAAAGCTTAGAGGGATTTGAGGAAAAAAAAACAGGAAAAAATTGCTGTGAAGGGCCTGATTGGCCTGGACAATGAAATGCTGTCAATATGTGCTAGTTATAGACAATTAACCAGTAGCAATGAGAAAACTGATCGACAGAATGCCTAATAGTGTTATCTAAATGCATTAAATGCAAACCACAACAAAATAACTTAACAAATATGCCAATGGAAATTCTGGGATCTGACCTTATGAGAATGTGAAATCCATGCAACTTAAAGCAAAACTATTATGATGATAAATGTACAAAACATTGTTTCAACCTCTGAACCACATGGGGCACGTATCAGTAATGCAGAGATGTGATGGAAATCAGGGAAAAGTAACTGTTGCTCTGAAACTTTCCAGGAATCAAAACAGTAATTTTCTGTTTAGCGATCATATCTCCAACTAGCTACTAATTAATTGAAAGTTTGACCATGTCTTTGATCAATAAGATTAATACATTAATATTGTTGTCTTAAATGAAAACAGATCAATTTTGCCATGTAATAGTGATATATTGAAAGTTTATTTTATTTATCAGTAAATCTTGATGACAACTCACATCTTGCATGAACTTGCGGCAGACAGGGCGGATATCCTTGCTTAGCGTTGCACTGAACATCATAACCTGCTTCTCATGAGGTGTCAGCCTGAAGATTTCCTGGACATCACGTCTCATGTCTGTCAGACAAAAAAAGATAATCCCAGAATTACACTATTGCATTTTGAGTCTGTTTTTGCTGCACTGCTCATTATTGCTACTGGTTAATTAGTGGATGCAAACTTAAATTTCCTCTTGAACAAAAAAGAACAGTAAGTGAAAAGCTTAAAAATTTAAGAAATTGTTGCAAGATTGGTAACAGGGCCTACATTATATGAAAGAGATTTGGATGTCTCGATAGCAACAAAGCCAAGTTAAGACTGTCAGAAAAATATGCTGTTGGTCTATGCCAGACAGGAAACATAACAAATGTTTAACTCTTCAAGCATCAGTCAATCAATTAGGTTTCTATTTAAATTTTTTGCATCATCAAATTACATACTGTACAATGAAATGAAAAACAAGAGAAAAAAGCTTGTTTTGATCATATATTTTTGCTACTGTCCAGCCCCACATTAATCACCAGAAGAGCACAGTAAAATTAAACCAACCACTACACATTTTCAAATCAAAGACACACCGACAGCTCTCTACTTTTGATTCTTAGTCAATTGGAAGACTCACTGTCTTACATACTGACATATTTTTCACCAGAGCAGCTTGTTTCTTAACCGTTCACTTTTATCGTCTTACTCACCCAGCTGCTCGAGCATCTTATCACACTCGTCAAGCACAAAGTGTTTTATGTTCTTCAAGCTGAGGCTCTTGTTGTGGATTAGGGCCAGCGTACGTCCTGGAGTTCCCACAACAATGTGAGGGCAGTTCTTTTTCAGGACTTCCTCATCTTTCTTGATGGCCATGCCTCCGAAGAATACTGACACCTTGACAGTGGGCATGTACTTGGAGAAGCGCTCATACTCTTTGCTGATCTGGAAAGCCAACTCTCGTGTGTGGCACATCACAAGGACAGACACCTGGCATACAAGGAGTGAGGACATTAGTCTTTTTAACTGTCAAGTCCTTATTCAGTGCATCATTTTCTTTTATAATACCAGCTAACATGTTTTACTGCTCCTTGATTTTCACAACTTTTGAAACTGTTAAATATTTCAAAAATGTTTCAGGTGCAAGGAAAACCCAATAACATTTTCAATCATGTGAATAATGTTACAATATCAGATGTTCATATCAATGTGTCCAGAGTCTAGAAAAATAATAATTTGAAAAAAATTTTATAATAGTGAGCATATTTAATAGATATCCCTGTTACAGCTCAGGTGTCAGGCTATTCTGAATGCAACTTTTCCTTTGTTTCTTTTGATTGACAGCAGCACTGAAATAATGGTTGTCAATTTCGCAAACTGGTTATTTGCTCCAGGTACAGCATGCCCTCAAGGTACAGGGATATGCACATCGACCTGCTCAGTCTGTCTCGTAATTGTTACTGAGCCAATTTACAGCACCTCTTTCTAGGATTCTGACCTGCATGTTATTCTATACCAAAAAAAAAAAAAGATTCTGGTTTCCCCTCTGATGTCTACCGGTTGCTCAGTTGATACCAACATAACTACACAAAGGCATGTGGTCTCTGTTAACATACCTGTCAGGACTGCTTCCATAGAATGAAGTGAACAAATAAATATCCATTTTTTGATACGGCTAATGATATTGAAACTCGTAAAGAGACCATTACTGTCCTCTACTATGTGCCTTCTTACCAAGCTCAGAGAGAGAGAGAAAAAAACAAAATTTTCAGTTTGTTAGTTATTTTTAGCCTGTTAGTTATTTTTGATAATATTGACATAAAATTGAAATATATTATTAAAGAATGCCCTGCTCTAAAGTATCTGAACTTGTGGTTGAAAGTGGGCAGCACATACACCTTGCGGTGTAAAAAATGTGTGTTTCCATATACCAACTTTGTGTAGTTACAAAGCAAATGCATTTCTCAAAACAACTCAATAAAATACAGGAGGCCTTAGAGTTTACAGTTGCAGTAAACATCACCTGGTCATTGTTTAGAACTGTGGGGGGTAGTTTTGAATGCATAGACTCTTTAGCATGAAAGACAAGCAAATGATGACCAACTCACCTGGCCATCCATAGGTTCTATCTGCTGCAGCGTGGCCAGCACAAACACTGCAGTCTTTCCCATACCAGACTTGGCCTGACACAGTATGTCCATGCCCAGGATAGCTTGAGGAATACACTCATGCTGCACTGAAAATATAACAAATGGCAAGATATTTCCAAACACCTTTTGATTAATTGATAAAGTCTCAATATAGTAACAGCAAAAGACACAGCAGGATATTGGTTGAAGGTGTACGATGGTAAAACGCTGCTATTCACCTTCCGATGGATGCTCAAAACCACAGTCAACAATGGCACGAAGCAACTCTGGTTTGAGGAGAAAGTCTCTGAAGCCCGAGCTGTGGATGGATACGTAGGACCCCTTCACCTCCTTCTTGTTTGCTGGGGTCCCACTCTCGGGAGCTCCTTGGGGTTCCTCATCTTCCTCATAATCCAGAAGTTCATTATCAACATCGGTCTCAGCCATCTGTAGGGACAGGATGCAAGTCTTTGCCTCAATACTTATAATTGAGTAAAAATCCTCTATAATGTGCAACCTCACATTTAAGACGAAGACCCGGTGGTCTTCAAATGTGAGTAAAATTTCAAGCATCAAGTGGCAGACACATAAAAATATCAGAATGGCTCGGCTCTCGGATACTTCTATTTTGTTATTGTTTTTACTCATGCCTGTATTCCGCTTATTAATAGGCTAATCTAGCGATTTGCTGTGTTCTATGAAACTGCTGTTTGAAAATGAAACAAAAAGACAAAAATGGTTTGACTCCTTGGACGTTACAGTAATTCGCAAATTAATCAACTGTCCCGACATTAGTTCGAGGTTCCAGACTCAGTTGGCTAACGCTACAAGGCCGCGGACGGAGTGCACGACACATAAATCCATTGAGAGAAGGAAGCTATTTGAAACATCTGTGTACAGTCTTGTACGACCAACATTTAGCCACATTTAGCCATTACGCTGACTCAAAATTATAGTCCACTGATGTGGCTCTACATGCATAAACAATGATCTCCTCCGGCTTCACTTTCCGTTTGATGTTAACTATCGTTAGCTAGCGAATGGACTTGCAGTTGAACGGGAATCACGAGTTGCTTTTAACGAAAACACACAGCTTCACTGCAAACTTCTCTGTAATCACGACGTCAGGTGCGCGGTGTTGCACAAAGGGCGTCTGGCCAGAAAAACATCAATATTCATCATAAATAAGTTGAGCAGGTACCGTTATTTGGCTAACTAATGTTAATGCGGCTATGATGTCAGTTACAGACGTTAAAAATATAAATCTTAAAGCTCCAACTTTAGTTGCTACATCAAAGTATTCAAAACCAAGAATAACAATTAAATACATTCTTACTGATAAGTTAGGTGTAAAAAGTACAAAGGCTTAGCAACATTACCTTGGTGTGATACTTCACGACCCGCCAGTGTCAATACGCGTACAGTGAATAGCATCACACACATGTATGGTGTGTTCACGTACCATTCGGAAATGAGTGGACTTTCGACGCAATGTGAAGCAAATGCTTATTGAGTCGGTGTAAAAACGACGTGGCAAGTTGTTTTTAGTCAGTAACTCCACAATGAGTCACACCAAAAATACTATCACATGCATTTAAGCCATGCAGCACAGAGCTTAGAGCTGCAATTTTCTCATTAAGGGTAACAAATACAAGCAAAATATGATTAAGTACCTTCGTTTAACACCAGTTAATAACTATATTCGTTATCTTTGTCACTTAAACTCATAGATAACTTTGGCGTCACAAAACTCCATGACCCCAAATAAGACTTTCCAAATAGTCTGTCTCCTCAGGTAGTGCATTATTACGTTTTTTCTAATCATACCTAAAGGCATCACACGTCCGAAAGCGAGGCTCAGGAGCAACGCGTCTACATTTCCATGGCTGTGATTGGTCAGAATAACAGAGGTCAAGGGAAAGGGGTCGGAGTATACACACTTTGCATTTGCACAGTTTGCTTGTCGCAAAGGCGCAGAAGCCCGTAGAGCTGCAGTATCCAAAATTTCCACTTGATGGCAATAAAGTTAAGACATTTGGCCTGATAAAGGATGGCATTAAATCTATTTCAAAGCGTGCTTATGTTTCTTAAAGGGCCTTAGTACAAAGACTGGGAACATCTGTGAGAGCCCGTCAGTGGTTAGAAATATATCAGTGTAGGGATGTATTCAGAGCTGGGAATTACAAAAAAGTTCTTTTTGCAAGTGGCTATCTGGTTTCTCATGATGTAAAAGTTCAAATAATCAAGTCTCCATACACAAAGAAATGTAGAGACATGTACATTCAGATTCTATGGCAAAACAATTTGTGACCTGTATATTGAGAAAAATGAAAAAGAAAGTGAGATGAGATCTAGTCATAGCTTTAGATTGTAAGGTCTTTAAATTATGAGGTCTCTTGGAACTCTAGGTCTTTATAACATAGCATTTAATATTAATCAACAATTTTTGCCCACTATTTCTGCCATGCTCTGTGGTCACCATGTACTTTTTTGTTTGCTACATCCTGCTGCTTGGATCAGCTTGAGAGAATTTCTGGCTTTTCACAGTCAGAACATGCTGTCTGCAGGATCTTACCTCCTGCAGTCCAGTTATTCTGCACCTCGTACCCTACTGATGCCAATGGATTTAAAATTGTCCTGGCAGGGTGGCACTGGTTTTGAATTACAGCAGTCAGGACAAAATCTTTCTCTTAGGACGTATAAATTCTGTTAAATGTCAGTTTATATGCTACGTCTACTCCTCCACAACTAATAGAGAAGCGTTATTCTTTTTATTCAACCGAATTTACATGCCAGTTCTGGTTTATAGTTATTTTTCTAAATCAAATCTGCAAACAAAGGGAGCTAAAATGCAATGTATTTTCATATTCTATTAACTATCCCGAATGATGCACTCTATGCACAACGAATAACTCAAATAACCTTTTTTTAATACAGGTATTTTTTTGTGTGGTATAACTACATTAAACGTTTTCCCTTCCCTCAAAAATATGCAGACATAAGCAACCTGCTACTCATCTAGGAAAGATTTTCTGTAAGTTTACACTGAACAGCTACCTCTTATTTTGGCTGAGCATTAAATTGAAGCTGATATAAGGCATCGTTTTCAAGAAATTATACTAAAATATAATACAAGCGATTGTAGTTATGGCAATATAACCGTTGATTTCTATGTTGTATTCAAGCCAGAGATTAACTGAAAAGATATAACGTGGTTGTTACATAATAAATCATTTCTCTGTTATACACATCAGATAAACTCCTGGAAATCAGTTTAAGCCGACACCGCTGTATGACACCTGCGTGCCCCGCCTTCCCGCAGAATAAAGCTCTATAGTGATTGGTGTACTTTGATGTCACTATGAACGCAACCGAAAATTGAAACAGATCATTGGTTTGCGACATGTCAATTAAGTCCTTTTCTGCAACATGATTGGTGCGCCCCTCCTCGTGCTCAACAGAAGCCCAAGAAAGCCAGCCATTCTGTATGATTTACTTGCAATGATTGATGCTGCCGTTTACACCACATCCCCGTTGAACCGTCGGCTCCACGTTTGGCTGTCATCGTTATTGTAGCGGATATCTGTAGAAAGATTTTTCTCCTTTGAATTTAGATCACATTCACGAGACTCCGCGAGCAGAGGCTCGCGACCAGCTGTGCGACGCGGAGCTGCCTCCCGGTTTAACGGCGGAAGGAGGATGGCACTGTGTTGGACGGTCTCTGTGATTGTCCTCGGTGGTCTATTAAGATTTTAATTAGCTGATAACACACGTTTGACATTTACGACGGACCGGTGTGTCAGCTGCGACTGTACCGCCCTGATTATGGAAAAGGTGTTCAGGTAAGTTAAGCTTTTGGAGCTTTATTTGTTTATGTTTGGTGTTTATATTGGGTGTTTATTTATAAATGGAATATCAATATAATCGCGCGGAGCCTATTAGCGGGCCGAAGAGCTTAGAGTTCGTATGAATTCAACGTAAAAACTAAAACAGCAGCATAGGCATAGGCCTTCATAGCAAAACACTGCTGCCTCTGGTTATTGAAGCGCCGTAAACAGCAGCTTCATCGTGTGCTCCATTTATCTCAGTGTAAAATTCCACTGTACAGCATGCCAGCAGGGACACGGCCCATTCATTAACCATATTACTGCTAAAGCATAGCATGTTGCTCCATGCCATTTTCACGGTGTCTTTCCTCAGCGTCCCGTCCTCGTTTTAATTGTCGTTACACAATCGTGTTGCTGTGTGAAGCCGGGATATTTCCTACTGCACAGAGGGGATGATGTGTCATTTTGGCCACAGATGTTGATCCAGCCGAGCTATGAATCGACTTGCACAGCATGTCGGCCTTTCGTTAAAGCCTTCTGAGGCAGCTGCAGACCGGTATAATGAGCTGTCATTTCCAAACAACCCGGTCAATACGATTATAGGCTCTTCAAGTTTTGGACTGTAGGAGTCACTGTCATCTTTAATGTAGAGCTGTTATGTGGATATACAGTATGCGGATACTAACACTATGTTGTATCTATCTGTGTATCTCTATCCAGATGTTTGTTGAAACTGTCCTTGATAAACAACATGAACACTGAGCTCCTTTCTGCACATTCACTGGTCCCTTTTACAAAAATATGTCATTTAAATCTATAGTTTTTGTTTTTTGTTACTGTTAATAAAATAGTTTCTACCTTCTAGTCAGTACCTGATAATTTACTTTGAATGTGCTTCAAAGGGCTCATAAGACAGAAAAGAAGCACTACCCTAAACACAGAAGAAAAGGACTGAAAACAATGAGTTAACGACTTTATGTCTGAAATCTAGGCCAGGCAGATATCATTTTACCCTCCCAAGTGGGATAAAAAGTGGAGAACTGACATCGTTTTCGGGGTATCATATGATAGAAATTGAATACTGCTGATTAGTCACAAAATACAAGATATCCCTTAGGTACTTCTATGTTTTTAAGTGGGGGAAACTAATCAAGTACTTAATTAAATGACTGATTTGATTGTGATTCATGCTTAAGTGCCCCTTATCTAAGGACATGCACCACTGAGTAAAGGTTCATCATGTCATCATATGAAATACAGCGAGATTACTCTCAGGTTTATCTGTGAAATCTACTCACCATGCAAAAGTCATCTCACACATTTCAATGTCAAGGAAACAGGTAAACTATCTGATCTGATTCTCATATCCTGATGACCTTGATTCTTGTCACTGCATTCTCAAAACTTATCCGTTGTCTGATTCCCCTATCACATAGTCGACACAAAAAGGTTACATACCTCATCTGTGACATACAAGGACTACCCATCTTATCTTAGCTAACCTTTTCCTGTGCACTCACTCCTTCTGCTGCTGCCATGTTAATCATTTGTGTGAGTGAGTAGTAGGCTAATCTCTAGGTAGTGTTGTCACTCCCTGAGTTGTGGTGCACTTGTGTGTTTTTGTGTGCATTTGAATGCGTGCTTGCATGTGTGTAGCCTACAGCAAGAACAGGAGGAGGGATCTCATCTTGTAGCTTTCTCTCTGTACTGCACAGTTTGCCAGCCTGCTGCTGTCCAGGTTTATTATTGTCTGCCACTCTGTTTGGTTGTAGAACAGAGACAAACAGGAGACACATGTCCAGGCCATAACAAAGATGAATAAATTGACTTCCATCACTGTAAAAACAAGGTTACTGTTTGATAAGTGTTAGAAGTAAAGGTGAATTCTACGTCTTTTTTCCCGAGCTTGTAATGAGATCTAACATCTACTCCACTGATTGCCTAATCCAACAAAGAAAACCTATTATGAATAGTCAAGGAGGAGCATTATGACTTTTTAACAAACCTGCTGTAGGCAGTCATTATCACATAGAGTGCTGATTATACATGCCCTCATAGTCTGTTTGTATGCAAAAGCTTCAGTGCAGTGCTGCCTTAACACATCACCAACTGTATCACAAATATAAACTATTCAGTTTGATATTATTACTCAGCTAATTTTGCCCTAAGATACTCCTTCTGTTGCAGTACAACTTTTCTTCATGATGTAAATCTAGGCATGACTAATTTATTAGGTGATTCAAAATGTTTTCCTGAGTGGTGGCTGTTTTACTAGCGTACACTCTTGAAAGAATGTAAGTCCTAGCAGCATAACTTCGGATTGGCCCTGGTGAAAATATTTTTGGACCCTTCTTCTCATGTACAAACATAAGCACACACTAATGCACTCGCACGCACATAGACATACAAAACGTAAAACCGCAAGTGTAATACACAGGTTTAAAAAGTTGTGTAGCCTATAAATAGCTATTACATCCATGTTGTCAATGCTGCTGTTGAACAGATGCTTTGAAGGCTAAGCAATACAGACTACATGGTTTATAATAATTGAGCAGCAATAACAGGCCCCTCTAATGGCCCCTGTGAGGTTCTGGGTCTGCAGGGCATCGGTTGTACTAATGTAGTTATGCCTGTGGTAGGTTCCTGTATTTGAAATCCACAACTATGAAAAATACAACACCTAATCCTAAATTTTATTCAGTATTGATTGATCTGCTGATTGTTTTCCAAAATCAAGGAATTTAATGTTTGGTTCACAACATGTTCCAAGGACGAAAGTGGTGTCTTTGCATGTCTTTTTCTGTGGAACTAGCAGTCTAAACCACAAACCTACTGAATTTACTGTCACAGAAAACCAGAAAATCTCCACATTTGAGATACTTCTGTCATAGACAAATTGAGTAATCTTTGAATTTTTTTAGCTCCCCAACACTAAGAGTTGGAGAGTTAATGTTTTTTTTTTCCACCCTCCACACAAATCTCAGTGAACATTTTTAACTTAATTTTACTTGAAAAGATGAACTGCGTAAGTTTTCAGTATCATCTATCTCAGCTCATGCAGGTTTAACAGGCTGGTTTGCAGGCTGACTCTTGCTCGTGTTGCTGGCCTGGCCTGTGTGCATGGCACTGCACTTCATCTCGTTTGCTGACACATGGAAACGGAGCAGCTTGGTGACCTGGCTGCTGCAGTTCAAGCTCACTACAACTGCAGCTCTTCTCTCTCTATTGTTCCTGTAGGCTACAGATTTGTGACTGGATTTGTGTGGCCCTGCAGATTACGCACCAACTGAATCATTATCTCAGTTTCAGACAGGTGCATGGAGGATTTATACATGCTAATGATGTTCAAACGATGAGGAGGTAATATGCACAGGGTTGTTATAAAGGCTGTAGGGTAGAGGAACTAAATTGAAACCTATTTTGAAATAATTAGCTGTACTCTGAATATTTCCTTTCTCTCTATTTATTCATCTGTTTCAGTAGTAATTACCTCTGCCAAGGAGGTTATGTTTTTGGTTCGGTTTTTCTGTGTGTGACTAGCCTGATTTTTTTTTCTTTTACCACTTGGCTACAGACAGTTCTTTACAGGAAACTGTCTTAGAAGGATGCTTCCTTTGTAGAACTCATTGCAACTGAAAGATATCTGAGATGTGACAAGTTGCCCCAGCCAGACACTCATTTTTAAAAACATCGGGCGAAAAAGGTTTTTAAACTACTTAAGATATGTTTATCCATTGAGGGACCTTCAACAGTGAGATCAAATATTTCATGTGCATCTCCTGACATTTTTATGGTTTAAATGCCACAATTTCTTTGATATCTGCAGGTGTCTGATTAAAAACACACTGCTCTCTGTACCAAGTGTTTCATCAGCTAAGTCAAGGTGTTGTTATTGTTTAAAATGAACATGAGGTAATGGTTTACCACAGGGTGAATCTGTAGGAGTATGATTAACAACACTGAAGTATTGCTGAGTGAGAGACTGAGGCAGTTTGAAACCAATGTGTCGTCAAAGTGTCGCTGTTGATAATGCTTCCTGTGCACAATCAATCTGCATGTGATGTTTCAGTTAATGGGTCATTTGCCTTGAAGTAAACAATGTGGAAGATCAAATCTTTTTGAAAATTAGGCATCTTATAAATATATTCAGGCCGGTCTATTTACAAGGGATTATTTGTTTTTGTACTTTAAGATTTCAGAGTGAATGAGGGCCACAAATCATGCTTTATGCCTTTATGATTTTACTTATTTTGAATTTAAGCTCCCACAGAATAGTGTTTACACCTGCTCAGATCATCTAATTAAAGGGACATTTTGTTTGTTTTACCATTACCCAAGGAGGCTTTTGGTAGTAATGAAATACAAGAAAACAGGCCTCCAAAAACATTCAAAGACCCTCATGTTAAAGCTAATGTCTGTTGTTTTGAACTGTTTTCTCCACTCACAGCCATTTACAAGGCAAACAACAGACATTTGTAATCAGAACGGGTGATTAAACAGCCACTTGGTTACTGATCAGTGTTTGTGACAGCACTGCTGAAAAACTAAAATTAAAATATAATAGAATGGATGCAGCTGGTAAACAAGTGTCAATCATTGCTTCAGCCTTACATTAAGCAGTGGCTACATGCCTGCAGTAGCACTCGGTTGGTAGTATTTATCCTCCATGGCACGCTCTAGTAATCCAGTTTTGAGATTAGTGAGTGATTAGTGGCTGTTGCATTCTGTTTTTATCATGCCTTTTTTTTTATTTTAAGATATTAAATAATAAGAGCAGTATTAGTACTAATGCACTGACTATTCAGTGGCTGAACAGAGCCAAAGAGACGCCTGTACTTTGAAAGTAATTGATGGTTTGTTGGGATGGCTATTTCAAGACAGTTTCCTCTCACAGTGGCACTCAAGGGAACCCAATCATCTGGAGAAGGATACTAGCTAAATTTAGAGCAGAGAAGCATTAGTCATACAAGGTGGACATGGTCAGTAGATTTACTGAACCGAGTCTGGAAAGCGACACTGAGAGTATGCCGTCAGTGTCACTTTGATTACCCTAAATGAGTCTCTTCCTTTATTCAAACTTAATCGCACACCAAGGTCTTTATGAAGCAGTCCCAGAAAACATTTGCCACGCAGCACAAACATAAGAAAGACACCAATTAGTTCTCAATAATCTGTACTGTGCAGCTGGTGCATAAAGGCTGTTTGGAGAGCAAGGCTTTTTATTCCCACTTTGTCAGAGTCATATTAGGATAACTCAGGCAGCAGGGGTAGATGAAGTTGTCAGATCATTCACCAAAGTTAACCTTTTCTGATTCCCTGCTGAGGAAAATTTTTCTCTGCATTTAAGCCATCTTACCAAGATAAAAGGAGCAGCGCGCAGGGGTCAGAATTCTTACCAAGTTCCTTACAAAAACACCTTGAGTGATGTCACTTAAATGCATAATATGTTAAATTCTCTCATTAAATGCTCAAAAACAACTATATCTTTGATACATCAGTTTTTTGAGTTGTGTACTTGCATTATTCCAAATGTTTTCAACAATGTTCAATCTCAGAGAAATTACTATTATAAAATTATGTGCAGGGTAAGGTTAGTGCATTTCATTTTGAAAACTGTTGCAAATTTTCAGGCTCACACCATTTAAGAAGTTTGGAAGGAAGTTGGCAAATGTGACTAAAGATAAATAAACATATCATGAATTACCTCTTGCATGCACATTCCTGCCCAAATTAAAACATATATAATATATATGAAATGTTTTCTCATATCCATCAGTGGTCACTAAACAATGAAAAAATAAAAACCCATGAGCTCAAGCCTGCTTTCAGCCTACACAAATTGATTGGTATCCGCTTTACACATCATCACCCATGTACACTGTATGTTGAGTGTGTTTAACTTGTCAATAATGTGCAGTCACTAATGCCATGCATTGGTTTTAGCTAATTGAGTCGTTCTGATTCCAGTTAAGGCTTTCACAACAGGGAGGGAAATAGTTTTTAGAAGCAGTAGCAGAAAAAAACATCCTTCTTTAACAACGGGTCACTCTGAGCAACATCAAATTCTAAAGCAGTCACGAGGACAGTGGGTACAGAAGATAAACAGCGCGAAATTGAGCAGTCCACGTGTCAGTAACCAAACATGAGGTCATGAGTTGGAATAACAGCAAGGTTAGCAGCGGATTACAGTAGGGGTCACCATTAATGTTAAAACTGCAGGGCCCACAAACATAGATTGAGATGGGGCCTCACATCCAGGAAGCTAGGATTTCTATTTGAAAAATTGTCTGATTCCTCTGATTTTCTCTCATAAATACTGGTCAGCTTATTCCATTTATGTGTCTTTGTGTTTTTGGCCTTTGAGGAAATAATTTATGACTGATAATTTGTTGACTTGAATTCTTTGTCAGCAGTAAAATAGGGATGGATTTGTTGTTGGTGGGTGTTATAAAGAGATTGAAGAGGGTATCTGCTTTTTCTTCCCCCTCCCTATTTTAATTGCCCCAGGCTGGCCTGATGTCACCAAGCCCAGATGGAGACTGTGAAAAGCTCCTCTACACTAATGAAAAGTATTTTGTAAATCAGACACGTTCCGCACAAAGGTTTGCATGCAAACCACACATACCACATTAAAAACATAGAGGGGGGAAAAGGGGACGTGGGATAATGTTTGATATCTGGAGGTGGTGTGTGTTAGTGTTTGTTTTTTGTGTGGATGAAGGAGGGTCAGAGAGGAAACAACAGCACTGTCTGGTTCTGTGAGTGGTGGGGGGGGGGGGGGGGGGGGGGGGGCGTAATAAAAAGAGGGGGTGGGGTTAAAAAAAAAAATGAAATGGGGGTGGATGAACGACGCAAC
>JAPZDV010000020.1:17297989-17338766 GCA_029814665.1 Acanthurus lineatus | reverse complement strand
CCCCCCCCCCCCCCCCCCCCCCCCCCCCCCCCCCCCCCCCCCCCCCCCCCCCCCCCCCCCCCCCCCCCCCCGAAGAGAATACATCCAGGCGTGGACTTTACACAATACAATAATTGTGCATGCTGATATGAACCAAGGAGAGAACAAACAAAAACACAATTGTGCATGTGTCTATAACACACTACCTGCGTCCATACATGGCAACACTCACACATACTGAGATTGAATTTAAACATGGATACACCAAGCATGGGGACATGTCAGAGCATGCTAAACAGTAATCCTTCATGTAGCAAGCACACAGAAACAAACACTTAACATGTTTAGATAGAGTTTAAAAGATTTTAAATTTAAAGGCTCTCTCAGAAGGCTCCATCTCTCAGTCCTCTGAAATTTCTCCCAAGTACACAATGACATTAGAGAGAGCCTGCTGTCATATACAGAGCAACAGCCAAACACACAAAATCTGGCTTGTTTTCCTTTGTCAGAGACCTTCACAATGTCCTTCCATTAACCAGTGTGTGTGTGTGTGTGTGTGTGTGTGTGTATGTGTGTATGTATGAGAGAGAAGGAACTCCCACTTTAGTACCACTGTGCTGCATGACTCACACCTTTTACAGTGTGGTTTGGCCACAGTGACACAGCTGAATAGCCCTCTGTAGTGCTGTAACCTATCTGAAGCATCTCTTCTTCTGCTAACAGGATCATGCTAAAGATGTTCTTATGGCACCTGTAGGTTTATTTGAATTAAGTGCAGTTCATCAAACGATATTGGTAACTTCCTTGTTAATAAGTCCAAATTCCCAACAGAATCTCAGTTTTTAAGTTGCCTGCTGTTGGGAAAAACTGTGGTCCATGATGGATTCAAGCTCTTGCTCAAAATTCTTGCAGTAGTCAGTGGTCCATGCTGGTAGCTAACCATGATGTTGACATGCATCAGGAACATTTTGCCAAGAAGGAGATGACAAGTTTTCATAAAAAATGCACAGATTGATAGAGGTTACATCAATCATTGTAAATTACTCCAGATTCCCGAATGGATTGTGATTCTGTATCATGGATGTTAACACTTAACATAATACAAGATGGCAGCTGGATAAATGCAACGCTTCATCAGTCAAAATCCTGATGTGGATCATAAGCAGAGTCTCTCAGTGGTAATTTAGTCACAGTAGAGTACACAAAATTAAATTAATTTAATTAGACTTAGATATTTGAATATTTTTCTGTTTTTCAAACACTGTTTTAAAGCAGCAGTGAGTTAGGGCTGTGTCCAGAGAGACAGAGAGAGAGGGACAGCCTCATTATTGTTATATTATCTCTCTCCTTCTCCCTCTCCCTCTCCCTCTCTCTCTGTCTATCTCCCTCTCTCTCTCTCATGTCTTTGAATTACTGACTGACCAGGAGGGTGAACCTAATCGTGCTATAATCAGCTTTACCATCCACTCACTTGTATCAAGATTAAGTTAAAAAGGTCTCACAAGTGTCTCATACAGTTATAAATTTTGTCAGCAAAAATGGAGCTCACTGTTGGGGTTGAAGTGAGAAAATGTGACTGACAAGGCAGATGCTTCGCTGCCTAAGGCTCAGCCATCTGTCAGAAGATTTTAATCATAGAAGAAAAGGCTAACTGACACCCTCAGTTTTGGGATTGTTGCAGTAGATTTGGCCACAAAGTGATATTTTTGCTCGACCAGAGATTAGCTGAAACTAGCTTAGGTTATTTGTAATTGCTTTTTTTCCATTACCTT
This sequence comes from Acanthurus lineatus, assembly GCA_029814665.1. Lineage (NCBI taxonomy): Eukaryota > Metazoa > Chordata > Actinopteri > Acanthuriformes > Acanthuridae > Acanthurus > Acanthurus lineatus. The sequence goes on along the minus strand of JAPZDV010000020.1, from coordinate 17,337,015 downwards.
ATTTTAGACTTCTCTTTTAACCAAGCTCTTCTACAACTGTGATTGGTCTCATTGATGTGTTAATGGCTCTTTGATGGGCTGGTTTCAGTGTATGAATGTGGGCCTTGTCTCTTTCCCATGTCGTGATTTCCCTGTTCAGACCGCAGGGTATTTTTCTGCTCTCCTTGTTTTGTGGTGTATGTCTGCATCATATGCTTGAAAAACTATTAACACAGGGTACTGTATGTTTCTCTCACCCTTCATGGTTGATTACACAGCTCAAATCAATTCTCCATTTCATTTTTTTTAAGTTTTATCATAAATGGCCAGCTTGATATGACATTTGTCGAGTATACCGACTTTAAAAACGCTACTGTGTTTGTTCTGTACTGTAATTCCATCCTGAGATTTTTTTCTGCACCTAAATTGTTTATATTATTCCTATTTTTTTTTCAGGCCATCATCTACTGTGTGTGAGTGTGTGTATGTGTGTGTGTGTGTGGTGTCAGTAATTTTCATGGGTCTCCCCAAGCAAAAGAGATCATCCATAATGCAAAGGAGGGAGAGTCATGGTAGAAGACTTACACTCCAAATTTTGCTCCTTAGTTCAGAACAGCAGTTTGGCCTCATTTTTGCCACTGATCAGTTGCAACTCTTCCCCAGTTACCTCACTGTGAAAGTAAGAAAGATGATGTATAAATGTATAAAGATTATATTGAATTAGTTTAGGTCCTTACTGCTTCAACAGCACAACAGCCAAGAGCTGGGGTGTTTGTTTTCCTCTGGCATGTGTGAAAAATTCACCCTGTCCTTGAATATTCAGCTCTATATGTTGTGCAGGTATTTTTGTAAAGAGGAATGTAATTAGGAAAAAGAAATCATAGAGTCTCTATATGCTGTACCCATAGTGTTGCACTCAAGTCACAAATGCCTGACCCCTGTACACCCTTAATCACTGGAAGTACAACAAAACTTGGGAGACGCAAACACGTTGACTTTTTTTGTTTTAAAAAAATTTAAAAATCTCAATTTAACAAAATGTCTTAAGAACATCTTTATCCCAAACGTTTCATCTGCCTTTTAGTTTGTTTGTTTTGTTGATGTGGATCACATCCGGTTTTACAATGAGGGGAAACAAATAAATCCCACCAAATTTTCCTTTGTCTTGCTAAAGGCTTCAGCTCTTTCTTAGCTATACAACAACTGATTCACATAGTTGCTTATTCAATAATTAATCAGATTTATTTATGAACAGATTGATTTTTTTTCATCTCAATGCATACCAACTCTGGGAGGTGTGACAATGGCTCAGTCCATTTGAGAGCTGTACAGACAGTTGAATAGCAGCATATCAGGTCATCACCTTCGTACTGTTGTTGGCAGATTTGTTCTTTTAATGTCTCAGTTCACTTTATCCATTGATCACAACACTTTATTTACATGTCATTGGTCATTAGCGAGATACAGTCTGCTTTATAGCACTGACACTAAGTGAAAGCCCAGTTGTTCCTAGTCACAATGATGTCCTCACAGTGACTAAGACTGTTGTAGTCCTACTTTTATTTAATAAATTATAATTTTACAAGGTTGTGTCATGTGAAGACATAATTTATTAATTTCATTATTTTTTTTCCACATCCATGGCAGATTTCAAGGGCTCTGATCATCGTTTTACGGCCAACCAGACGGCCAATCAGACGACAGACAGGCTCACTAAGCGGGTTGACCAGCAGTGAGACCGGAAGACCCACTTACGACACTTGCACTGCTTCACTTACCCTACACCATTGTCACCACCATGTCTATACCCAGCAGCAGCCCAGAAAGAGAGGGTTCTAGTGGGGTTCTCCCTCAGTTAGAGTGCCCCTCTTCCCCTCCAGGCATGGATCCAGATCCCCCATCAACAGGGAGTCCAGTGTTAAGCCCAGACTCATCTTCCCATGATGCAGTGCTGTCAGCGCCGGCAGCCTCCCCGGCAGACTCAGAGAACCTGAGTCCTGATGAACTGGAGCTGCTAGCTAAACTGGAAGAGCAGAACAGGTGAGAGCTGTTCTCATTGTGTTTAACCATTGGGTTAAAAACAAAACAGTTATTAGAGTTGTACAGTAGCAGCTTCAACCACTTAATACTAAAAGAATAAGTGTTTTTCATGTTTGGACTTTGTAATTATTGACTGTTTGCTAAACTCTAAGATGAGAGAGTTCACCTTAAGGTTGTGGTCATGCTTCTTTGTAGAAAAATAAGTGTGAGCAGTAAAAACTGTAGTAAAGTGCCCTACTGTACTGCAGCGTTCAGATACAGACCTTTCTGGGGTTGCAGCATTGTCGTTCAAAGTGTGCAGGCACCAGTCCAGTGCAAAAGGATTTGTGTAAAGTGATCTCAGACCAGTGTCAGTTTGGCCTGAATCATAAATCTGCATGCCCTACATCTGCAACAAATACACCGTAAACAAAAATGGGTATGTAGGTTAGTGTTTAAAAAAACACTGAATCCAGTGGCACTGGACATTATATCAGTATTTATATCATTACAACTTTCTTATTCTTTGTATTTTTAAATTTGAGAAAAGCGCAGGTGCAGTTCATCATAACGTTTGTTTATAAATAAACATAGGTAAGGTTCAGTTTCCTGACAGTAACAATCCTATTTCATCCGGTATATATCAGTATTTATCATATGTAATATATCATTGTAATGATATTTTAGGTAACTTTGATAATTGTGATGTACAGATATTGTCTCAACTGAAAATCAGATTTTGTTTTCTCTCACAATGACATACTAATGTGCACTGTCTTAAATGTATAAGTAGGACTAGATCTGTTTCATTATCCCTGAGGATAATGTCTACACCTGAATTTACAGTTAGTAAGGTTTAATCCCTGTGTTAGGTAAGGTTTAATCCTACCACAAGGAAGAGTACCAGATTCTCTGTTTGAAATATCTGTACATATATTTTTGATGAGATTTTATGAAGCTCTATGGAGACTGTAAATTACTTAAATAGAAAAAAAGAATAGCATTGTATTAGTTAAAGTGTAAGAAGCTGCATATTTTACAGTTCCTCTTACAGTCATCGCATGCTTGAACAGAGGAGTCAAAGTGCAGGATGCAAGAGTCAAGTGACTTGAAAGGAACAGACATTTGGGGTCAAAGTGGGACTGAACCTAACACCCTTGAGGTACAAAGTGGTCTCTTTAATCAAATCATCTCTTCCTGCTTCCTGCTGTCCTGTTGCCTCCAACTCAAAGGAACACATAAAAACAACATTTAAAGAAACAACTTCGCATTTTGGGAAATATGTTTGTTTGCTTTCGATACCATTCAGTATATGGCTTACAAAGCCACAGTCTGCGGCTGGGTATCTTCGCTTAGCATAAAAACTGAAAACCAAAACAGCTAGTCTCACTCTGTTGACAAAAAGGCAACAAACTCAGTGTAGCAGCAACTTTTAGCCTCCGTAATTAAAGTATTTAAGCTTGTTCCTTTAATCCATACAAAAACTGAGGTGTAAAAACAACTGTCAGTGGTTTTAAAATGTACTATGTGCTGGATTTTTTCTTGACAGGAAACAGTGACTCACTAACTAAGCTGATAGCCTTTTGGCTGCAGCTTCATGTTTATTGTGCAGACAAAAAGGCATTGTAGATCTTCTCATGTAACTCTCAGCAGAAAGTCAAATCTTCTTTTTTCCCAAATATACAACTATTCCTTTGACCCATAATTATATAAAATAACATAGGAAAAATAACATAACTTTTTGACTCAGCTTGACCTCAGAGTCTAAGCCAGAAGTTTCCCTGCCAAACTTGTTCTTCTGGTGTCAATATTTTAAAAGTGCTTTCTGGAACATTTTAGTACCTATTACAATACAGTTCCTAAAAGCTCTAATGACCATGCGGTCAAAATGCACTTTAAATCATTTTATCTAATCTTATTTAATTGGTTACAGTATAAAGTGCAGTGTTTGTAATGTACATGTGTCACATGATCCAGATCAGGTTAGTATTTCCGTTTTTACTCCCGAGTTTAACTCTGAATATGGCAGAAGTTTCATTCTGTCAACATTCAGCATGCTGTAAACAGAACTGTTATGACCTTTGTGTAGGAACTGTACTGTGATTGGTGCTAAAATATTACTTATAGCAACTTTAAAAAGCATCTATGAGTATATGGGGAAACACAAGACTTCTGAACATTTTTCTTATGTTCACAATATAAACTTATTGTGCTGTATGTTTAAAACAAATGTTACTTCATCATAAGATATTATTTATTTTCTACAATAATTAAACTATTTTCTTTTTCCACTTGGATATTTCTTGACTTTTCTACACTTACTTTACTGTTTATATTATTTATTTAATGGCTATTTGAAATACATGAAAGAGATCATCTCATTGCTTTCTCTCAGTTTTTCAAATGGTCATAGCCAGCCAGCTGTGTGTGTAGTATCCTCATGAGTCAGCCACTGATACTGTAGTTTAACCAAAGCCCTGAGGCTTTTGGTGACTTTGCAAGGTTGCGCACACACTGTACTGATCCTCACAATGTTGCAGTCTACCCCAATGTCATTTCTGCCTGACACAATGCCTGATGCTCACCTTAGCTCTCCAGTTTTTTTACATCTTGTGTAAGACAAACACGCTGTGCCTTGTAATCATGTGCCTTTGCCATCAGATATAACTGATTGTAATCTGAGCTTCCTGTCCTCATAAACTGTCTCCTCAGATTGCTGGAGGCTGATTCCAAGTCAATGCGCTCAATGAGTGGCTCACGGCGCAACAGTGGCTCCTCATTGGTGTCCAGCTCCTCAGCCTCCTCCAACCTGTCACACCTGGAGGAGGACACCTGGATCCTTTGGGGACGCATCGTCAATGAGTGGGAAGAGTGGAGACGTAAAAAGGACAAACTTCTAAAGGTAGGGATAAGAGACTGAAAATTAAAAAAATAAAATGTTGTAACATGCAACATTTTCCTCAGAATGAGTCATTGAATATAATTAAAAAATAAGAATGTCAATAGGAAAATTGTCCACCTTCTTATTTTATTTTTGCATCTCAGTGATCAGGTTTTACAGGAAGTTAAATGAGGCAGAACAAAGTGGAAAGAGGGCACTGTAAACCCCTGAATCATTTCATATTGTCACCGCCTGTTTTCATTAATGAGATTAAGTTTGTGTTTGTATGTGTGTGCGCGCGTGTGTGCGCATGTGTGTGTGTGCGTGCGCGCACGCGTGTGTGTGTGTATATGTATGTGTTTGGGTGTCATAAACATGTAGCTAAGGGTTGTCTTACAGTCCAAGGTTTATTTTTGCTTAAGGGTTAGAAAAAAAAAAACTTCATGATCTCTGCCTGCATCTTTTGCCTTGTATGAGTACAATAGTTTCGATATGATTACACCCATGCATTTTGGTTGCACTGCACCAACACATGGCTCTTTTCTTGCTCTTTCTCTCCTTCTTTTCTCTCTGTGTCCTCTGTGACAAAAAGAGAAAACCCAGGGGAAGAGAAGATGGATAAAGGGATGGGACAGCAATGTGAATCAGGGCAAAATGGGAGGGCAGACAAACCATGCAATATGACACTGGCTGCCTGCAGACGCTACAGATGCAAAACAAACAAAAAACAAGACAAAGATTTTGGCTTCAATAAGAATACATGATTGATTGAAGGATTATTACAAAAAGTGATACATCATAATGTAGTGGGAGTCATGAAAGCAATCATGAAATGATACTTAATTGTCCTTGTAAATATATCTATTCATCATTCCATAAATGATGCTTCCCCTCTCATCTGCCAGCTATTTGCTCTTTATGAGATGCTTATAACCAAATCCCTCAGCACATTAAGGAGCAATGTATTAATCCTCTTTAATGTCTCTCTCTCTCTCTCTCTCTTTACTCTCCAGGAGTTGATCAGAAAGGGCATACCTCATCATTTCCGGGCTATCGTCTGGCAGCTGCTGGGCAATGCCACTGACATGCCAGTGAAGAACCAGTACTCTGAGCTGCTAAAGATGTCATCCCCCTGCGAGAAGCTAATCCGCAGAGACATTGCACGCACCTACCCTGAGCATGAGTTTTTCAAAGGCCAGGACAGCCTTGGTCAAGAAGTCCTCTTCAATGTCATGAAGGTGAGCACTGCAATCACATCACTTCAAGGTCTGAACTCCACAGTCTTGTTATTTAGCTTCTATGAAAAGTTTAGACTTTGGATTTTTGGAATTAATGGCTTCATTTGTACGTGTATGTGTGTGTTTGACTGCTTAAATAAAGTTTTAATTCATTAATGAATTAGTCATGCATTCACACTGTGTGTAGCTAGATAATTCCAGCTGAGGTGACTTTCTTTGTCTCAAACAGGTGTAGGTTTTCTCATTTGGTGCTGGATAGTGTTTTGTTACAATGATTGTTATGATGATTGGGTGTCCCAGTGGCTTACAGGGGTTCAATAAGATGCCCATGCAGTTCATGTCATTTTATTGTTAGCTGGCAACTCTTAATGGTTCCTTGTCTACTAAAAGCAAAGAAAATGCCCCAAAGATATTTCATTAAAAAAAAAATGTTGCAGTCTTCTTTTTCCTTGCCTTTGTGTTTTTATGGAACCACCAGCAGCAAGTCCTCTTGTCTGAGAAACAGGCACCAGTTTATGTTAATAATTTGACTTCAATGATTGTTTGTCCGAATCATGTATTTCAGCACAATAGATGTTACTAATGAATAAGGATAAAAATAATCAAACCAGATTGGCTATAAATAACTTCTCCGTGTCGCACCTGCCAGGCTGAGTCTAACCCTTCCTGATATGATTTTGTTCATGACAAAATCTGTAGGGAAACAGAAATGTAGAGGTCAGTTGTTGCAGCCATGGAGACCGTCTCCACATCGCACATCACTGCACAGGAAATGAAGGGACCTCTGCTGATTTGTTGATCTGGATGTTCTGTCAGGATGTCATCTGTGTTGACTTCCATAAATCCAGTACATGGCAACTGTAATGTGTGTGTGTTTTCAGGCTTACTCTCTGGTGGATCGAGAGGTGGGTTACTGCCAAGGCAGTGCTTTCATTGTCGGTCTGCTGCTTATGCAGGTAATGATCAAAGATTTAAGGATAATGATCCATAATTTATCTGTATTGAGAATTTTTTTTCTAATGGCTCAGCACATTATGTTTAAACTTCACTGTAATTAGTCTCACCAGATTTCCCTTATTATTGCTTCGAAAAAACGATTGATTGTGTTGCAAAAAATTGCAAGGCAAATAAGATTTCCTTAGAGGTTATCAGTGAAACATGGGAGTCACTGTATAATTAAACTGTTCAACATAAGCAATGTCTGATTTATGCCAAATAAAGGCACTTTGCCCACATTACCCTTACCCACACTTTACTCATCTTCCTTCTCCCAGATGCCCGAGGAGGAGGCCTTTTGTGTTTTTGTGCGTTTGATGCAGGAGTACCGTCTAAGGGAGCTGTTTAAGCCCAGCATGGCTGAGCTGGGCCTCTGCATCTACCAGTTTGAGTATCTGCTACAGGTACAGACGAGACAGAACAGTTTGTCAACTAACATGGGGCTTGCAGTGAAATACTCATCCACCATGGGGCAGCAAATCATTCATTTACCTCTCCAGCACAACACTTCCTATTTACTTGTCCATGTGACTACCTTACAGTAATGTTAAGCTTAAAATCTTTTTTTTTCCTTTATTTCAGGAGCAGCTTCCAGAGCTGAATGTCCACTTTCGATCCCAGAGTTTTCACACATCCATGTATGCTTCATCATGGTTCCTCACCCTTTTCCTCACCTTCCTCCCTCTGCCTGTTGCCACACGTATCTTTGATATTTTCATGTATGAGGTAGGAAACATGATGAGTGTGTTAAGTATCTTGACATGTTTTTAAGGCATATTTGGTTGTCTCATTTGATCTCAGCATGTACTAAAGTGTTCTTGTCTGTAGGGCTTAGAGATTATCTTCCGTGTGGGCCTGGCAATCCTTCAGTACAACCAGACTGACCTCATTCAGCTGGACATGGAGGGCATGTCTCAGGTAAGCTGCCACAGCTTTATACAGCTCGTTGCAGTTTCATGCACAGATTCAGTCACGAGTCAAATGTACCATGTCCCACTTTCCCTTTTGCACACAAACTTCCTGAGCTGCAGGTCTGCATCACTTGTTCTCATTAATTTAAATTGAAACTAGGCTCATTTGATGATATGTGATGGTGTTAACAACAATGCAGGAAAGAACCATAAAAACATGCTTGTAGCACATTAGTGAAAAACCCACAAAACTGATCTTTGTGTCTGATCTTGAGAAAAAAACAAGGCTGTTATTGTTTCTCTTTCACTTACACGATCTGTATACTGTTTCTCACTCATGCTATTTGGGTAAAATACCAATGTCATTGATTAACCTTTCCATTATTCACTTGATTAACTGATTGACTCTTTTGTTGACAAAATGTCAAAGAAAAATAGTTGAAAAAGAGCCATTATATTTTCCTTAAAATCAAGATGAGTTTTTTAAAATTTCCTTGTTTTATTTGATCAACAGCCCCCCCAAAAAATCACTCTATTATCAGATATAACGAAGAAAATCTTCACTTCCTCGTTCATTCAAATCCTCAGATTTGAGAAGCTGGAACAAGGAAATTTTGGCATATTTGTTAACAAAATAAACAGATCTATTTAAACATTATTGTCTGTGAATTTCATTATACCAAAACCATCTTTGCACCAAAAATGTGTCAGCTGCTGCTCTTCTTGACTCTTGTGTGTCTCCCTGCTTCTTCATAAAAAATGAATGAGCATCTTTGTCTGTCTCGAGCTTTCTAATCCTGTAATTTTCCTCGGGGTCTGCCAGCATTTCCAGAAGGTGATCCCCCACCAGTTTGACAGCTGCCCAGACAAGCTGATCCTCAGGGCCTACCAGGTTAAATACAACCCCAAGAGGATGAAGAAGTGAGAGCACTCATTACTCAATCAACAACTAGCTAGACTTAGACTGGATGGGCCTAATGCAGCCCAATACAGGGATTTATACTATTACACTGATCTTTGCTTTTTAAGCACAATAAAGAAAATGAAACGTTAATCAATGTTGAACGCCAACCAAAAATTAGGTTTTATTTAAAGAAATAACAAAAAAGAAAGACATATAAGGTTGAGATCGAATTTATGTAATCCTGTGTTGTTTTGCAATTTTTTTTGTCAGACTTGAGAAAGAATATACCACAATCAAGAACAAAGAAATGGAGGAACAAATTGAGATCAAGGTGTGTGTGTGTGTGTGTACTGACCTATTTGTGCATGATATGGATATCACAGTAAACCCTTTAATAGTTGTAATTTTTTAAAAATGTGTAGGTTAAATAACCGCTCCATACCTCCCCCTCCTCTCTGTATTTGTTCAGAGGTTACGTACAGAAAACAGGCTGTTAAAGCAGAGGATCGAGACACTGGAGAAGGTAAGACATGAACTTTGATTCCAGCATAACTAAATGCTGAGGTAAATCTGTTGGATTAAGACTAAACAGCCAGACTGCTTAACAGAGGACTCCTCACATCTAATGAAATGTAGTTAAACATGAATGAGTTAATGCTGTGGGTTTAAAGTTGTGAGCCCATTTTTTGCTGTTGGTTTTCTTCTCTTGAGGAGCTTGTTTTCCGTGGTGTGTGCGTGTGTGTGTGCGTGCGTGCGTGCGTGTGTGGTTGTCTGTTTCTGTGTGTGTCAGTGTGTTTGTGAGTGCGGATGCTTGCATTTGTTCCTGTTTTTTTTCCCTCTGCTCAGGAACTCTTTTGTTAAGAGACACTAAAGTTTTTAATCTTCTCCTCCTCTCTGAAACATTTTTTTTTCTGAGTGATCTCGCCGTTGCCTCTGTTTTCTTCTTATGAACATTTCTTCATTTGTTTCCTCAACCTGTAATCCTGTTTCTTTCATTTTCTTATAATATCCTCCTGGGTTTTGTGGTGGTTTCTCCTCTGTTATCTCCCACTGTCTTTCACTTTCCACTTTCTCTACATCTCTTTTTTCATCCTCGTGTTCCTCTTCGCTGCACTGTAGGAGAGTGCTGCTCTGGCAGACAGATTGATACAGGTAGAGTACTGTAAACCACTTTCCACGGAGCTCACTGTCCTCCTCCCTCCTTCTCCTGTCACTGCTCTCCTGCACTGCTTCTTTTTTCTCACCTTAACAATTACCAGACAAAGATGCATGAAAGAATATTGTTTATGAATCATATCCAGTCCAAAAGGCCTTCCTGTAATCCCTGAATGCATGTCCTGTTTATCCATGATGGAAGTTCTAATATGACGTTGTATATCCCTGCATGTGGCATGTGAAAGTTTATTATTATCACTGCTATTGTTATTACAAACTGTCATTATAAATACCAAGTTTATCAAAATATGAATTGAATACAAATTGAAATAGAAATTGAAATTGAAATAGAAAGTTTGACATTATTAGGAATGCACTTATCTGCTATCATGCAGAGAGTTAAAAGGGCGAGTGTTTTGTATCTGTGCTATAAATGAAACCACTGACAGAGGAAACGTTGTTATGGATTCCACTACTGTTCTTGGCTGTCTTCTGCCACTAATTGGTTGGGTTTATTGGTTGAGTTGCCTCATTTTAGGCATTTGGAGTGAGATTTGTTGGTGTGAGACAGATTTTTTTATTACCATGATCCAGAGTAGGGTAAACTGTTTCCCCCATGTTTGCATTCTTTATGTTATTTCAGCTAACCAACTGCTGGCTCTAACTTCAGTGTTATACTGACAGATATGAGGGGTATATTGATATGCTCAGTCAGCTCTCTGCACAACAGCAAAAAGGTGTACTTCATAAAATGTTAAACTATTCCGAAGTTCCCCTTAGGCATAATAATGTTGCGCTACCTCAGATACCAAGTAATGACCTTTTCCCCTGCATTGGTAAATAGTCATCATTTTAAAGTTGAACTGTAAAGCTGAACTTGACCTCCATCCTGCTCTGACCTGCTCTTCTAGGGTCAGGTGACGAGGGCGCAAGAAGCAGAGGAGAACTATGTTATCAAGCGTGAGCTTGCTGTGGTGAGGCAGCAGTGCACCACGGCCAGTGAGAGCCTTGAGAAAGCTCAGGACACCATCAGAGAGCTGCAGCAGCAGAAGGTAAACACCAACCCAAACTCTGTTCATAAACATCCAGGCAGCAACTATGGCTGTACTGAACAATTCGAAGCTTCGCTTATAAATTGACTTTTTAATTGTATCATTCTATCACCTACAGGGAGCTTTGAGTGTTGTATGGGTTGGGAGAGAACATAAAAAAAATTGTTAAAAATTTGTCTTTTCCCTCATATGGAACCTTGCAAGACAGTGAGACTGCTGAGATCTCAAGTCTAAAATCTTGCAGGTCCATCTTGAAAAAAATCCAACTGGATTTGTTTGTGTCCAGTCAGAATATGGCCGGACCAATCAGCGTTCTTTGAAGACAAAGAGGTGGTAGCTGTGGGTGTGGTTTGGTTTTGACAAAAGCAAGAAGCAACTGCAAGCTTGTAAACAATAGGGGCTGCCAAAGAGTTTTGCATGGATGCAATTTTATCAGATCGGGACAATCCAATAACCAACTGACTTGATTTTTAAAACAACCTGCCGCCTCTAAACACTGTTTATAGACTGATGGACATGAGAAATATGTCCTATGGATATGTGAAACATTCCATTTTGTCTGTCAGGTGACCTTACATGTGTTAAACAAGGAATTTCCAAGTTTTTCCTCTCATAAATACTGGAAATAGGCTAATAGCTGGCCCAGCCCTGTCAAAAGGTAAAAAAATATCAGCCAACCAGTACCTCCTCCGTTTAGTTGTTAAATCAAACCTGTACTAACAGTCACACCCAACCCCACACGTAGTTATTTTAAGCTAAGCTAACTGTTTGATGGCTATAGCTTCATATCCAATGGACAGACACATGGAACCTTCTTTTTAAACAAAAAACATGATTCGTACATTCATACATGCTCAAGCAAGGTTGTGGCCATTTCTCTAATATGCCAAGTCATCTCACTGTGTGCGGTCAGTGTTTGACCTGAACGAACCAATTGCAACATGGATTTTCTTAAGACTTAAGGGGAAATTTGTTGAAGTTAAAATGTGTGCAACACAGGTCAATAAAGCATAACACCTTTTTCACAACCCAACTACAAGGAAGGGTTACTTGACCTCACGGTGACTCCGGAAAAATACAGATCGTAACAAAGTGTGTTTCTTTCTAAACCATGTGACCTCTTGTATGGGTAAGTTGATCAGGTCTCTCGGGTTTGACAAACAACGGTCCAGTTTTTACGAACTTACTCATTTACAACATGTATTTTTTTGAATTGGTCTGCTTGAAAATTATACCTTTAAATAATTTTTAAAAAAAACTTTACTTCACCTTTAACTTATTAATTATTTGAATTAATTTGTCGTGTAAAAAGTGTTTGGGTATACTGAAAAGAGCTTGTTAAAATATAATGTACCATTGTCTGTAACTGTCGTGGAAGTCATTAAAAATTGCTTAACAGAAGGGAGATAAAAGAATTAAAGAAAGTTGGAAGGATAATGAAAACATTCCTCAAACTGCACAGACCATGAGTTATAATTTTTTAAGATTAAGAAAAAAAAAGTAAGAGAGTTACAAAAGGATTCAAGCTGCAGTGTTTCACAGATTTTAACATTTCTGTGCCAGCTATATTACTGCAGTCCATTATAAAATGGAAAATTTATCTCCTAGCTAGCTGTGATCTTCAAACTTAATGACAAGTTTTAATATTATGTTAAATAACAAGACTGCTCTTTGTGTCCTGCTGGTTCAGGTTATGTGTTGGTATCGCAGTTATGCAAGAACAGTGATTAATAATGTCGAAGTAAAAAGTCTGTGTCTTTAGAGTAGTGCTTAAACCTTTAAAACCTTTTAAAGTGTTCCTACTGTGTAATATTACTGTCAAAACTTGTGAAAGTTTGCATCATGCAGTGACTTTACCCTGACATGAGCGGCTCACTAAAATGTGCAAGTTTCCTTGCAAACAAACAGGTTTCTGTTCACATTTAGTGATTCTCACTAAAATGTGCAGCTTGTATCCTCGAGGTTTTATTGAGAGTTTTGGGTGCATTTCCTTGAACATAAAACATTTGTACTTTTTTTTTTTTTATCTACCAATTTTCTAGCCTGAATTGTGTGCTTCAATGGTCACAAGCTGGCATTGTTCTTTTTTGTGCTTTTCTTTGGTGCATTATTTGGTTGTTTGGTGCATCTGTGGAGAAGAACTGTGTCACAAATCAAACATATACATCCCTTCAAACGCCTTTGACGTACTAAAATATTATTGTAGTCTACCAAACCCATGGTCAAGGCTCACCTTTCATCAATAACTGCACTTCATTTTACCAGCTCTGTGCTTCCTCCGCATTAGTTATGCAACTTCATCGCCAGTGGTGTATTCAAACGCAACCACATCAGGAACAAAGACACTTAGCGTGACAGCACTGTGCGGCACAAACGTGGCATTTTGTTCACGCTTATGAAAATCTGCTCTGGGTTATTATTTACTGAATGTAAGTTAACAAGAAAACTACGTGTTCATTGACTTTATTATTGACTAAGTTTGGTTTGGGCGTCTTCTTTCCTTCATTTTGAGTTGTGTTTCGTTTATTAAAAAAGCACGACACTCACAGTCATGTTTTCATATGAAGCTCAGAGGAAATGAGTAATTCACTGATGAACTAAGCCCGCATAGCTCAACACCCCTTGACAAACGCACTACAGTGTTTCAGCATTTGAACAGTTTTGTTTTGGCTCTGGACACTTTTTTGTTTTGTCCCATGGTGTTTTAACTTGTTTCTAATAAGCTTTAGGGCTTCATTATGTTTTCATTTCAAGTGATTCTTAATGTATATAATGACTGCAGTGCAGTGTGGTTGCTTTTTAAATCAAATTAAATTATTTGTTAATTCACACAAAATAAAATATTTAGTGACTCTTTGGTTATTGTGCCTACTTTCATCACAACTGTAGGATGTTAAACCCCCCCCCCAATTTTTTTTTTTTACCCAGCATAAATGTGACCATCTTTAAAAAACCAGTTCAACCTGGAAGTTAATGACTGTACTTTCTCCTCATTGTCACAGTTCATTTGATATCCAATGTCCTGGACTTGAGCCTAAACATTGTGAGACTTATATTATTAAAAAAATAATACTGGTTTAAGAAGATTTGAGTTCTAAAATAGTTGATTTGACCTCAGAAAATAGCAAGAAATAATGTTGATGATAGTAATAAAAAATTATAATGTAACATAGTACATTTACTCAAGTATGTCCCTTTAAGTACAAGTTTTAAGTGCTTTATATCTCTACTTCACTGCAATACAGAGGAAAATTCTGCATTTTTATAAATATTTGTCAGAGTAGTAGGATTAATACGTAAAACATATGACCATCTGATGCACTATTTAATTTAAACTACCCAGCTGCATATAATATCAATACCTTGACCAACTACAACAGTATAATATTGATTAAATAATAACTGATTAAATTCTTAAATACATCTGTAGTAATGATCTGACATTATAATATTAAGTAGTATAACACTTAACACAGCTGAGTGCAGTATTTAAAAAAAATACTTGTGTTACAATGTCAGCCTTTTATAGATATTGATCAAAAAAATGTCTCCATCACTACATAATGAAACATTATGTACACATGAAAATCTTATTTCCCATATGACATTTGTGGTGTTGTATATGACGCTGAAAAAAAGGACTATGAAAGTAAATCTCTTTCTGAAATATGTGAAAATTTTTAAAAAAGAATTCACAGGTAAAATTCACGCAGTTACTGCAGCAGATGATGTGTTACTTAGGTTGAACAACATATTCATCTCTTTTCAATGCTGCATACTTCATGCTTACACTGAATAAAGAGCAAGCAAAAGTGTGTCATTAATTTAATATTTAGGTTTTTTGAAAAATAGGACCTGCGCAGTCTGTCTGATGTCATTCTGATGGGTGATTTCATTCCAGCTCAGATTGCTGGCACACATCACCCACCAGAGTTCTCACACCTCCGGACTCTCACGGTTCCCTTTGATAACCAAGACTGAGAGGCCTGAAATGACAAACCGAGACTCCCATACGCACGCTATGTACTTGCCCAATTTCAAGCTTTTGTATTTTGCGTTGTAGGAAAAGTATTTTTCCAGACAGCACTGTGTTTTTCTGCTGCTGTCGCGTCCCCCATAACTTTGCAGTTTCACTTTGATGTGTTGACATAAAATGTACAGTAGCTTTCTATTTTCTGACATAACTCACTGAGTCAGAGGGGCTGTTCTTGCACTTGACATCAATTTCATTTTGATAATCAGCTAATTTAAAGTTGGGTTACTTCATACAGACATTTTCAAGTTGTGGGAGCTTTTATCATAGATAAAAATAAATAAATAAATAACCAGACATTGGTTGAACCTCATGTAAAATGAAAAGCCTTAAACATTTTTTTTAGTTTCTGCATGCAAACGTGCAGCTGAAGGTCAGTATTTTTGTTTTCTAGTGGCAAAATGGTGCTGTTGATCTTGTCTTATAATTTACAGAGATAAAGAACAACACCAGAACTCTTGTTTGCCCTGTGTACAGACAAGGACTCAAATGTATCGCGGCAGATTTCCTGCGGCCCTCCTCGTGTGTGCAGGTGCACAGACAAGTGTTTCTCTCTCCTATTAACAACAGTGACCCTCAGAAAAAGATTCACATTAAACATGCAAGGATACAGTGTGAAAATAAACTCAAACTGCTGAAAAAGCAGAGGCGAGAGGAAGAAACAGAAAGAGAAAGAAATATATAACAACAGCCTGTAGCAAAATTCACACCCATTAAACCACTGTGGTGATCGTAGCTGAGCTAAACTCTTCACAACTGACTCCGTCATCTGCAACTAGTCTGAATGTGACAGTATAAACAAGATCCATTGACAGATTTCAACTTTGTCTGAGGCTCAAATAAGACTTGTTGACTCCTGGATAGATATAGATATATATATTTGATAGATCAAAATTGTGTGTAAAAATTGTGTAACTTTATGCCTGTATAACACCAGTATTATTTGTTTCAGTACACAGAGCAGTTTGTGAGCAATCTGCAGACCCAGCTGGAACAGTCCAGACTGCGCGAGGCTGAACTGCTGGGAGCACTGAAGGAAATGCAAGACAAGGTCCTTGACCTGGAGAAGGTGTGCTAACAAACACACATTGTAGCCTGTGAGAGAGAACACAGTGGAAAAGATTAACAGATTTAAACAGGGGTAATGATGCTAAAGATGACCCACAGTCTAAACTACAAACTATAAATGTGTAAGTCATTTTTCCAAATGAAGAGAAGAGACGTGCTTAAGGTTTTATGCTTTCGGTTTTGCTTAATAAGGTGCAAAGACACAACGGCTTTGCATCTGTTTTGACACTTATACTGTTAAGTGAAAGCTAGAAAAGGAAAAAACGAAGATGTGATGGTTGGCTTTAACTATTTGTTGATTTTCATACAATTTCTGTTTTTTATATTGAATTAGTTCCTAGCAGCTTTGTCAATATCTGCCAACATCTGTCTGTTGGCTGATCATTTGGTTGGTCTACCACATTGGTTCAGACTGAAACATCTCAGCAGTAATTGAATACATTTCCATGAAACTTGACACAGACATTCATGTCACCTTCAGGATGAAATGTAAAAACTTTGTTGATTCTTTTACTGTTCATCAGTGCCATCAGATCATCAGCCTCATCTGTAAATGGCTATTTAGCAAAAGTTAACCTGCTAACACTCAAAACTGAGACAATCAAAAAAGGCATTTAGTATGCCTTTGTCAGGGCAGATAAGTATACTGCTCATAGCACTGTACAAAGCACAGCCTCACAGTGTGGATAGCAAGACTACAGACTAGTCAATCTTTTTAGGCTGTCAACCATATGTGTTTGTCCATCCAGAGAAGCAGTTGCCTGCCTGACGAGAACAACATGGCGGCACTGCAGGAGGAGGTGAAGCAAATGAAGCTGAGGGAGCTTGAGACGCTGCGCTCATTCAGAGAGATGCAGGACACAGTCACCGAGCTCAACCAGCGCTGGCAGGTGAAACACACAAACTGCTGCTGTTAAATGACTGCATGCTCACGTGCCCAACTGTGCAGGCAAACCTGTGCATTCTGTGTGTTTTTTACAGCATCACATGTCCCGCGGCAGCAGCTCAGGTGGTGGTGGCGGCCACTGGAAGGAATCTCCAAAGAAGAACGCTATGAACGAGTTGCAAGACAAACTGATGACAGTCAGACTTAGGGAGGCCCAGGCACAGGCTGAGCTGCGAGAGGTCAAACTTAAAGCCCTGCAGCTGGAGAGCCAGGTCAGACATACTGTACAATGCACACGCTGTCAGCCGCCCATTCTTGCATTCAGTAAACTAAAAAAAAAAAAAAATACAAATTCATCCGTTATTAAATCAAATTCAATCTGTTAATGTTAAAAATAATAGTTTGTTGGTCATTTATTCACATTTGAACTCCTTGCCTCTAGAACCAGATCCACAGCAAGCTGATTGGTCGAAACGAGCAGGAACGCTCTGCACTGCAGGACCGTCTCCAGATGCTGGCCAATCAGAACAAAGCACTTCAGGCCCAACTCACTGAGATGAAAAGGAAACAGGCTGAGTCTGACTGCAAGGTCTGAATGGAGAGGAGAAAGGACAAGGAAAGGAGTTAGCAAGATTGGATAGAAGCAGTGGGAATAAAAGACTGATTGATGGGGAGAGCTATGTTTTCCTGGTCCTGGTTGATAAAATGTTGAAGATATAAAAAAACAATAATAGTACAGTTTTGAAACAACAAAAAAGATGAAAAAAGGAAGGACTATAAAAATTTGACAGACATAAATGGAAAATATTTCAGTAAAAATGATAAATTATTGTCCAGGGTGTGTTTTCAAATTCTTGGAATTATGTCAAGAACGGACAAAAGCAAATAAGGAGGACAGAGCAGGACATAAACAGAAGGACCGAGACAGCTAACAAAGCAGCATTGTTGTCCTTCACTGACATCATGTTTATCACTGTCATCCACACTGAGCAGGAAATGTTCTTTTTGAACTCTACCCCCTCTCCCCTTCCTCATTTAGAGTAAAGAGGAGGTGATGGCAGTGCGGCTGAGGGAAGCAGACAGTATGGCTGCCATGGCTGAACTCAGGCAGAAGATAGCTGAACTTGAGATTCAGGTGTGTGTGTTTATTGTGTGTATGTGTGTAGATAGAACTTTTCTGCTTAAATGTAGGTTTTCACATCTGAATGCAGATGATTGATTAAACAGTATTGCAGCAATTGAGAAACTGTGACCTTTGACCTTTCCACAGAAAGAAGAAGGGCTGATCCAGGGCCAGCTGAACCACTCAGACTCCAGACAGTACATCAACCAGCTCCGGGACCAGATCGCTGAGCTCAAGAATGAGGTCAAACACACACACAAGCACACACACATGCATGCACACAAACACACTGGTTGGGCAAAACAAGCAATCTGGAGACATCGCATATAGCTCTGGGAAACTGGGAATGGAAAAAAAAATTTAATGAATTATATCTATTTGTTTTACTTTTGAAGACAAACAATTGATTAAAAGAGGAACAATAAATTTTCTGTTTGGCACGATGCATTTTTTGTTTAGTTTTGTTTTACCTTAGTTCTTCACATCTGCATATTTACTTAGATTTTTAATATTTGTTTAAGAAATATGTCAATGAACGGTATTTTATGTCAGTAATGTGACAAAAAACTACTATTACAGCAGCATTAGTACTTTTTCTTAAACAGTTTTTAATGCAACTGTTTGGATAAGTAGCCATGATGGAATACATTTGACATCCTCATTCATATTCTCATTATTTTGGCCAGGTGATGGTTTTACCAAATGGCTGAAACCACCAACAGACCTAATGGAGTCTTATTTTCTATTTAAATCCTTTCAAGGTGCAGAGTTTTGAAGGTTTGTACCGTTAAACATCTACAGTTTCTTGACAGTGACAGATAAAATTGTTGTTCAGAATCTGCAAATGTTTTGGCTTTTATTTAATATTATAATAATATAGTTACAACCACAGTCCATATACATCTTGCTATATGATTTGTTGACTTTTGAGTTCTGCTTCAAAATGCCGTGCAGATTTGGTAGACACACTCGCACACACATAGTGCGTGTACTCTGTAGATGTATGAAGGTCGATATCCTGCTGCCTGGCTAACCACCACAGAAGAATCTCGTCATCTACATGCAGCCTCACAACAGACACCACTTCCACCCAGACACAATGTTTCAGAGTTTTTCTTGTAATAGGCCACTGTTCTTCCCCAAAAAACTGTATTCTCACCATTTGATTGATGGGGAACTTTAATTCTGAAAGATGACTGAGCTTCAAAAGAAAAAGTGCGTGACACTCTGAAAGTCTGAGCTTTTTTTTTTTTTCCATCTGTGAACCCACAGCTGTGTGGCCTCTGTACGCTGTTACTCACTCAAGCTGTTGCTGTGGGTTAAAACATTTATTGTAACTGCAGTTATACTGATTTTAATTTCACCTTGGGGCGACTTTGGGGTTAAGAAAAGCCAGTGACCTCTCGGGTTTTTGAAGGTCTTTCCAATCCTGATTTGGAGACGCACAGTTCTCACCCAACAAGCACTTTTGAGTTTGTTCATTCAGAGAGTGGCAGTGCGTGACTAGGAGGGAAGTGCTCAAACTTTAAAGTGAGGGGGTGTGCTGAGACTGGTCTGCCCTTTACCGCTCCTCTTCTTTCTTCTTCTCTCACCCACATTTTTTAATCAAAGCAGTGGTTTTATAAATGAGACCGAAACTTGCGTGAGTGAGTACACATAAGGAAGCAGTGAACAATTTAGAAAAATCTCAGTATAGTCCTGTAAGCGATCCTCATATGATTGAGTCATGTTAACGTTGCTGATACATAATGACACATTCTGCATTATGCAACTCTGATGATTAATGTAATCACAATCAAACATGTTATTTTTTGGAATTTTTAAATATTTTTTAGCCATATTGAAAACACCACAAATGTTCTCTATATTGAAGCATTTAAGTTTTGTGCTAATTTGATATCAACCAACCTGTTCATTTTGATAGCAAATTGATAGAAAAGGCCCCAGAAGCCTGACAAAATGCAGTAGCTTGAACAGTCAGACATAGTCAAAACATTTCCATTGGTTAACCACTGGTTTCCCCCTCCCCCCACCCTACAGCTAGTCTGAGCGTATGACAGGGGAAACAAAAACCTCTGAGATTTGTCATGAGTCACTGTGGTACATGCAAGGTTAACACGGCAAGAGCATGCAAATGCACATAAGCTGTGGTGATCTGCTCTTCTGTAAGGCAACAACTGTGACCTGAGAGCTGGACAGCAGCAGCAATAAGACAGAAAACAGTCAAACATTTTATCTTGTCAACTCGCGCAATGTTTTTGTCTTCTGTTTTTTTTTTTTTTTTTTAACTTTTTTTGTTTTTTGTGTTTTTCTTTGTTACTTTTTTACTTTTTTAACTTGGCTGTCAGGTGGGAGACCTCTGGGGCTCAGATTTAGCTGTAAATACCCCACTGCTCCATTTGCAAAACCTCAGAACAGAAAGTAGGATACAGGTCAGTGAGTTTCACAGGGTTTTTTCTTTTTTTATTCACATTTCACAGCATGTTAAAAAAAAAAATCCTAGCTCATTTAATGTTTTATCAGAGCTTTAACTATCAGTTTTGACATAATTTATATACAAAACTATAAATACTGAGGAATATATAACCCTGATCTGGAACAATGGGCTGCTCTTTTAAGATAAACACAAAGACCTTATCTTAATCTTTGTGCTTTATACTAATAATGCCTACTATTGTGTTTCCCTGGAAACATAACAGTGCATAGTATTGCCATCTTATTGCCATCATCCTTGCAGATGGGGCAGATGTTTTGCTGGACACGTGAAGTCATATTATATATAAATGCCATTAGGTAGCCTTCATTTGCCAATTTTTCTCTTAATAAAATGCAGTTATATTATGCTTTTGATTGTGTTACAAGCATTTCATAATGTCAAGCTGAACAAACATCAAGTAAAGTTAGAATGGGACCAAACTTCAAGAATAAAGCTGCTGAAACTCAGTGAGTGTAACAATGGAACAATTGCTTTACTGTCACAAAACCAAAAAAGGAGTAACAGATGTGAACTGTGTGTACAAATAGGGCAGACTGAATCAAATCCCTCTTTTCTGTCTTCAGATCAGGCAGTTGAGAGGACATAAAACAGCCCCCAGAGTTTGTGGTGGAGGAAGTACCAACTACCAGGATCTCTGTCTGGCCAGCCCTGCCTCTGCTGAGGGAGACTACCTGAGCTCAGATGAGGACCTCCTGCCCAGCCCACTACCTGCCAATGCCCTCTACCCCACCCTGTCCAGCTCGTGTCACCCGTCTGCCCGCCTTGACAGCGAGGGCAGCACAGACAGCGAGGCAGAGGAACGGGTGCAGACACATCCAGACCCGCAGCAGCTGTATGGCAGCATGGTGTGCGCTGAGGCACTGGAGAACTGAGAGTTGGAGATGGTGTTACAGTTTCATTGGATTTGCTAAAAAAAATGACGCTGGAGCTCCACAAGACAGGACTGCTACTGCAAACTGGGACTGTACTATCCGATCCAGTCCTAATTCTTGGCTTTCCAGCGTTTACCTTTCCTTTGATGCAGACATAGTGGCATTGATTGGACCTCTTTTGACCACTACCTGTTGTCTTCGCTCCCGTTACTGTCTCCATCCCTTCATCCCCAACACTGTCCGCTCCTGTGTTTGCTGACAAAACCTCTCTCCTTATTCTCACATGTAACTGAAAACTGTCTTTCAAAATGCATATCCATTTACACACAAACATATGACACACAAACAAACATAATGACCTGAAATTGGACTAGAAACAGTGTCGTTGCTGCTCGCTGCTCGAGGTCGACCACTGGACCTGAAATTTTGACTGTGGAGTGAAACATGAGTAGACAGGCAGAAAATGACACTGAATAATAGACACTTTGCACACTGTAAGCTCTGTCTACCCTGAAGTAACTCTAACTCTAACCCTAACCCCTCTGACTGGGTCGGAGTTAAATAAGCCTAATTCCCTTCTTTTCCCTTTTTACACACACACACACACACACACACAAATCTCCATCAGCCATTCATTTACCAAGTATTAAAAGAAAAGTATTTAAGTGTGATGAGTATGAGAGGTGCGGTGTACACATCAAACTGTTGGCATATCACAAGATGGCATTCATAAGTTAATTATGAATACTTTAACATAATAAATATTGTGCTTTCTGTATCAGTGGCTTGCAGATGACATGAAGGCAAGCAAGTTAACAGCAAAATAGCTCATGTTAAAACACTTAAACCCTAACCCACAAGAAAAGAAAAAACTCAATGTTGCCAAACCTTTTGTTTTATTTTTTTTAGATTATTTATATGTTGTAATTTATTTTGATATTTTTTTATCTTTTATAAATCTATATGAAACTATAGGAGTGTAGAGAAACCAACAGAGGCCAAACTTTCTACACCGTCCTTTGTGCCAACTAGTTGTCTGTTACAGGTTTACTGTGACACTATGTTTCAGAGACGGAAAATGTGCTGCTATGATTTTGGATTTACTTCCTCCATTTTGTTCTTTTTTTTTAGTTGTTTTGATTAAATCTTTGTGAGGTGAACATGCAGCCTCCTGGTAACTCTGCCATAGGGTTGACAGCTGTTGTGCAAAAAGAAATAATCAGACACCTGAACAGTTTAACTTGATTCCCTGGAGCTTCTCATTATTCAGCAATGATGGGAACAATTTGGTTTCCTGTAAAACCAAACATCATCAGTGTAGTTGTTTAAGTTGAAGTAATACTTTGACATTTAGGAGATGGAGATATTCAGTTTGCTGCTGAGAGTTCAATGAAAAGATAAACACCACTCTCATGACTGTCTGTTACAGCCAGGAGGCAGCCAGCCAGACGGAGAGGAGAATTATTATGTGCTAAATTATGGCCATGGAAAAATGCGGCATATAATATAACAAAATATACACTTTTATAATGATCAGTGAACAGATATTGATCACCAATAGGTCACAATTCAGTTTATCCAGCCAAGGTTTGCTAACATTAGCTACAGTTAAGTTACAGTAAAAGAGAATAAGCTGGAGTCATTTTAAATCCTATGACACTTATTTTTACCCAATATAGCACCTAACCATTTTCTGGCTATAGCTTTGTTTTTGAAAAAAACCAACATGAGAGTTGTATTAGTTGACTCACTTAAGCGAACAAGCATATATCCAAAAATGTCCGATTATTTCTTTGATTATTTGAGTGTCCCATAAAAGCAAAAAAAAAAAAAAAGTCAGCAGTGCTGATCTGGAGTCACCAGTTCTTGTCCTTATAACACTTTTTTAACAACTAAAACTGCAGCATGAGAGTCTTTGAAGGTGGAGGAAGTAGTTCATATTGTAAGAATGCCAACAAAAGACAGGAGAGTGTGTGAGTGGAAAATATCTAACATATCAAACATTAATATATTCTGTGTAGAAAAAAATGGTGTACAATGTATGAAGACATATGAAATATACAGTGTAAGAGGAATAAAAGTATATAGATAAGATTAATTCTGCATCACTGTCAGTCCAGTCCTAATGAAGATGGTAATAAGTCTGAGAATCTATAGTTTATCAAATAGGGTGTCATTTGTAGAGCAGTGAAATGGTTTTTGCACTACAGAGAAAGGCATTAGCGGTGAGAGATGTTGTGGATTAATAGTTTCATAGTGGGATCATTTCTGACTATGTTCAGCTCCTGAAAAGGGCCTCAACATTATCTAGATTATCCATCAAGACTTTTATTGTACCTCATTATTCTTCAGACTGATGTTGGAATATTAAATTCTCTAAAGGCCCACTATCTGCTAACTTACATTCTGGTGCAATACCAAAGAGGGATTGGTACAGGGGATTATCATTGCCATCTTCTGGGAAATAAGGAAATAGTATCTTGCAGTAACAGCCATCAGAGAGCCAAGGAGGATGTAGGTTTGCCCACGATACTGTCGCAAATAACAGCGTTTTAGTGGTCACTATTTGGTGTAACAACTGAAATCTCAACAACTGAAATCAGTGTTTGGATGACCTCAAACAATATGAGTTTAAAGTGGTTTTAGTTGAGTACACTTTAATGTATGAACAGAAATATTGAGTGGCAATGGCTCCATCGAGAACCATACAATGCCCTTTGATTTAACTATTTTGGGTCATAGCTGGCTTATACTCCCACTTCAACTTGTAATTCTGGACATTTTAAATGCAGCAGATGTCATTTTAGATAACATTTATGGCCGGAAAAGGCTATTCATTGTATTTGTATTCTGTAACTGACTCCTTGTATAATATTTTTCAATGTTAATGCTGGTGTCTGTCCTTCCCTTGGGGGATTTAAAGAATCTAAAGGAACATGTTGAAGACATAAGTTGGTGCATGCATGCTTGTCATGTAATGCACCGACATATTAAGACGTTTAAGTATTAATTATACCATTCTTCAAAAATGCTCCGTGGATTGTGAAATTGGTTATTGAACATGCCTGTCGCCACAAATTGCCCACATTGGATTTCTGTAATTGTGCAAAACCAACAATTTGACGTTTACAGCAAAACTTAACCATGATTGGCCAGCTGTGTGGAGGAGACAACATAAGCTGCATTTGAAACTCATTCTCAGAACTATTTCTGTCACATTCAATGTGTACATGACACAAACAATACTGTCTCCTCTTCCTTAAGCCTTTCTCTCCAACCTTTTGGTATAACCATTCGGAACACCTCTAAACATTTTTGCCCTCCAAAATAGTTGGACAGTACATCGTAGAAACTACATCTATTTGACCATTATTGGATGTTTGGTCATCTTCTAAGACCAAAACCTGTAGCTCATGACTTGTTTGGCTGTGCTGTAAACATATGAACGTCTTTGATGCATTTTTGACAGTGTAACCACTCAAAGCATGTTTTAAACTCTTTCTGACCCTAACCCTGCTATTAAAACACATTTGTCATTCGCACCACTAACTAAAGGCATTGGCAGATGTCCTATGAGAATTATAACTGGATTTTAGTCAAAATGTTTCAACTGCATGAACAAATTTTAAGATTTCATTCAGGACTTTCCAAAAGTAACCCTGGATCTGGTCCCAGATCAGTGCACAGTGTCCTTCAACACATTAAAACACATCTGTACACTGCTGTTAAGTGATGGTGCTCTGTACTTTCACTTTCTCTCTACAACTCTTATCTACTGTGACGCAGCATTTTTGTATGTTTGTAATTTACTTTGGAATATGGTACAAGCTCTTATCCCTAATATTATTTTTATAATTATCATCAGTACTTTGGTTTCTCCTGCTAACAGCATTACATCAGATGGTCATGATAAAACATCATAAAGTGCCATAAAAGTAGGTAGATTTACACACTATACTAAATGACTTCATGTATGTTTTACAAGGGTTACATCAACACGTCAGTCACAACAGCTCTCCAATAAATAGCTATGTAATATAAAGTGAATTTTGCGTGGATTAAAAAAGGATCACACTGTTACTCCCAATTTGTCATCCTGAAACTAAAACGTCCACTCGTTTTCCCTGATTTTAAAGCAGGAAATAGACAATGCAGTGCAAAACAATGTGTCACACATGAGTGTTTCCTCACAGACAATAAGAACAGTGTTTATCCTGGTTAGTCTAGTGTAGGATTTCTCAGATTTATGTGCTGTATGTGACGGCTGTTTGATATCCACAGCATCATACCCAACAACCCTGTCCCCCCTCTCTCTTTCTGTCTTGCAATTCAACTGATGTTGTTATCAAATATAAGAAATAACAATAAAGATTATATAAATTCCAGTATGATGGGGAAATTACATTTCAGTGTTCTGTATCCTATGAACGATACAAAATAAACTTTGACATTGCACCTTTGCAAAGGTCTGATGTGTTGTTTACTGCAGGATGATTGTATTCACCCAGAGCATTTTAGGTGCAGTGTCAAAACTTCTATGTTCTTTCCCTTAGATCTAATGTGAACATTAGCTGGTCACACCAGCACTTCAATTGAACTTTGTTATACAGAGTGATTAAGTACTTTAAGAACTACATTTATCCACATTAAATCACCCACCGCAATACACCACAAGACCAGTCCCTAATCTGGAATTAGTTGTTACAACAGGAACTACCAGGCAGCGCCGTTGAATAACATGGTATTCAATAACATGTTAATGGTGTTTAATGGTGCTATTGGGTTCTACAGTGTGGCAGGGATGACATATTTTTGTACACCAATACAGAAGCTACCATCTCCTCTTTTTCCAATAGCTTTAAGATTAGCGCAGAAAAAAAGCTCTGTGGCACATCAAAGTGTAGAGTATTTACACGATTAGTTCAACAAGATAATCTTGACTCAAGACATGCATTTTTAAAACAGGTGAGTTATTTACTGATGTATTTTATGCCTTAGAGCAAAAAACGTTAAAGTTTCCTAAGCTTGTTGTAACTGCAGCACAAATTTCAGGCATTTGACCAGAAAACCCGCTGACTTTGACACAAGGGAACCGAAAATTCAATAATGCTAATTCATTTCCAGGTTTAAGGACCCATTTCTGCTGCAGCGCTAAATGACTGGATTAGATTGAAGAGTAATGGAAGTAACAAAATTAGATTCAGTACAATTGCTGCAGAATAATGCACAAAAAAACAACCAAACAAACAAACAACAAGAACAATAAACAGATAAAAGTTGGTTTATCACACAAATAACAATACGCCTGAAATTGTAATACACACTAATAGATCAGACTAAATGATAAACAAGTTATGATATTTAAAATACTATAACAGGATATTTTTCACCCATACTATACCACAAAATCACTATCTGTGGAATAGTTTTCAGTGTGCTCTCACAAGTTACACCTTAACTGGTAGCTGGACTGGAAGCTAGAAAGGGGCCAGATTTTCTCCTTGAACAAGGCACTCAACCCCCAACTTCCCAGGGTACAGTGCTGTGGTGACCTATCACATTTACATCTCTCCAAATCAAAGGCATGTATAGTTTTCTCTGTATGCTTGTGATTGTGCAGCACTAATCAGAGAGTGAAGAGTCTATTTCTCTTTTTTTTTTAGCTCACAAAAAACTTAGGAAGGAAGTTCTTTGCTTACTTAGTGAAGGTTTTATATGTAGCTATTGTAACCCTGTTTGGTTTCAAAAGTAAAATAAAATAGATGTAAATTATATCATTTTTAAATTAACATGTATAACCAAAAAAGACTTTTTTCTGAGAATCACCAAAAATAGCTTTAAAAGGAAAACTTCTTTGTTATTACACAAAAATAAAAGCAATAAAAGCTGAATCTGGCCATAAGCTATAGTTTCTTATTGTCAACTCATTCAAAAGATTAAAACTAAGAAAGTGTAAGCCTTTTTCACAATCCAGTCTTACTTCCCTTCTCAAGTAATATGATTTGATTTATGGACTTTGATTTTTAAAATCAGTATTCATTACAGCAAGATGGTGTATTTGGAGTTAAATATGCTTCAGTGCCAGTATTTATCATAATGGAGGAGCATGTCACTAAGTTCAGCAGTGTCAGCTAGCTTCTTTTAAATTTGACCTCAGTGGTCTATGTAGTAACTCAACTGTGTCAACAGAGTATGTCAACACTTTCTGAAGAATTTTCTGCAAAGTCCCCCCCTTCCTCTCACATTGCCCTAATCTATTTTCCCTATATAAATTTGATTTTGTGCTCAGTTGATACATCACAGATACATGTCACATTTTCACAAAGAAGGTTTTTATATATACATATAAAAGAGTTACATTAGATGGACTTAGTGCTGCTGCCAGTGTGCAGTGTTTTGGTTTGAGTGTGAGGAAGCAGTGTGGTTGTCGGCTGAAAGGTGTCAGAGCTGAAACACTTCCTTGTCTCCACTTTACTCATCACGCCGACCTGCAGACAACATTAACGGCTCAAAGACCTCAGAGCTGACAGACCTCACATGTGACTCACTGGCTGTACACGGTCTCATCAGTCTATCTTGACATAGGACTTTTATCTTAGTTAAATTACCAGTTAAGTTGGTGTGATGTTATGTAGCATTGGTGGATTATTAAAATCTGGTGAGTATATTCATATTTATTCTTGAAAATTATCTTCATATTTTTGGTTAAATAAGAGCTATTGGCTTCCCCTGCACTTTTGTTTAGGCTTGCTTGTGTTCATTTAATTCTATTTAGCATAAAGATTGCAAAAATACATTTTGGGGCTGTTGGATCATGTAGATTTTCACTTAATTCAAATCAAACATTTAGGGACTGCTAAATATTGATACAACAATATAGTTCAATGAGTTTTGTTGATAATCACCTAATTTTTGTATTTTTTTTGTGGAGGCCATGTTTTTATATCATCGTGTAGTGAGTATATCTGAGTTCATAAACACAAAGACAGGTCAAGAGAGATAGCTGTTAATTAAATGAAAGAAAGTGAGTTCAGATTGAGCTAGAAAAGAAAAACTTCTAAATGTTCTGTTTTATATTGGTAATCCTTGAGACAGGGCTGTTGACAATCGCCTATACTGACTCTAATCATGATATTTAAAAATGTAAATATACCATATATATGTATTGATATTATGCACATATTGTAACTTCATGTAAATGATGCAGTGCCGCTTGAATTATTACCTTTCCTTTACATTCTCGCTTAATACAAAATAGAGATAATTTAATTGTGCTTCTGAATTCTTGTGAATTCTTTCATCTCCTAGTTAAAACCTGATGTCATGACATCTCTGCCTTGAAATAAAGTTGTTCTTTGTTAAGAACCCAAATTCAGTTGATGAATACAGCTGCCTGTATGTCGACTCCAAGTTAACACCTTATGCTCCAGCAAGAACTAAGCCAAAAGAGTCACTGAGGACATAAACCATGGAGACAGTTGTGACTCTTGACTCTTCAATGAGCTGACCACAAGGATCAGACATCAAATTTTGATTGATTGTTGTTTTATCCAGTTAATATTAGATAGTGATAACATGTTATCCCTCTGAACATAACAGACTCAAAAATTATAAAACATCAATTCTGAAATTGATATTAGAATATCTGCAAACACGCTAATGTTGAGTTCCTAAAAGCTGTTATAAGAAATTACATCTAAAAGAGTCACAGCACTTTCCGTTTTTAAAAATATACTTATGCATTTTTGAAAAATAGCTCAACACCAGCATGAATATATGTTTGTATGTATACGAACAAGGGTTGGGGTTAATCTTACAAAATATCACTCTGCAAGCAAAACATCAAGTCAAAGCTAAGAGATTAAAATAAAAAATGGTTTTCAAAGATTCACACACAGCACATCTGAATCAATGCTAAAGGTGTCTACAGATTTCTTGGTCTCTAAAATACTCCCAAAAAGTCTCTCTGTTTTCTTAACAATAGAGTGTTCTTCTTTATCTTTAAATGTTTTTCAGGAGAAATCAATAGATGATCGGTTCAAAGGGGGGATGATGATTAACTACATTTCAAAAGGGAAAATTTGTATGTTTCACACCTCTAAAAGTACATGACAGCTTTATTGCAAATTACTCTTCATATTAATTATGAAAAAAATAAAATATAAAAATATATAATTAATATACATGATATAAAAAATATGATGCACTTATAAAATACACTGTTTTCTCAAATATTAAGCCATTGGTTTCCAGCATTTTTGCTTGTGACATTTTGTGAAAAGCAGTTTCTTATCAGCACCTCTTATCACTTTTGACAAGCTCATGGATTTCTAGCGTTGCATCTCTTAACTTTATTGATGATTTAATTTCAATACTGAGTGATGTGTAAAGAGATAAAATTATTAGATATTTCCCCAAGACGGCAAAGATAGGAGAAAAGGCAAAACTCATTCTACATATTTGTGTTGCAGAGCCTTGTTTTGTACCACATGATTTATCTCAAAATCCCTCGGATTTATTTTATGACTCCCTGAAGGGGCCGAAATTTAGAGCCACTGGACAAAACTTTCAAACTGTATGTATACTTAAAAAATCTTTTTATCATCGTGCAGGCCTTTTGCTTTACTTTTACTGCTTGGGGGTCTTGGCTACTGCCCATTATTATTTCATAAAAGAGGAGACCAAACCTTTCATTGAGCAATGGTTTACTGCTCTTCATTTTACAGGGGGAAGTTTTCTTTTATTAAATATTTCTCAATCATTTAGCCATTGCTTTATGAATACTTTTAAAAATGTATGACATTTATTTTTGGCTATGTGGTGTCACACCTCATTGCCCTCCACTGAAATGTTCTGCTGCAGCTTCGCCTTTGCTCAAATGTTAGCACTGAGTCATGAAATGTGTTGCTGTTAAGTGATAAGTGATATGGTTGCAATCCTGATGTGACTGTTGTGTCACACTGTCACAAACTAGGCTTAAGACAAATCTAGTTTTAAATAGACTGGGACTAGACTGGGACTTTCACATGATGTGACCAAATGCCAAGTAATCCTCAGAGCCAACTACTCAAGTGTAGGCAACACAACTGAGAGCAAACACAGAGAGATCATGAGGGTAACCGCCTCCTTTGGACCACACAGAGTCCTATAAAGGCTTAAAAAGGTTTAACTTTCAACTTGACAGCTACGTGATACATGCAACAAAAGTCACACAACTCCTTTGTGGAGGACCTGAGTACTAATTAGACTTTATTATTTTAATTCTCACATCTATCCATACTAGGGCTGTCAGTTGATTAAAATTTTTAATCACGATTAATCGCATTAGTGCCCTGAGTTAACGCGTGATTAATCGCAAATTAATTGCAATTTTTTTTTTCCTTCTCTATATATAACTTAACAAGATATTTATTGTGTTTCTTATACTCTAGAAAAAATTGGAGAGAACAATAATAATTCCTTGGCCATCATGTATTTAAGACTGGACGTGCTCCGGTGGTTACTTAGTTCACATTTACAATAAAAACAAAGTACTTTTGTTTTGACCAGAGAACCATTGGGCAAAACTTTAAAGCTAAACTTTCCGTTTAAAAGTCCCTTCTCTGTATCAATTTCTGCTTTGTAACCGTTTGCAATGTTATTTTAGCGCCACTTCCTGAAGCTACGGGAGCTGGCAAGGCACAGACTGTGCGTGCGTTAATCGCGCATTAAGAAAATTAGTGCCGTTAAAAGTTTGAGTTAACGCGTTATTAACGGGTTAACTTCGACAGCCCTAGTAAAAATACAAACGTATTCACACCAAAATTCCTACTTAAAGTACCAAAAGGTTACCATGGACCCATTTTAGAACCATATTTATATATTACTGGGTAAAAGACTAGTTATTAATGCAATAATGTGAATATCATTTTAAAAGGAAGTAATAAGGTCCAAGCCAATTTTAATTACTTTATATATTGCTGGGTAGGCAAGTAATCTATATTATGGCTACATTCTAATTTATTAATGATTTAGGCCTTTAATTTGAATCTTGTTATCAATGTAAACCTGCAAAGTAGATAGAAACTAGAGCTTTAAGCTAGATATCTCCTAGTAGGAAAGTAATTAATTAATAATTAAAGTAATTAATTTGTAGACCTTCTTAAGTGCAGTGCTTGAGTAACTGTAACTGTACTTAAATTTCACCAGTGCACAGAGTTCCATAAATTCGTTCAGTATTCAATCATCTTCATGGGCAAAAAAGAAAAAAATATCCAGTAAAAACTTGTCAAATTCTGTTCTGCAAGGGTTAAAAAAATAAATGAAATCCTACTTTTCATCTGTTTAAATTAGCTAAAATCCATCTTTGCTCTTTAACAGCATAGAATTCCTGGTTGAAACTACTGATTTGAATTCATTGCACTTTATCGTCAGTTTCTGCCATTTCAGTCACAATTATATTTCCACAGATGGCTGCCGGGCCTGTGTCAATGCAGACATGCCAAACGTCCCAGTGAGCCAAGCCTTGAACGCAGCATGACCATGAGCAGCAGTTGGCCACAGTTTCACTTCAGCGTGGACAGCTGGTATTGGAGAGCAACAATAACCTTGTGATATATGCTTCTGTAAAACTAAAGAAAACACTGAGCAGTTTAGATAAAGCACTTATCACTACTAATTTTAAAAGGGATGTTTGCAGTGTGCTGTAGAGAGCACTGACTGGTTGACTTGCTAGAGATAGGATGTACTTTGATCACCGTCTCACCCTTCGAACCAAGCTTTCCTCAAGCTTCATAAAGAAGCAATCTGGAGGATCTGGTAGCACTGAATATAAGATTAACATATAGATGAATTGTTTCAAATTTCTATAATTTAGGCTATAAGGAACAGTGAGGCTTCATCATCTATGCAGTCATTAGGCTACATTTACACATTTTTTTCCAGTGTTGGGCTGGATACTGACATGCATGTGATGCACAGGGCTTGAAAATATGTGGTAAAACATTCAAGGTAATTTTGACTTTACAATAACTTTAATGGTTAAAATCAGCTTTATTAGCCAACTTCCTTTTAATGAAGGCCTTCCTTTAAGCAATAAGCAATAAAACAGAGATATAACTAAAAAATAACAACATGAAATATTTACATACAAGCCAACTACTTCTGAAAAATTAAAGATAATGGTAAAAAAAAAAGCAGAATCACAGTGTGGAATACAACATAATCATTTAACTTAAATGGGCTTATTAAGTCACTTGTAGTTCTCTCATTTAATTCGCTTTACCTATCACCACTGATCTAAGGCCATGCTATAAATTGATTGACATTAGTTCACAATGGTTAACAAAGAGTTAACATAGCGGAGATTGGGGGTAAACAGTCACAATCGTCTAATCACACGTTATCACAGTGTAAAATAATATCATCAGAAGTCTACAACCGCTACCAACCGCTGTGCTACCAACCCACAAAACACATACCATAGGACTCCATTTCCCATAGTTACCCTTTTCTCGTACGTATCAGAAAATGTCGAGAAACGTCATGGGTAAAAGAGCCAATAGGAGACGCTTGAACTTGTAGTACCACGTCATTCTAGTGGAGTGCAGAAGCCGGCTGATTGGGATAGGGAGCGATCCGCTCACCGTCGTCCTTCTGTCCTGTACATCTGTCTGCTTTCGCCCCCATGTTATAATTTGTTTTGAATACATCAGATTCTTTCATCCATTTTCTAGACCTGACGACAACTTGATATAAAAAGGTAAGCTCTTGACTTATTTTTGCTCAAAAGTAGGCCGCCCATTTCTTCTTCCATTCATGAGGGGACAGGAAGCGGGTTGATGCTACGTTTCGTTAGCTAACACTAACCTTAGCCAACGTAGTAGAGTTAGCTTGTAGACTAGATGTGTGAGTGAGAGTGCAACGTAAAGACATTTTGTGGAGATGATTAGTTATATTGTTTTCTGCCAAAGTGGCTCGGTTTGTCCAAACACCGTCGTTGTTTCACTAGCTTTTGTGTTACCCAATTGTAATAGAGAGGCTGACGAGGATTATGTGTTAATGATTTCTGAGTAGAAACATTAACAGACAAATCTTCACGTGTGGGATTCGGCAGTGATGGTGTTGCCCCGTAAAAATCGCTTTAACTAGTGATGCATCTTTAACATTTAAGACACTTTCAAGGTCTCAGCTTATTTTCCCCTTTCCAAGAAAGGGGAAAGAGAAACTGTTTGTCAAACACCAGCCCCCCCCCCCAACAACCGCCCCACATAGCTGCCAAGCAAAAGTCACACTCAGTAAAAATAAATAACCCAATGTTTGGAAACAAATATTTTTAATATTGATTAATTTCTTCATGTTGCTTTTCCTGTCCAATCAGATCATCAGTCCCACATGCAAAAATTTCCACTTTATTCAATTCAATATTTTGAGGGCTTTCTTTTTTAAACAAATTGACAATATGCAGGTGTCACATTGTGCAGTGGGAAATAGAGAAAGAAATTTGTAGACTAATCAGTTGTTTTGTCAAATAAATGGGGAAAAATGGTAGATTAAAAACTAATAAAATTATTAGTGATTCCCTTGATAATTATACACTTGTCTGGACTGCAAAAGTGTAGATCTTATTATGCACTTGAAAATGTTATGCTTTAGCTGACAACAGAAGATGTTAACTTTCTTAATTTTTTTTTCGTTTGCACTTTGTACTCTTGCTTTAATACTATTGTGTTGCTTGGAAAATATAAAGTTCCACTGATAGAGGTGTGATTAAGGGAAAGTAAACTATTAATTCAACGGGTTCCCTGATGACGCTTTGCCAAGGGCGTCATTGATGTTCCTCAAATACACTGACAAAGGTGGAGCCTTAAAACATCACTGGAATTCAAGTGCATTGTACATGTCTTTACCAAAACACGCTGATCAGGTTTTCTGATGAAACACTGCGCGTCATGCCATAGAATGTGTGTGCCTTATTTTAGCATGGGAGAGAAAGGTGCCCCAGTTTAAAGAGCGGCTGGTGAAAAGCAGTGAGCAGAGAGTAAACGAGTGTCACCTCTTCAAGTTCTTTTTGATTATTGGAAAATCTCACTGTGATCAACTGGGCTCTTTTTCTGCTGAAGCTGTGTGATGGCGACCTACCAGGAGTTCATCCAACAGAACGAAGACAGAGATGGAGTGAGATTCAGCTGGAACCTCTGGCCCTCCAGCCGGCTGGAAGCCACTAGGCTGGTGGTCCCAGTCTCCTGCCTCTTCACACCACTCAAAGAGAGACCTGATCTGCCACCAGTACAATACGAACCAGTTCTGTGCAGCAGGGCTAACTGCAAGGCAGTGCTCAACCCACTATGGTGAGTAGAAAAAAACAGAATAGAAAAATAATGGCCTTGTTTGTTTGGTGCATTATATTTACTGATTTTTTAGTTAATGTAAAAACATAGATTTTTCCTATATGTAGTATTCAGCTCCTATTTTGTCTTGTACTGTAATTTAGCCATCTTTATTTGCAAGGGAATACATGCTGTTTAACCATGTAGTGCCAAATATGTTTTTGACATTTCTTTACTGAAAAAAATGGGGATAGAGGGAGGGTCAAAGGGATTTGAATTTGCTGCTGTGTTTGAGTATATTTTAACACTTCAGCATTCGAAAATGCTGAGGTGTTATAAATGCTAGGTGTGGTACATAGGAGTTGCAGATACACAATGTTAAGCCTGCTATGAGTCACTGCTACATTCCTGCTATTTGGATGCAACACCTAAATAGTTCTGATCCCTCTTTTACAGTCAAGTTGACTTCAGAGCAAAGATATGGGCATGCAACTTCTGCTTCCAGAGAAACCCAGTAAGGACTGACATTCACAGCCTGTTTTTATTTGACCTAAATAGTCGCCATCAATTAAAATATTTGCATAGTTAAATGTGTACCGCAATTTTTTAATGAACTGGTTAATCTGGATCTCTGTGTGTCTCCTTGTAGTTTCCTCCTTCTTATGCGGGCATATCAGAAGTGAATCAGCCAGCTGAACTCATGCCACAGTTTTCAACCATTGAGTACATAGTACAGGTAAACACTGCATACATATCTGTACCCTGACCTCAGCACCATGCAAGCAGGTTACAGATGTACTGGTCAAAGGTGTTTAATTACGATATTCAATAATTGCCCAGACTGGTGGAGAGTTTTATATTCCTGCATTTAACCAATGTGTTTATTGTCACTCTGTAATTGTGTCACATCTGAGCAATGTAGTGCTCTTTGCCATAGTTCATTTTCCATGGTTCGAAGTTCGTAAAAAGCTCTAAACTTTATTGTTCAACTCAACAGTTCGATAGAATTCATCTAATTTGGTACATTAGGGTGGTAGACTACTTTAAATTAAAATTTGTAATTGATATTATACAGAAACATCCTTCACTTTGCAAACAATGAGGGTCTACTATGGTGGATACAAGTGTAACTTCATAAATAATGCATATGGTTTTCAGAAGCAACATGAGCTGCTGATGAAATCAGCAAAGTGTCTCAGCTAGTATAAGCTAGTTTATTCTAAAAACATATTTAACCACAACAACAAACCAAACGTTCAACAATTTACTTTTTCTTTTACTTTTTAATTTCTTCTTTGTGATAAAAAGCAAGGGTTTTTTGCTGGCAAGAAAAATAAACAAATAAAAAAATACTACACACAGTACCAGCTTTTCAGCGTATGTGATAACATGGAAACATGGCTTATAGTTTCACTAAAGTGTATCCTTCCTCTTCCACCTCTTTACAGCGTGGACCCCAGACCCCTCTGATCTTTCTGTATGTGGTGGACACATGTTTGGAAGAAGAGGACCTCCAGGCCCTAAAGGAGTCCCTGCAGATGTCCCTCAGCCTGCTGCCACCCAATGCGCTGGTGGGCCTCATCACTTTTGGACGCATGGTCCAGGTTCACGAACTCAGCTGCGAGGGAATCGCCAAGAGCTATGTGTTCAGGGGCACCAAGGACCTTACCTCCAAACAGATCCAGGTGGGTGGGGGCAAAGGTGATGGGAAATGAGCCAAATGAAGAGATAAACATGAAAACATATGATAGTAACCATAGAGCCTTTCAAAGTATAGCCTTTACAAATATTTTAAGGGTAGAATGTATGTTTTAACAATTCAAAAATGATTTTCAAAGCCAAGATAAATGTCACCCTGGTGAGACTATTTATGAAAAGAATAGGGACATTATCAAGATAAATGGTTGGTATTTAATCACATTATCATTAAACTGAGACAGTAAAGATGATACATGGTTCAGCTGAATGTATATGACTAAAAAAACATAAAAAAGTTTCTCTCCTTTTTTTAACTTATTAACATCTGTTTTAATTTTTTTGCGTGTTTAGGAGATGCTGGGCTTAACAAAACCTGCTGCATCGGGACCACAAGCTCGCCCAGCAGCACCTCAGGAAACTGCAGCGTTTTGCAGGTACAGAGGAACATTTTTACATTAAAAAGTTTTAAAAAAATATAAATCTTTGTGATCCTACGGTCGTTTTCTTTCCTTGTCTAAGGTTTGTCTCTGTTCATATTCAGGTTCCTTCAGCCTGTTCACAGAGTTGATATGAATCTGACTGACTTGCTTGGCGAGCTCCAGAGAGACCCATGGCCTGTCCCTCAAGGAAAACGACCCCTCCGCTCCACTGGTGTTGCATTGTCTGTTGCTGTCGGTCTGCTGGAGGTAAAACACACACACATTTAGAAAATAGATTGTATTATAAATTAAGTGAACACAATAAAAACAGGCTATAGATGTACCTTTCACATTTATTGGAAATGACAAGACTTCCAAAGCCCCTATTGATTCCATATCTGATTCTTGTCAGTTCTGGTATTGATTCTTATTGAATAATTTGAACGAAATTAAAGCAGGCCTGGCCAAATTTTTGTCTCAACACAACTTTTAAATGATCAGAGTCTAAAAAATATAGAAACAGAGTAGAATAAGGAAATGTATGTGACTCGGGTATGCAAAAGCTCCACTGTTTAACCTCTGTGTAATTTGGATCTGGTTCTCAAATAGAACCGGCTCTCAAATCCCATCCTTGTCTGTCATTATGTTAATAAATGAGTGTATTTGTACAGCACTCAATTTAATTTAGATTGTCTTAGTTAAAGAAAAAAATAACCCTTTTTGCATGGTGCTAATGTTATAACAAAGGATATTTACCCTCAGTAACGGACATGCTGCTTTGGTTGGGAAGCAGTGAATCTAATATTTAACTTTGCATGTTTCAGGATATGGCTGATGTTGCCACCATATTTAAAATGATCCATTTACAGACAATACAACAAGCATTATTGTCTTCTTTCTTTCTAAAATGAAACCATGTTTCTTCAACTATCATGACCCTTATGTTGCAAGTTTCAAATATAGATGCCTAAGTTTGACTTGATTGTTTTGCAATGTGAAACAGTCAGAAAAACATGAAGAGGCATGGAATTCCCACAGAGCAGACAGTTTGAAGCCTGT
Source organism: Acanthurus lineatus (assembly GCA_029814665.1). NCBI lineage: Eukaryota > Metazoa > Chordata > Actinopteri > Acanthuriformes > Acanthuridae > Acanthurus > Acanthurus lineatus. Next base: position 17,298,918 of record JAPZDV010000020.1, on the reverse strand, counting down.
TCTTGGTTCAATCCAGCTGTACCTTCTATGTTTGGTTAAACAAACCTGGATACAAACTAGTATTGTCAAACAAACACACATGCATCAGAGAAACCTGAACTTTAGCCTCTTCAAGATGATTGTGCCACATGTTACTGTTCAGAAACCCACACACTGTTTGATAACTATCTCATGCAGGAACAGTCAATGTGCTTTGTCAGTTCAAAGGCTGGTTCCTTGTTTGCCTTCTGTCTTTCCTCTCTACTATCATTATCCTCTCTTCTCCTACTGCTAATCTGTGTGGTTATATAACTAATGCAACAGATCATTCCCCTGCTGTACTCTCTTACAGCAGATAGGAGATGAGGCCTGATTAGAATAAATTTGGTTCATTCGATGACTCCGGATTTACTGATTTTTCAAGAGGCATTGGACTTGATGAATGGGTCTTTTACATATAAAGAAGACCTGCAAGAAGTGGTTAGCATCTAATTTTAGCTGGCTTATTTATTGTAATGTTCTCTGTAAATCAGCTCACTTTGTCCTTTATGTCTGAATAACCATTTACAGAGAACTTGTTATCAAATGGCCACGTAATAATAATAAAGTGCTTTCCAATGGCTTTGTGACTGTGGCCTACTTCTAGGAGGAGTTCAGTGTCTCAGATTTTCCCAGACTTCTGGACTATGGCCTATGTTGTAAGCGGCTGTTAGAGCTGTTCTTTGCTGATACTGATTCACTGAAACAGTTGTTAAGACTTGTTTTACTCTTTGTACTCAATTAGTTCATGTGGTTATCTGCTCTCCTTTCCACTACAACATGAAAGACAGCATTTTTAGAAATGCTAAAATTAAATTATTAAAAGAGATGCCTTTTTTGTTTCTGTAATATTTATTTATGATTAACCACTAACCACTAGTTAAATCACTTTTTTTTTTTCTTGTTTTTTA
>JAPZDV010000020.1:17239686-17297889 GCA_029814665.1 Acanthurus lineatus | reverse complement strand
CTTTGTAACCATTTGCAATGTTATTTTAGCGCCACTTCCTGAAACTACGGGAGCTGGCAAGGCACAGACCGTGCGTGTGTTAATTGGTTACAGTTTGTCAGTTGGTACATTATTTATAATTGTACATTTGAATGTCACCACTAACATTGCCACCTTTCTTTCTTTCTTTCTTTCTTTCTTTCTTTCTTTCTTTCTTTCTTTCTTTCTTTCTTTCTTTCTCTTTTTAGTCATCTACATGATTTTGACTTAAGGCACACAGCAGGTCTTTCACCTTCCTGAATGATGCCACGTTCTTTCTTAGTGAAGAGAGGTGGGCTGCACCACCTGCGGCCTGCAGCAAGAAGCCCCAGCCCTGGATTGACCCCAGTAACATTTAGCCAGCTAGGAAAAAAGACGGAGTCCTGTGATGCATCCCTGGAGTACTTCCCAGCAGACAAACAACTTAATAGCACAGTGTCCATTGCATTATTGAGGCAGGACAGTCACACTACAAACCACTCTGATGGAAGTGGGCACCTTCAGCCATTCATTTCTAAATCTTATGGTGGGTGAAGAGCCAGTTTTTTACAGTTTATTTGGAAATACAGTTTATTTGGAAACACTTCCTGGAATCCAAATAATATAACTAATCAAAGTCAATCAATCAAAGTTTCAAAGGGTTGCAATAAATAGTACCTAAGCAACTTAACTGTCTGTCTTGTTATTCAGATTGTAGATCTGCTGAGCCCTGCAGTCCTGTCAACTTAAATGCTTTTACCCTCCTGGAGAAAGTAGAGTCTCGCCCTTCCACCCCACCAGAATGGTCCAGACCTTACGTGGACTCAGGATATCCAGAAAAATTCTCTGTGGGACTGGGGAATTTGAATCAGCGCTCTCAGATCCTGAGAGAGACCAGGAGCCACAGCAGCTCGAAGATCAGCGCTCCGAGACATGAGTGTCCACTCTGTAGAAAAGTATGATCCCTCTTTATTACATCAAATTGCATTTGTCTTAAAGACCAATGACAACTCTGAAGAAAATTAATTGAAAGGGTGACTTGAAGGTACAGCTTGTGCTTAAATTGATTTCATTAACATCAGAAGTGAGCTCTTTACTGTTTAATGGAGCTCATGAGCTGTTCAGAACAACAGTGGCTCTCAAACTTTGTTGGACCACAGCACCCCTTCCATGGCCTCTTTTTTGTTTTTGTTGTCACAGTCCTTAAAATGCCTAAAAATATACAATGACAGCCATCGACTAACGAGACTGAAATCTGTTTAAGACACAAAGTCATTCTATACTTAACAGACAGTGAGGCAAATGAGGTCACATACTCACAATAGCAATGTTTTCACAAACTGGTATAATGACTACAACTTCATTATAGTTTAGTATGTTTGCATGCTAACATTTGCCTATTAGCCCTAAAGACAAATTATGGATATGGATAATGTGACTGTCATCAGTTTTGCAAGTTGTCATCTAAATCATATTTGTAAATCAGACCTAACAGAGCAACACTCAGCAGATTTCGTGATGTTTGTGTCAACTTAAAATGTTTGTTACTTCTCTATTTTTAAAATCAGGCTAATGCAATGCTGCAACAAGCATGAAGCAGTGACAAGCTTAATCTGTAGTTGTAAACTGGTTAATAGAGTATATATTTTATGTCACCAACATCTGTGGTGGATGTGATGGTGTCAGGTCATATGATGTGCTCATTAACATAGATGCGTGGCCTTTATTTGAGAAATTTACAGCTAAGTGAACTGATCAAGAACAAGATTTTTGATATGAGTTAACTGTAGCCAGCAAAAGTGCTTGGATGTTAAAAGAAAAAACCAGAAGAAATATAAAATTGGGCACAATATAATTAGTTTCATTTGTTTGTTTGTTTGTTTGTTAAAATTTGTCCATCTTGTCATTGCAGATATTTTCATGTCTCTTAAGTTTGAAGACACACATTTGCAAAAGCCATGGAAGCAGAGCAACTCTGCCACAAACACAGAACAAGTCCTGCAGGACAGATACTGAGCGGTCACTATGCAAAGGAAAGGTCAGCTTCACATATCTGTTTTTATATGGAGTTATCTTTTTATGTCTTTAGACAAAATGCATAGAGCATACTGAAATAATTTTACACACATAAGGTAGAACGCCTGAATTAATAACCACAAGACCTGTTGCTTTAGGAGAGGACGTTTGGCTGCACAGTGTGTGGAAAAGTATTTAAGCGATCCTCCACCCTCTCCACTCACCTGCTCATACATTCAGACACTCGGCCCTACCCCTGCCAGTACTGTGGTAAAAGGTTTCACCAGAAGTCTGACATGAAGAAACACACCTTTATTCATACTGGTGGGTTTATGTATCTTCTTTGTTTGTGTTTTTTAGACTATATTAGAGTTTACTGCCATCATTTATATGAAATTAGCACATGAAACTAAATTGCAGTTTCATTTTATATACTTGTTACACATATAACTTGCTAACCACTAATGCCATATACTAATGCTTCTAGCATGTACATTGGATTCAGCTTTGAATGTAAACTCAGATTTGAAATATTATCTGTGACTGAAACAACCGTTTTTGCAAGTGTTTTTACTGTATTTTGTTATATCAGTCAGCCATATCAGTCCCTTTATAGAATTGTTACATGATGCTCCAGCATACTTATACAACATTACTCTTCACTGACATCTGGTGGTCACTCACATTAACATAATTTATGACAAAAAAAGGATTCTTAAATTTATTTTGCTATTTAATTTCCATGTTAGGAAAATGGATCACTGCTGCCAAAATAAACATAGGAACAGGATTGCATAGGCTCAGGATACTGAGTTTATCTAAGTCTTATAAAGCAGTAGTTTAAGTGAAATACTTACAATAAAACCGCATTTGTTTCATCATTATAAAAACCAAACTGTAAGAACCCTCAATGTAAAACAATAAGTCTTGTCACTGCGTCCAGAACATAAATCATCAAAACTTTGCTTTTGGGTGAGACCAAAGTCAGAGCAATGTTTCTCATATTTTTAAAGTTCAGTTGCTATGTGTATTCAAATGACTTGTGCTGTGTTTGTGTGCCAGGTGAGAAGCCCCATGTGTGTCAAATATGTGGAAAGGCATTCAGCCAGAGTTCAAACCTCATCACCCACAGCCGTAAACACAGGGACGACCGGCCCTACCACTGTCCTCGCTGCCTCTATGGCTTCCAGCACAAAGTGGACCTGCGGCAGCATCAGCAGCATCACTGCACCAACCCCTGACACAGCCGAGTTCCTGTCTTCAACCACTGGAAACACATTCAGGACAGGGAGCTGCTGACTGTGTTGTGTTATGATAAAGTCAAATATGTCCAATCTAGAGGCATTTTAGGTAGAATCCAATACTAATGCCCCTTGTAGATCATAAATAAACTGAGAAGTTCACATTTACAGGTTGGTCACATTCACATTTACAGGTTGGTCAGGCATGCCAGGCTATTTTAAATATTTTATATATGTTTTACATGTAGGTACCTTTAAGGTTACTGAGTGCAGAAAAATGCTGTTACAGGCTTTTAACACAATAATGTAATTACTGAAAACAAAACTTGGAAGTTATTGTTGACTTGAATCAACGGTACACTGTCTGCATCTCTGCTCTCTCATGTTAAATACAGTGTTATATATTTACTTTATACACAAGGTTATCCATTATTTGTGTTTAACTTACAAGAAGAGCTGAGAAAAACGACCATCATTATGTGCTTTTCAAATAAATAATAAATGGCATTTTTAAAGATGATAAACAACTATTTCAGTTTATATGACTTGTGAGATTTCTGTTTTTTTCCACATGATTTGTAAATACTCTCTGCAGATCTGTAATTATTTTAGGTCAGAGCTCCAGAGTTCATGTGCAAGTAAACTTTTACTTTCCCTTTGCAGTACACACATTTTACCTCATAGAAATATAGCCTTGACACGTACTGCAGTACACCCAGGAGGGGAAACCTATGCCATATTCAGATGTCATAGCAGACCTCAATTCCTGCAGAGCAGGACAGTGTAACTTAGTCCCGGCTGCACTTGTAACAGCTTTGAATTTGCATCGAATGATTTCATATTTGAAAACAGAGAGATGAGAAGTTGATTGGAACCTTGGAGCTTAAATAAGAAGTGTTTCGTATCATGTCCACCATTAAGGGCCAGCTTTGTCCTGACCAGCAGCAAAAAAGGCACTTCTTCGTAAAATCCTCCTGAGCCATCATCATTATTTTAGCTGATGAATAAAATGAATGAAAAAACTGTAGCTGGTGAACCCTGGAGAAAGCTAATCACAGAGACAGTGCTGTATATAAAAAAAAACAACCGAGATATCAAATGTGGTTTTGCTTCCAGTTGTGTTTATTTAGTCTACATTTTGACTCAGGACACTCATTATCATCATCATCATCATCATCATCATCATCATCATCATCATCATCATCATCATCATCATCATCATCATCATCAATGTTTCCTTTGTGATTTATAGGAGATTTTTCAAAGATTTTTGCTGTGAACAGCTTCGGGTGCTAGTAGCCCTTGTTTGTTTTGTACCACTGAGCTCTGGCAACAACATCATTGGAGTAATCTTTTCCAGTTGTGTTTACATCCACGTCACCATGGTTAGGGATATTTCCAGGCCCCATATTGTAGGCTGCTATCCCGGCTGCATAGATAAATACAAATGAGATGAGAGGTAAAGCAAAGTGTGAAGAGAGTTGATGCAGGCAGATGTCACTTGCACAGTAAAACAAACCTTTTAGCTGCTGCTCCCTGCTCCAGCCATTATTTCTGGCACACATTTGATTGATAAAACCAACAAGGATCCCTGTGGCTTGGTTCAGGTGCTCCTCACTGTCCCAGTCGCCCTGTCTAGTGTGTCTTCCTCCTGTTGGAGTAATGTCGACCTGGAGAAATGGGTTGAACAATATTATGAGTGTATTAGAATGTAAAGTTCTTTGAAGAGGACGAGGTAACTTTTACTTATTGCAACCTGCATCAGTCCCCAGGCTCTACCACCATCTCCCCAGCCATTATTTAGTGCATTTCCAGCCCTGGACTCTCTGGAGATGATGCCAGCAATGAGAGCTGGGTCAATCCCATGATTGTTTCCAACTCTCTTAATTTTGGACCTGTACTTTTCCATTCTGCCTGCATCCGTTTGTGCCATGGTGTTTGATGCACTCACACCTTACAAGGAAAAAAGCAAACAGGCCTCAGTTCAGCAAACTCATCTATTTTGTTTTTAATCTCTAGATGTAGAATCACTCTGGATAAAGATGATGAAAGCTAGATTATTACACTTGTCTGCTGTCTTTTCCCTTGTTTTTTCCTCTGTGTTCCCCCTCCCTCGTGTTATGTGTTTGTGTTGTCTTGTTCTCCCTTTCTGTTTCTCCCAGGGCTGGGTGCGGCTCCCAGGCTCTCCTGCACTCGTTCAGCTACACATCTGATTGTTATCAGCCTGATTAACATTCCATCTCTCACTGTTGTATAAAACCCGGTTTCACTTTCGCCTTGCTGCCAGTTTGTTGTTCAGCCCATGTGGTAACACTTTTGGCCTCTTTCCCTAGTATTGTTTGAGATTGTTCTTGTGTTCATTGCTCTCTTGGTGCTTAGCTTTGGACTGCTCTGGCCTTCAGGATTTTTGGATTGTGTTTCTCGGTGGTGCCTTTGCTTCGGACTAATCACTTCATTTTTGCTTCCCCAGCCCAGCCACCAGCCTTTCCCCTGCTCTGCCTCACCCAGCCCTGTCTCTTACTTTCATGTCACCCTCCCTGGACCTCAGCCTTTCTCCTCCCTGCTTGTTGTCATTGTTGTCACTATCAATGTATATATCTTTCACTTACTTTTTGTGAATAAAACACTAGTTTGTTCACTTATCTGCATTTTGGGTCTAGCTTTGTTCTGTGAGTCCTGACCACATTTACCACAATCAATCAATCAATCAATAAATAAATAAATAAATAAATAAAAGCAGTTTCTATGTTTTGCTACTGCAGTGTTTACCTGAGCATCCCAGCCTGTCCTGCTGAGATGTTTGCCATGAAGCACCAGTGGTATCAACCAACATAATATTTCCGTAACCTGCAAATATGAACTCTTTTAGACCTTTTTTAATCAAAAACATCAACATAAGCACAAAGCATGATGACTTGAAGAGATTATGTAACTCTGCCATGTACACACTCTGTGACTGTGTGTACATAACATGCCTGCTACAGAAACTACTAAAACAAATTCTGAGTCAGTGTGTTAAAACATTACCCTTGAAAATATTATAAAAATGAATAAATAAATATATACTATAATGAATAATCTAGTGGTGGGACTCGATTAAAAAAATAATCTAATTAATTAGAGGCTTTGTAATTAATTAATCTCAAGTAATCGCATATCAATATTTGACACGAGAAGCAACATTTTTTGACTTTTTTTTTTTTTTCCGGAGCCGGGATCAAACCCGAACGAAGCTCCCGCACAGCAGACACCCGCCCTACCGACTGAGCTGCCCCGGAAACTCTGTTGACAAATGCTCTGCCCTTTTGCAGTGCAAATTACGATTAAACGCGTTACTTTCTGTAATTAATTAATCGTAATTAACGCGATAAAGTCCCAGCTCTAGAATAATCTCATATGAAAGTTAAGTGATTATGCACACTTCACTTTCATAATATTTTACAAACTGCAATGAGTAAGCATTGCAGTTTTTCCTCCTTAGGCAACTTGTGTGTTTATATCACAAGCATGCTCAGAGCTGAAAGTCAAGATCTACCATCGGTAAAACAACAAAAGCACCTACTCATCTTTCCTGCTTTTCTTCTTATGGTTCTGTTGAAACCGGACTGCGAGAGCACACAATGTCCCTGGGTCCACTATTCAGCATAAGCTTGCAGGATGTGTGTATTTATACAGTGAAGTTTGCTTTTGGTTTCTATATGAATCATTTCCTGACACTGTTATTTAGGTGACTTCCCAGTGACGACAGTGTTAGATCATCAGTAGAAGGCAGCTGATTTAGAAGAAACAGCCCCTTTGACTTTAACAGGCATGGGATTGTTACTTTGACCTGTTCATACTGCAAATAACAGGCTGTAAAATACGCAGTGTTGTAATCTATGCTGCATAATTTTGCACACTGAACATTTCCTTTACTTAAAGGATGGTGAGATTTGGAAATTATAACACACTCAAGTCTTCTTACATATATTTGACTTTACTTTCTTTTAAACTTGCACTTTGATTCCAAACGGGACTTAAAGTAAATGAATATAATCATTCAGGCAAAAACTGCAAAAACTTTGCAAGATCATCTGTTACATCTGTTTTATTTATTTATTTTATTTTTTAATGTTTTATTTTAGTTGATGTGATCCCTGATATTTCGTGCACCATGCACTGTAATCTGCCGAGGATATATTGAGAATTTCATCCTGAACTTAAAAGCAAGTTTTGTTTTTATTCACTGTTGGTATGTCTGCCTTTTACAGTCTTTGATCTTTGGATACCTTTATCTGCTCATTTTTATGACCTGATAATGCACAGTTCAAAGATGAACATATTTCTGTCTAGAACAGCACAATAATTAAATCCAAGGCCTCAGAGGGCATCTGTTTATATGCTGATGAGTAACATTAAGCTTTAAACTTAGCTCTTTTTCAGTGGGCACACTTGAGATATCAAAAGAAGTCACATATTATTGTGATGGGTGAAATAGAATAATGAAGGTTTTTCAACTTTCTGTTTAACATTATGCTGTCATTGGCAATTGAACATATTGTCAAATGTTCATCCCTTGATCTCCATTGAGAGCCTTTGTGTCCCAGTGTTGATGTGGCTTCAGGTTCCCTGGCTCTGCATCATCACTGTGAAGGTTTGTCCGTCTGTCTTTAGTGTATTTTTTAGTTTGCTTCTGTTCTTCATCTGCTGCCTCTTCAGAAAGTTCAATGAACTTTGCAAAGCAAGGCATCTGTTTAGTCATAGCAGCACAGATCAGGCCATTTAAGGTCAGTGTGTGAGGAAAAGTGGGTCAGGTGAAGTGCAAAATTGTGGGAAAACACTGTATTCTGTCCTTTATCTACTAGGTCTTCGTAACAGTGATCTTGTTCAAACAGAGACAGACAGATACAGATTATGGGGCTGTTTTCTGAAAATTCATAGATCATATGATTAATCGATTCTTAAAATAATCTGCATCTTAATTGATACAGAAGATATCATCAGTTTCACTCCTGTCATGCATCTTACAGTGCACAAATGTCTACATAGGTTATCTGATGCCATATTGTTTGCACACACAGTCTAAAATTTAAGTCACCCCTATGTTTGTGTCACTGTGTGCATAGTTTTGAGGCCTCTGCTTACTTCCTCTATTATTTGATCAATGTTTATGCCCTCTTTTGTGAGTTTGTGAGTGGACACAGCAGACACTATGATGTAATTATTCACCAGGCAAAACTATCCTAGATGCACTTAAACCCAACTTGTTTGGAGATTTGTGATTTTTAGGTTGTTTTCTTCTTATTCTTCACTGGCCTTAAAATAACCTCAACAAGGCCAGTAACATCTTACAGTCTGACACAACTCAGCCATGTTTCAACCACCAGTTTCTTTCATTTCTGTTAGATGAAACTTTCTGAATTTGCTGCATTGATTCTGCTAAACTTTTCACAGCAATGTCTCGAGCCTTAAGAATGCAAGAATGTCATTGTTTGAAAAAAGAATCAATGTTTGCTTTTAGTCCTAATTAAAAAAAAAATACAAGAGTGATTAGTGATCAGATGTTATATACCTCTTAAATATAAAAAAAGAGCACTTAACACATGACATTTTACTTAACGAAAAGCTAGCCACACTTTCAAGGACAGGTAATTTACTGAAGTCAAAACATAAAAACTAAAGAATGCCAGCCATTTGCTTCATACTTTGCTTTGCAAAGTTTATGTGGTAAAGAAATCATGTGGTTTGAATCAACGATAATATTGCAAAATGTTTTTATAAAAGTGTCTCTGTAATTGTTTCAGCTGTAAGATGAATTCTGACTTGATGTAAACAAACAAGACAGGTATTAGATAATCACATCATTTAGTACAGTTGCTTTCTGTCTCTTCATTCTTTTGTTTTTTCGAGAGTTCATTTCCTGTAAAACAAGGAGAAATAAAATGAATGCAAAATGGAACTTAAAAGTGATTACTTTGTTTGTTACTATTTTACTTTTTAGTGGATGGGGTCCTGTCATTCCCTGAAGTGCTCCCAGCTTCTTATTTCTGAGAAAAAGGCGTCTCCAGGGCAGGAGGTGTAGTTCACCACCTGTCGGTGTCCGTAGATGGTGAAGTTGGCGATCAGTGCACCTCTGTTTACCGCACATTGGACTAGACGGTGGCGCAATAGGTCCATGGCATGGCGAGAGGGCAAGGTGGCGGTGTAGTTACCGATTATTGACACGCCGTAGCCGATGCTATTGCGCCCCCTGGTGTGTGTGCCGAGGAAGTTCCACCCTCTGCCCTCATAGACGTAGCCGTCAGAGCCGACCACAAAGCTGAGACAGAGCAGAAGGTAAGTGCATGAGACAGTGGGCAATCACTGATCTGAGGTAAACTTAACCAACGTTTGTGCAGAATACTAAACTAATTGTAAGGTGTTAAATTTCAAAAAGAAGTGCTTATCATATTTGTATAAAATACGTGCAGTTAACAGGATCATTAGTCATGCATTAATAGGAATTAAATAAACTCTACTTAAACGAGTAGTTCAACATTTTGGGTAATTCTAGCTTGATTTGCGAGAGTTACAGGAGAAAATCAACGAGCAGGTATTTTAGATGCCAAGATGTCAAACTATTCAAATATTGATCACCTGTATCCAATGTCGCCCCAACCACGATCCTCCTGGTGGAAACGCTGCATGGATCTCATATCGCGAGAGCAGTTTGGGAAGGATAAACAGGGTGAGGATGGCTCATAGGTGTGGTGAACATAGAGAAACTGGAGGGGCAGAGAGAGCGGGATAGGTGTACCCCTTAAGGGTTTTGCCCCCCACTGACAGCGTGTGATGACTTGAGGGCAGTCTGAGGAGAGGAGAAGGGAGAATGAGGGTTAAAATAAATGTAGAAAATTCAACTAATTTCATGCCACTTTTTAAATTTCCAACATATTACCATATCTTGTCAATAAACTCAAAACAAGAGATCCAAGACTTGAGACTACAGCCTGATCAATATTTCAGATGCGGTGTCATTTTCTTTGAATAAGTTGCAAGTTATGTAACAAGAAATTGCAATGTAGAAATGCCAAAGAAATATTTGAGGTAGTTTACAAACTTCACTACATACTTTATCCATACACAAACAATTTATAATGAATGTTTCTATACAAAAACATGTATAAATCTATACATCTGCACTTGTAATTCTGCAAAAGTTGCAAAAATTCAAAAGGTGAATATTTTTTAGTTTTATACTTTTCTGCAACAATAAATTAAATAACCTGGGCTTTGGATATTTCAAAAAGTCACAGTTTATTTTCTCACCCAGTATCAGACAGAATTGTTACCTCATTACACTCTGTTTCCATTAAAAAATCATATCACATCACATCATATGTATTCATATCATTTCAGTTGACAGATTCTGCAATTATCTTTTGTTCTTAACTTACATTTCAAATAATAAAAGATTCAGTGATTAATTGAGAAATAATCTGCAGTTTAAGTGATAATGAAAACAATCTGCAGTTGCAGCATCACTTTGCATCAAGCATGCATTTTTATTATTACATGGCTCACCCCAGTACTTGTGCACAAATGTCTGCAGTCCATCCTTCACTGCCTTCTCAATTCCAGTGTCCAGAGCAATCCATTCTGTCTTCTCCAATGACCAGACTAATGTTAGTGTCTCCATGACCTGGCTGTAAAGTTTGAGTGGCTCCAGAATGGATCTAGAAATCTCCCTTCGCCTCGGGCTAATATGGCTGGTAACAGCATCAAGACCCTGCCCCTCATACAGAGTAAAACTGTAATATCCTTTCAAAATCTCACTGAGGGCCTGTGGCTGTTCGTGTTCTGGTAGTTTGCTGATGTCTGTTCCCAATATAGCTCCATCCATGCCCCCATTAATAACAGCATCAGTGGCCAGGGTAGCAGGCCGGGACAGCTTGAACACCTTAGGGTGGTCCACGTTGTCCCAGCACCCATTTGGCCCAAGACGATAAGATGGCGGAAAGTCCTGGAGGCTGAGAAAGGACAAGCCTAGTGTCCTGCCTAAGGTTAGAGGGAAAATCCCAACAGCTGGCATGCTCGCCATCTTGGCTTTTAGTCCTGATTCAATTCCTAACAGTAAGGGTGCAAGAGCTACTGTGGTGCCATCTGGTGTGAGGACCACTCCTCGCTCCTCTCCGTAATTCGTCACAATGTGGTGGATGGCCTTGTCAAAAAAACTAAAGGATGAGGCATTGAGAATAGCTGTCTCCAGGACCTCAACATCACTTAAATTATATGATGCACCCAAAAAATGGATGGTCATCAAATCGTCATGGCCAGCAGTCCTCCGCAGTGCCCTGACCAGAGCAAGGGGGGACAGACCAGGGTTTGAGTCTTCAACGTGCTGCACAGCTCGGATGAAGCTGTCCATGTTACGCAAGTGGACACCTGACAGCAATACAATTAAAAAGCAAGAGAAGGAAGATGGAGAAAGAACATTTCAGTGTAATGAGTAAATGACTCAACTCCTTTCCTAGATAAGATAGTAACACAGTTGTCTGTATGGTAATTTTAAGACAGATTAAAAAGAACTGTCAGATTGTTGAAAGAAGAAACAAGAACATTAAAGAGAGCTGGACAGAGCTTTAAAACCCTCTTAAATGTAGTGGCAAAGTTAATGATACTGACCCTTTATGGCTACATTCAAGTTGTAGCTAAGCTAAGGACTGCGCTGTACATAAATTGTCAGAGTTGAGGGGAAGGCCAAACCTTTGTTTTTTGTTTTTTTTTTAAAAATGCAAGCTCCTCTTTAGCATTATTCATTTTTCCTTTGGAGTCCACTTATGATACATAAAATATTCTTAAAGTTGTTGGAATTTTGCTAATGTCAAATAGTAGAAAAACATAAGCCACTGTCCACTGTTCACCTCAGTAAAGGCCAAACTACCCTTGCTTCAGCCAAAAGAAAAGGACCGAGACAAATTCCTATTAAAAAAAACATAAAATCTTATTAGCAGAGGCTTATGATTACAAACCCAGCTGCTTAGGTTAATAATAACAGCATGATTTGGTTTAAGTTAACTTCTAGTAAGGAAGAACATGGTTTATGTTGCATGACAAGCAACAAAACTGTTTTCTGTAATCTGCTTTTATGACAGTGGATTCTCTCCCCAGGGAAAAAGACTTTTGCAAAAAAATGTTTATGCTATTATGAGAGGGTTGAGAAAAACCTAAAATTAATATTTTAAAAACTGATTAAAAACCAGAATGTTTGAGGTAAGGCATCCCTTTTTCCTCAGGAAATTTCTCCATAAATGTGTATAAATGTATATAAGTGAATAAATATATAGAGAGAAATATACACCTCCAAAAACATTACAGATTTCAGACAATTAGTGAACCACAACATGACAGGTTGACTAGAGGGAAAATATTCCTTATCAGCATATCAAAAACAAACTATGTAGCCTAATGAAGAATTTAACTCAAGATAACCAAGATGTTTACATATTTTTGAAAACTGGACTCACCTGCTGGTTTGCTACAAACAGAAGAGAAGTAGGATAAAGTCAGAACAAAAAACAACTCTCCAAATAAAGTCATGTTGCATCTCTTGCCTGTTGCCTCATAAAAAGCCATTTTATGTAAAATTAATGAAAAAACTAAAAAACAGAAAGGTTATGGCTTAGCTAAATGAACAAAGACAATTTAAACAATGAGAAATGGAAGAAACCCTGCAGCAAATGTAGGCTTTTAAAAATTAGTTAACTGAATAGCACAGATGTTCTGCCCTACAACTTCTGGGAGGAGTTGTGTAGGTGTATTTGTGTAGAGGGAAAGAGTACTCTTTGTACACTGATGGCTCCACATATTGATTTGGCCTACAGTAAGTCAAAGTGTGTCATGAGCAAATAAAAAAACTGGGCCCCTGCTTAAGGTTTATTATACGGATAGAGAATTAATGCCTTTTTGATTATATTGGGTTGTGTTACTCTATATGCTATATTGTGTTGTATAGCTTTCTTTATATCTATATATACATACCATACACATACTATAGTATGTGTCACTCAGTAAGCACAATTGAATTAGAGATAAAGCCGATTTACGATTGATGTTTACCGTCTCCTGTGATATGTACTCAGTGTTAGGACACATTTTAGTCACTGATGATCACATAAAACAGTCAATTACGAGAACTCTTAATGCACGGAAAATATGAAAAACACCAAGTGTCCAATTTCTGGCCTTATTTGACCTTGTTCAAGGTGTTGTGAAACCATAATGCTGCACAGAGGTGATACCACTTTATCACCAATGGGCTTCTTATCATTACAGTTTGTTCCAAAATCCATTGTGAGTGACTAAAAAAAACTTAATTTTTACATGTAAATGTTTTCATGAATAACTTTTCACTGAAGCTTTATGTGTCTTTGAAAAATAAGAAAACAAAATAAGGTGAAACAGCGCCGCTAACGACGCTGAATCAGTGGTGTCATGTGACAGTGACGTTTACACTCGAAACAGGAAGTTATTAATGCGACAACAAAAACAGGTGTAGTAAGCGATCATGTGAATTGTTGATGTAGTTTGACTGTCACTTTGTGAAAATGAATATTATATTATATTTAGATTCATATGCACATCTTTGCAGATATTATTTTGGTGTTAAGTGTGTCACTGCAGCGTGTTCTGGCTAGCATCAGCCCGCTAGCCTGGAGTCCAGCAGCTTCTGTTTGTAGCATCTAATGTTACCTATTTCCTCATCTCTTCTACCGCTACAGCTTTTGATCAACTCATAATGGAGACTCGCTTCACCCGAGGCAAGTCTGCTATCTTGGAGCGGCCTCTGAGCCGACCTAAGACCGAGGTAAGTGTCAGCGCCTTCGCCCTGCTGTTCTCGGAAGTGGTGCAGTACTGCCAGAGCCGAGTCTACTCCGTGTCCGAGCTGCAGGCTCGTCTGGCCGAGCTGGGTCAGCGGGTGGGAGGCAGCCTGCTGGACGTGCTGGTACTGAGAGAGAAGAACGGCAAGAGGGAGACCAAAGTCCTGAACATACTGCTGTTCATCAAGGTACGCAATCAGTAACAGCGCAAGTAGGGCCAATGCTGGCAATAATGGTTGTGCATTATAATGTGCCATTGAATCAGGCTAGTGCAGCCCTCACTGATGTTATTAGTTCCTTCTGTGAAATAATTAAATACATTTACTCAAATACAGGCAACTTCGAAATATTTGTATTTTGATATTTGCATTTCCTTCTACTTTACGCTACTTTTTCAAGGAGAAATATTGTGCTTAGCTATACTATATCTAATGCTTCAGTTACTGTGTAAGTTGATATTTCACACAGCTCAGATGCTCAATGGCTGTTAAAAACAGAGAACAAAGTGAGTGACACCGAGTGGCCAATAAGAGTTCAGTTTGTCACAATTCACAAGGAATTAAGATTGCCATAATTAATTTAAAGTTAGTTTCTGGCAAGTTCATTCAACTGCAGTGTGGACATCTGCCTACGTCCTCCTTAATCATTTGTTCTGTCCCTCACAGGTGTCTGTGTGGAGAGCCTTGTTTGGAAAAGAGGCAGACAAGCTGGAACAGGCCAACGATGATGACAAGACCTACTACATTATTGAAAAAGAGCCCCTTGTCAATATGTACATCTCTGTTCCTAAGGAGAACAGCACCCTGAACTGTGCGGCCTTTACAGGAGGAATCGTGGAAGCCATCCTTACTCACAGTGGCTTCCCTGCCAAGGTCACTGTCCACTGGCACAAAGGCACCACGCTCATGATCAAGTTTGATGAGGCAGTGATCGCCAGAGACAAAGCACTGGAGGGCAGATAGGGGACGGACAACAAGCTGAGAAAATGAAAGGGTGAATGTGTGGGTGGAGGTATGATGTTATTTAACCGCTGGAATGAGTGTAAGAACACTGCAGACGTGATAATTTTGTTAAAAAAGTGGATTGTAAATTTACTGATTCAAGTGATCTTACCAGAGATTAGAAGTGCAACAAACAGTTAATGTCATTGCCTGTTGAAATTTCCCAGAATTCACAGTGATGCATTTACATTTCATCAACAGGCCATTACCCAAAATTTGTATTTACTCTTATAGAAAAGAAAAAAGTTTCATTTGACAAGCTGCAACCATTCTTTTTTCATTTATCCTTAAAAATGTGTCAGTTATCTTTTTTTTTGCAAGTTAACTTTCTTTTGCTAAATTAATTAATGGACTATTTTTTTCAGCTCTGGAGAAGAATAAACTGCATTCTGTGTTGGATTCACCTGTTACTCGGGCATATTTATTCATTATCGATTGCAATCCTTTTCAGTGGAAAGTTAAAGAATCCAGCATTTTATTACTCTAAAGTGTCCATTTATCTGAAATTTTTGCTGAGTCATGTTCTCTGCACATGATTTTTTTTGTTCTTTTGTGCAGAGTACACTTTGACATCAATAATTTCCAAGCCAAACAGCTGAGGGAAAACTTCCATTTTCCCATTTTACCATATTAGTCAGATAAAGAATGTGACCTAATCTCTATCGACTGTATCTATAATGGAATAGTAAGTGTATCCCTTCCAGATGGTCTACATGT
This sequence comes from Acanthurus lineatus, assembly GCA_029814665.1. Lineage (NCBI taxonomy): Eukaryota > Metazoa > Chordata > Actinopteri > Acanthuriformes > Acanthuridae > Acanthurus > Acanthurus lineatus. The sequence continues at coordinate 17,282,079 of JAPZDV010000020.1, read as the reverse complement.
TTTCTTCTTTCCTTTTGTTTTCATCATATTGTGGAATAATCAGTCTAAAAGGGATTATTCCAAACTTGGAGCAGCTTTACCTGTGTCACACATTAACCCTGCAATAAATGCATTGTGGCTTGTATGTGTGCTCATGTTGTATAATGTTTATCCTTGTTACTTGCTCTTAGTAAATGTACATATATACATAAAGTCATGTTTTTTTGGGGGGCAAGACATTTTTCTTGAACTGTGGGGAAAACGTGAGGAACAGTATTTCTAACATCATTAACAATATATATTTTAGGTCATGGGTGTATTACCATATATGATGCTGCAACTGGAAAATTAAGTGTTAGGAAAGCATCAAGAGAAGATGAGTCATTTGTCCCAGAGAAGAAAAACAAAAGACTTCTCACTCTGTTTCTGTGTACTATGAATGTGTGATGTTAAGGCATTGGAATACTGTTTTAAGTGAAATCTGTTGCAAGGGAGGACCTTTTTATGTGTTCACTATCAGGAAAAGAAATTCCATAGATATTGACACGTTCACTGTTATTTGATAGTCTCCTTATACTGCACTGTTCTTGTGGCCTGCTTGATTGGGACCGACAAATTATAGTAGCAAAAGCAAAATGTATCATCATCCAAAAATGTTTCTGGTGCCCCTGTAATGAGTGATCAAACAAAAAGAACTATGTTTACAAAGTAACACAATCCAGCAAAACAGTCCTGTAGTGAATACTGACTTTATGACAGCCATTTTAAAGTGTACATTTGTAAAGTCCCCACATCCTTTTTTATATGAGAACAAAGACATTAGAACTGTTTTTTGCAATATTTTCCACAGTTTATTCTTAAGTTTATTCTTCTTTTAATTCATTGTCATAGTTGTTAGAGTGCACTAGTGACCCTGAGGTCACTTCTATATCAACGTTTGGTAGAATTTAGATGATTTTTAAAAACAATAAAGGAAAAAAGTCATAGTTGAAACACATTTGAAAGTTTTCAGAAGCAATGAATAAGAGCAGGCTCATGTCAGACCACCGCACAAAATTTGAGCACAGAGCCACGAGTCACGTGGTCACGTGGTGACAATCACATGACCTGAGAGGGCGGAAGAGAGTTTGCGCAAACAGCAGCAGAGCCAGTTAAAGGAGAGCTGTGTGTTGTATCAGCCGTGAACAGTTACTGGCACAGCTGTATAAAGAAATAAGTAGTTAGCTACCTTGAGTTGTAGCTCTATGATTTACTTTTTTAATTATTATTTCCTATTTATTGTTTTTTTAAACGATTGGCTACATGGCGGCGACAGGACTCCAGGACTCCACGGGTAATGTAACAAACAAATAACTTCATGACTCATTTGGCTTTTTACAAGCTGATATTCTTTTGGTTTTTAACGAATATTTGTGTTAGTTCTTTCCGTAATAGGAAGGAAGTTTTTCGTTTGTCTTCTTGTGTCCAAGATGTAGCTTGATTGTAGTCCGTGTAGTTGAAACATCCACGACTTTACGGTCAGACGTTACTGTATTTCTGCTCTGTCATTTTCTGGGCAGCTTAGGTACAGTAGTCATTATCATCAAGTGTTTTTTCCCCAAACTGCTCTTGTAATATCGGGTTTTTACTTTGATGACTCGTTATTCTAATCTATGTTGACACGGATGTCGTCCTCCCTGCTCCTCATATCATGTCATGTCATGTCATGTCATTGTGCAGAAACTTTTAGGCAGAGATGTGACAGCAATACAGTAACAAGGGCTAACAAAGAAGGTTTTGTCTGAAAGAGCATCCTTATGATTATCAGACAGAAATAAAAAGTTATGCACAGTTAGAGATAGGCATTAACTTATTATTTCCTTCTAATAATCCTTGTACTCGACGGGCCCCTTTTTGTAGTTGAGTTTACTCAAATATAAGTATTTTGTTTGAGTTATTTGCTGTTTTTTCTGAGTTATTAAAGAACTAAAGTACATTCAAGCTCAGACATTTAGTGTACTCTTTGATGAACATTTTTGAAGTTAATGATGATTATTTAAAGTGGCAAAATGCCAAAGATTCATAATTTCCTGCTCTTTAAAATTGAAAATAAACCCCCTTTATTTATTTTTATAACTATGAATTGATCTCTTCGGGTTTGGAATTTTTGATCCAACAAGACGAAACATTTCAGGACATGACCTTTGTTTCTTGAATTTGTGACTGTCATTTTGCGCTGTTCTAAATTAAATTCCAGTTTTTTTATAACTAACTTAAAAACAATTGTTAGTTGTAGCCTTAGTTGTTTGTGAAGGGGTGCTTACCTTCAACTAGATTGTGGACTATAGTCAGCAGAAAGCACATTTACACTGGATTAGCTGAATTACTATTAGTACAGATTTTGAACCAGAGGCTGCAGTGACTGCGAGTTGTCTTGGTCTCAGGAAGATTGTTGTTATCACTCTTTGCCAATGAAAACCCACATTTTCTACCACCCATGTTGGCCGCCTTCCTGTATGCAAATCTACAAAGTCAAGTGCATCAAAGCAGCCTGACTCTTTCCTGCACAATAATAGTCTGAACACTGCTTCCTAAGCTCCTCTCATGCATGGCTGAGTCAGCAGTTTTTTTATAAGAGATTTTTGAAGTGGGTTAGATGAAATAAGGCTCCACTGATTACACTGTTCCTCTGCTTGGGAACAACTTTTGAATTCAGCTTGAAGCTCATTTTTGACCTTTAAAGGAGTAGGTTTTACAGAGCTTTTAAGACTGCAAGATGCAGTTTAAAGCACTATAAAAAGCTATTACGTTGACCTATTATGTTGAAATATTCAATATTCATAAAAAGCAAGCAACATGGCACTCAGGAAAGAATAAATGGTCTTTGAACATCCTTAATAAGCAGGATTCTTTTTTTCTCTGATAATAACTCTTGTGTTCAGAGTGATCTGAATACTAATGGTGAAGTAAATTAAATATACTGCTGCAAAAGGAGGGTGCATGTCATCAACAATATTGCCTCCTACCTGCAAATTACTCAGACCATGGTTATCAGTAAATGTATGATTCTTTTGTTTAGGATTCTTTCTTTAACTCAGGTATAAGTGGAAGGTTTGGACTCTTAACCTGTGGGTGGCCTTTGCTGTGGACTGCCAGACTAGATCTAGGTGCAGATACTAAGTTGTTGACAGATTACCTGTTGCAGGAAGGATTTTGATGGACAGACATGTAGCTGTGGTAGTGTTTCTGCTAGCACTCCACAGACGGCCATGAACCGGAAGAGCCAGATATTTTCACAGATTAACTCAGCTTGTGTCAAGTCTGGTGGCACGGTCAATGGCTTGCGCCAGTTTTTATTTGTCTGATTGCTATCTGCCGTGACAATCGACACACACTCCTCTGATCAAAGATATATGTAGACTCGCTGTCCCACCCATTGTCTGCATGCAATTTGAAGTGGAGGATTCTTTCCTCTGTTTTTCATTTTTCTTGCCTAGGCACGCAACCCCTGTCAAAGCTAGGGAACCTCACCTTCCTCGTTCGTAGCAATGTCCATCATGAGTTTAACAATTTAACTGAAGTGCAGTGATAAAGCGGTGGCTCACCCTTTTAAGAGTGAGAACCTTTTTTTAAGATGCATAGGATGAAATATTTATACAAATACAATCCGCATTTTGTTGCCTAATACCCAGATATGAGCCTTAACGAATGCAAATTTTCTATATGAAGAGAAAGTTCATTTGAGATTATAGCAACTTCCAGTCTTCTTTTAATTTTTAATAGTAAGGTACCTGGTAGCGGTTGGTTACTAATAAAAATAAATGAGCTCTCTCCTTTTAGGTGCAGTAGCCAATTTAAAACAGGAAGAAAATTTGTTAGTTTATTGATTTGAGTGCAGTGCTATATAAAACGTGACAAGATAAACATGTCACCAGTTTTTCTGTGTCATGTATTTGTGTTGAACTTTCATCTTGTTTACAGTGAGGGGTGACACTGAACAACAGTGGTGGTTTTGCCCTGTTTCACTTCTCATTTCCAATAGACAGCTCTGCAGATTTTTGCTGTGTCTGTCTAAGTTGGATTCATTCCGACCCAGTAATTCATTTGAACTTGCACGTTATGACTTTGACTGCCAAATAATTCCTAAATAACTTCCTCATGTTAGACTAAGCATTACTAAAATACTCTACCATTACAGGCATTACCATTTTGAGTTTATTGGCAACCCTACAGTCCATATTCTTGAATGTAAAGTGAGTGACCCTATTCTTTGTTGCCCCTATAAACCTGCCATTTCTGGCCAGCAAGAAGCATGTGACAGGATTAAGCCTAATCAGCTCACTTTGGGCATTATGACTTTCCCATGATGTGGTTGGTTCCTGCAAAGAAATTACACATTGACCTGCTTTGTTTCCATCTATACAATTCATGCTTGATTTTTTTTAATATTTTCATGACTTCTTTAAATTTGAGCTTCATTTAATTGAGTAGTTTCATCTAGATTGGTGCAGAGAGCTGATAACAGGAAGTCATATTCTGAACCACACAACCAGTTTACAAGAACAAAACAAAAAAGGCTAGATGAGACCACGATAATTGTCAAAGACATAATTAAACAAAACTAATTTTTGTAATTTCTTTTATAGTAGCTGAAATCAGATCTGCAGAGATTAGTGCATACATATGTTATATCTAAGGTGAAGTTATTGAATTGTACTGTATTTGCAAGATCAGAAAGCGAAGTGACGTCAGCTCATGTGGACACTTAAAAGGCAAACCTTAATACATCAATTTTATAAAGTAATTATTAATTAAAGTTATTAATTTTATTTAGTTCCTCAATTTAATTTAGATTATTTTTTTGCTGCTGTAAAGTAAAAGTCAGTTAAAAATGGACTGTTCAGACTCTGGCTTGTGTGGTACTGACAGGTTTATTTAACTGAGCCAGACGTAGCCAGTGTTTGAAGGTGGAGTCAGGTTTTGCAAGAAATGACTAGACTTGGGGTCAGCACTTTGAAAAACCCGCTTAATTCATGTTATTGGTTCCTTTTTCTCAGCAATTTGTTTGCAAATTAGAGACTCCTGTCTTGGTCTCCTAGTTTGGCCCAGCTACATTTTTACCATGAACATTTACTTTGGTACTCTAGTAATGCTTACTATCTTTAGTGTTATAGCATGATAATGTTGTTAACTAGCTAAAAACAAAAAAAGAGGGTAAATCTGTAGATGTTGGGAATATTATATATTTTTGCAGTTATTTAGTCACAAACCAAAAAGTTGGACAACTTGAAATTTAATGTTAACTTTAAAGTTAACTGAGCAAAAAAAAGCCATTCATGAGACTATGCTAGTAGTGTAGCTAAAAACAAATACAAAAGGACAGCAATTTATCAAATAAAGCATCAGCCTTTAGGGAAAAACAGCAGATGAGCTATTACATACCAAATATTTTCAATGAGTGGCTTAACTGCTTCAGCCATATTCAGCCTATTAAACAGCACTGTTGTGACATGAGATGCATCAAGATAATGGTGGCTGACCGACTCTGTGGAAAAACCCTAAAAGCAATATTAACTTTGACTTACTTCCACACTGTCAGACAGATGAATATCTGTGTGGTTAGAGTTAGTATAATGCTACACAAAGTGGTTTTGTGAATGAAGTAAGTCAAAGCTCTGAGATCTGTGTTGTATCAGGTAGAGTTCACACAATACTGGATATTCAGGCAAATACCAACAGTGATATTGAGAGTCTAATCCAATTACAAAAAGTGATATTGGCTGTTATATGTGACTGTTGAGATGTTTCTAAATTTCTTTTTACTTATTATACAAAAAAAATCAACACCATTACCAATATATGTGGTTAACAAGTACTGACACAAGAACAACCACCAAACAACCGGAAACCCAATGGAAGCTTGTATGGCAGTACTCAACGTATTGAGTTTCTCAGAGTGTTGTGCTTGTCAAGCAATAATTTATTGTGCTTTATAAGTGCTTTTTATCATGTTGATTGAGGTTCTGCTCTTAATATACTTTGAATCTACATGAGCATCACATCCCTATTTTTCCCTTTCAGAACGAGAATGTCTGTCCTGCTCGGTGACTCACTATGGCTCCACTGACAGCAGTGGAGAACATGACCACCAGAATAACCATCAAGGCAACAACCACAGCAACCATCGGTTTCCCACAGCAGTGGCAGGCCATTGGGTTGGAGCTGATCAGGAAGAAGAGGCCATTCGCAGGAAGTTGAAATACTTCTTCATGAGCCCTTGTGATAAATATCACGCTAAGGGCCGCAAGCCTTACAAGCTGATCCTGCAGCTGCTGAAGATCATTATTGTCACAGCTCAGGTACATAACATGCTCCATTTAAATCCTGCAGATATTATGTTGTCCATCACAAGTTTGTTTTTTTTTTTATTCAAGCCTCTATACTTACAGTTTATCTTTTAAGCTTTCAGTCAGTCTCTTGCTTAATATAAGTCTTTCCTGCCCAAATTTTAAATTTCTTTTAGGGTTTTCCCTGTGTTTTTTCAAGAACAAGGCAGCAAAGGCTGGAGAACCTGGGTGACATGCACAGTGTGCAAAGTTTGTGAGCCCACCTTCAGAGTGTTGAGCATTAAGTGAAAAATCACGATGAAGCCGAGAGCTAGCGTTACACTTGTTACTTCACTACAATTAAATATAGCTTTTACTGCTAACAAAATTTTTTTTTCCTCACAAATTATTAATCTCTTACCTTTATCTTGTCAGAAATAAATGTTACAAAGTCGTATGTTGCTCACTCAGATATATCGCGCACTGTTAGTTTACCATCAACAGAGAACTGTAAAGTGTCACGTGTCATGCACGCAAACGCTTGTGACACTTGATGCCCGTGATGTTTGATGCTCTGTGTTTTGTACAAGTGGCAAACTCCCCACTTCCGCATTGTAGCCAACCAGGAAGTTCAAAAACTTGCAATTCCTCGACTGACCGCTTGAGGCTGGCTCCAAAAGGGAGCAAATTCTCATTGGAGCCCATGTTCAAATGAAATATAAATAAAACATGTAAAATAAAAAATAAAATAAAATAAAACATATTTACAGCTGGTTCAAAAAACGTTTTTGGTCTACAGCTTCTCCACCATCTCATGATAACTCTGAGGGGGGAGAATTTTTTTCTAACTCATTTGTTTATTTTATATTTAAGCTCAAAATTCAGCCGTTTTTGCATAAATTGGTGTGTGGCCTCGTTGATTGACAGCCTGTTGACGACTACCCGGGGGCTGTTAGCTGAGTGGGTGTGGCGTCTGTCCTTCGACTCCGCCTTAGCCCCACCTCTTTTCCCATATTTGTTTTTTTGTCGTTTAGGTGGGCTTTGAGCAGACTCAGGCTCAGGCAAATTGCGGTGCCTAGGAAGAGATTTCTGAGGCTTCACTTTTGCTAAGACAGAAACCAATGGGTGACGTCACGTAGGGTTTGTCCAGTGTTATATACAGTCAATGGTTATGTAGAGGGTGGCTTTTCTCCATCCGTCCAGCAGAGGCACTAAAGTCTTCATATTTTTATATGTTGTGTTAAGAACATTGGAAATCATCCTTTACTGCCGTTTTTCAACCAAAACAGTTGCCAGAATCACCAAGGCAGTTCATCTTGGCCTTGGATAGGCAGGGAAAACCTTGCTTTTTAAATGAATGTATATTTGTGGTAAATGTTCTGACTCATTTAGTATGAAGATGGAAAAACTGATCAGTACTGTCAGAAAAGTTTTAACTCTTTCACATAGACTCAGAGAACAAATGGCTGTTGCCTGAAGAATATTTGTTGTCCCTCTGCAGTTCAGATTCAGTCAGCTTTCTATTTTTTTAAATGCTTAAATATTTGTTATTTTTTAGCCCCTAAAATTGTCTGACATGACATGCATGTTATCCTTTTCTTCAGGAAAAAAGTAGTCACAAGTCTGGTGTGTCATTTTGTTAATTTAATCAAGTAAAAAGCTGCCAGGAACCTAAAATACAACTAAAATTTACACAGCAACTTTTAAAATGCCATGACAGAAAATATCAAGGTTGCAAAAAAATATTGTTTCACTGTTTATACATACAAATACAAATATAATACTGAAAACTATAAGAAATGAAAGCATAATGCTGTCGACTTACAAAGGAACTTTGACTCAACTTAAACTCAAAATAGTTTTACGTAACTTTAAACTACTAAATAACAATAATTTTCTGTGTAAAAGTATAAAATAGAACCAAAAGCCTCACATCAGCACATTCAGATGATTTCTGGCTTGGCTCTGCATGATTTATCAATACATTTTTATATTCCCCAAGAAATGCTAGCTTGTATAGCGTCAATGCTTTTGCTGAATTTTGTAGTGCTTTTGTAGAGGAGACAGGATTGTTCTCACTTTAACCTAAATACATTTTTGGCAAGTAATTTAAACATTAACCTGCTTTCATTTGTCCATGCAAGACTCTTATCAGTACTTCCTGGTAAGGAGCTTGTAGTGATTTACGAGGAGCAAAAGCACACATAGAATGTTCTGACTTCGTGATAGACGAGCCATTAATTAAGTCAATTAAAGTAAAACCTGCAGTCTTCATATTGCACCTGAAACCCCTCCACCTGACATTGCTCCCTTTGTCATCTCTCCTCTTATTTTGACTTCACTATGTTTTCAACACCCTCCTGTCTTTGCTGCAGTTAGTGCTGTTTGGCCTGAGTAACCAGGTTGTGGTGACCTTCAAGGAGGAGAACACAATGACCTTCAAGCACCTCTTCCTCAAAAACTATGATGAGTCCTTAGACAACTCCTTTGCTGTTTACACACAGAATGATGTCTACGACCACATCTTCTACACTGTGGAACAGGTAAACCCTGAGAAAAAAAAGAAAAGTGATGTTTTAACTGTGGCACACAATCTGTTTTCTGTTACAATAAAACATCTTATATTGGTTCATTAAATACAAAAAAAAAATCCACTTCAAGAAAACCATATGAAAACTCTGATGTGGAAGTGAAGATCATCCTTGCTAAAGAAAGTACCAACTCAATGCAGCTGTTCACAGAGGCAGAGCAAAAGCACAATGAACAATGTACATTGCACATTCATACAACAAGAATATTTCTACCTGTCATTGGCATGTCTAAACCCATCTGCTTTTTTGTTTTCTAAGATAAAGTTGTTTTTGCTTTACCTTTCCCTCCTGTGGTTTTGTCAGCTTATTTTTCCTTTATCATCTCCGTCCACACCAGCCCTGCCCTGGCCTGGCCTTGGTAGCTCTGCCCTGTAGTTGTAGTTTCCTCAGCCAATCAGCTCCTTCTTTTTATCATCTCATTCCCCTAACCTGAGCTTCTCCGCCTGCATCTCATCCCCCTAGTCATTTTATTTTTAACTTAAGTGCAGTTTTCAGTCTTTATGGGGTTGTCTGATCTGCTTAGTCTCTGTTATTTGTATCAGAGAGTTCTGCCTTTTTTTCTTGTGTCTGCAATTTGGCTCACTTGCTACATGTTCTTTATGTGACAAACTCCTCCAGTTGTCTTTCTTCTTCTCCCCTCCTGTCTGTACATTTATGTAGTATAATCATTTATATATAAGCAAATTTTTTTGCTCAAAATTCCTCTCCTATAATCCTCTTCCCTAGTACCTGGCCTTACCAGAGACGACAGTGGGACGCTACGCATACGTCTATGGCGTTGGCTTCAATGGCAGTGCGCTCTCCCTTTGCCAGCAATACTATAAGAAGGGTCGCATCGACCCAGCCAATGACACTTTCAGTATAGACCCACGCATCATGATAGGTATGTGGACTACACTGTACAGTCTGGAGGAAATAATCCTGACTTGTATTTTTCACTTTTTAACGGTGCTAAAAGGCTGTTTTCAACTCTGTGTTGTGCCAATGTGTTTTTGCCAACGTTTTTCTTCTAGGTCAGTTTTTGTTATGTGAAAAAACAGCTCACAGTTATGGTGGGAAGGTGCAATGAGTGTAAACAGTCCATCAGAAAAGATTTTTTACCATTCTGTGAGTTTCCAACAGAGTTCAACGGTCAAACTGCTGAAAGTGTACCCTGAACATTTTTGCCACACTAAAGCCACTAAGTCAAGGTCACTGAAAAACAAAAGTGCATACTTCCCTTTTTTCACATTGTTTTTTTTTTTTAAAAAAAAAACAGCACAAGAGAAAGTGGAGATGGCACTGCAGAGGCAGACTGCATGAAGAAAAGATTGTCCTAAAAAGGAAGCTTCATGCCTTTTTTTTGCATATAATATAATTGGGTTATAAGAGAAAGAGGTCACAAAGAGTATGGTTATCTGCAGATTGTCCTAGGGGAAAATTGTTTATCTGAGGATGTAACACAATCTTTTCTCATTACTTTGGAAAGAGACAAATGAGCAGGATGAATGTTGATGAACTCTGGCTACTACAAAGGTGACCTCAAACAAAGTGTGACAAAGACTTTTTTAAAATAATGAAAAATAACAGTAAAATCATTTTTATGTAGTCTATGAATGCTTAATAAATGCTTAGTATGGGTGAGGTTTGAAGTAAAGTGTTAATAATTTTTTTTTTTGGTCTCCAACATTTTTGTACTTATGACACTATTTGTATTTCATTTAATCAGCTGAGAGAGGGTGTTGCATGTCCTTGGATTTCCTTACTTCCTCTTATCATGTTTTTGAGTCAGATTTAAACAAACTAAGAGGAAGTAAGAACAGTAGAAACAACCTTACCTGAAAATCTCTCTTCAACTCATATCACAACTAGGTCAAATCCTTCTTTGTTTATGTCATTATGTAGAGAGGAACAGCAAAATGTCAGATATATGAAATTGCAAATCTTCCTCTCTCTTCGATCATTACTTAAGTATATGCCAACATTTAGTCACCATGATTTTTCTCCACTGCTTTCAGATTGTGTAGGCGTGAACCCGCTGACAGTCCCTCCAGCTCCGCTCGCCAGCAGCTACAAGAACTTTACGCTCAAGTTCCACAAGTAAGGCTTCATTTTTTAAATGGCTTAAGCTTCTCCTTGTTTGGTGGCCTTTGGCAAGATCAATCTCTGTAGTATCTGATGATGACATTCAGTCACTTATCTCTGCCACACACGCACTTTCAAGCATGTATAAAGAACGCTGACACAGATTTCTGTACAAAAACAAAGAGGTATGCACGTCAGTCACCCTGGCTTCGTTAAGTGTCTGCTTCTGCCTTCCAATTTGTGTCTGTTTCACTTCTTTAAAGATCAGTTTTGTTTCTTCCAGGTTCATTAATGTCACCATAGAGTTCTGGCTGAAGGCTATCAATATTCAGACCATTATCAACAATGAGATCCCAGACTGCTACACTTTTCACATAACGGTGAGCAATAAAGGCAAGGACATATGCATGTATGATCCAGAGGTCCAGGATGTCAGGTGATTAGAGAGGCTGATTTGTTCTATGTGTGTGTGCGGTTTCAATTCTCAGCACTGCTTAAGAGCTCATTCTTGAGATATCCAGGGTCAGTGTTGTTTATATATTCTTATATATTAAAGTCTGGTTTATTTAATCTGTAAGCTCAGACATTGTTGTGCTTTAGTGAAACCTACAGCGGTACATGTGCATGTTTGGGCCTCTCTGTGATGTTTCACAGTTCTGGTTTGACTTTTTTTCCTTTTTTATCACAATAGAACTTTTCTTACCTATTTTTTAACCATTTTGAATTTATTTTATGCTTTATATTTACCCTACATCCATGTTTTTTTCAGTTTATTTTCTAATGACCCTTATGAGGCCGTACACCCCAATGTGTCAGTCTTAAAATAAAATTGTTCCATACACAAGTGTTGCTGGAGTTTTGACCTTGTTTTATGACTTGTTTAACATAGTTTCTATTTGACCTCTAACCCACATATCTGGGTCAATCTTCATCAACTCACTTCAACACCGATCCGGTTTATCCTGTCTGGCTCTCATATTGCAACACATTGATGAGTTTCACAGAGATATTTAAACTTTTTTTTGTTTGTTTCTCATCACCTCTGTACTTTCAATTCTAGCTGCTACTGTTTGTCACCATGTCTAAATTAAACAATAAAACACTGTAATAACTGCAGTAAGTTGTTAGCTCCATGTGTTTCAGTTCAAGAAAGTTTTAATACTGAAATTTTCAGTCAATCAATCAATAGTCTGCCTCCATCTTCGGATTTCGGAGAAAACCCTTCTTCTTCATCAACATTACAATGAGTGCATAATGTCTGTGAAGAAACGGTTTCTAAAGTCTAGAGCCAGAGGTCTGGGCTGTACAGAGCCCTGACTTCAGCCTCTGCAAACACCTTTGGCATCACATTAGATACTGTTAGCAATTCTGTGGTGGCTGGGTGAGATAAAAACCCTGCAGCTGGTTTCCAAATTCTTGTGGAAAGCCATTCCTAAAGAGTAGGGGTTGTGTTCAAATACTTTGGGCCATGTTAAGTTTCATTTAATCAATAAAATGATTTAGTATCTGCCTTGGTTGTACTGTAAATAGCAACTCTCCATTGACTTCAGTGATAGATGGTTTCAGTACAGAGACCGAGATGTTAACCACAATATGCAGGAGCACTTACTTAATTTCATTACTTAAACTTTTTTTAAGCCCTCTTGTTTCAAACTAAATGGATTGTCTTTTGTTGCCTCTCTCCTTCAGATAGTCCTGGACAACAGGGCTCACAGTGGCATGGTGAAGATCCACCTACAAAACCAGGCAATCATAAAGGAATGTAAAAACCCAAGCATCTCTGGACAAGGTAGGACGCCAGATGAGTAAATGAATATGTCTCTTGAAAGGAGGACAGAGTGGAAAGTAGTAAAAGAGTTGTAGCAATACTAAAAGTTTTAGAAATTGTGCAGCAGTAGTATGCAAGGAAAAGATAACTGCAAAGCAGTAGCAGGCTTACAGGGATGTTAAAGAACATAGAAGTGGTGGAAATGTTGCAGCTGCATCTAACTGGAACACTGCTAAAAAATCAGCTTTTTTCCCTTTTGACCCTCCAGTTGAAAACTACACACGTGTGGCGTTTGATGTGGTTGTGGCCCTAGTGTGCATACTGTCTCTGGTGCTGTGTGGACGATCCATAATGCGAGGCATCGTGCTGCAACAGGTACAGAAAGTCTGTTCTAGCAGAGGGAAAATGAAACAAAGAGCTTTGAATTACAGTGTTTACCATGAAGGGAAGAAGTGACTGAAAGACTGAAAATAACACCTTGTTTCTCACTAATATTTAGCAGACTCAGGATACTTTGATTTTAGCAGATCAGTTAATGTTTTAGTGTTTGTACACCCCCTGCAGTCAGATTAAATCCTCTCTTACTGTGTGTTTATCAGGAGTTCGTGCGGTTCTTTCGGGATACTCTGGACCGTAAAGTGTGCTGGGCAGACCGGATGGAGTTCATAAATGGCTGGTATATCCTCCTTATCATCAGCGACATCCTCACTATCACTGGCACTTTCATCAAAATTGGAATCGAGTCAAAGGTGTGTCCTCAGCATTCTCAAGTTTCATTATCTGCTATTGTTTTCCTTCAGTTGCTCTGAATTCAGTAAGCTTTAACTGATGTTAGCAAGCCCCTTTTTTTAGCCGTTACTCACTTTATCCTAAACACATCTATTGTTGAGCTTTGAAATTGTTGTGCATGTACAAAGTACTTCTTCTCTCCTGACAGAATATGTCTTCGTATGACTTGTGTGGCATCCTGCTGGGCACCTCCACACTCTTGGTATGGGTCGGGGTAATTCGCTACCTCACATTCTTCCAGAAGTACAATGTAAGTCACAGATACACTGGTGTTCAATTTAACAACTTATATCCTGGGTTGATGACTTGTAATACACTTGTTTTTCTGGTCTCTCTGCTCTCTCTCACAGTGTAATTTTCTTAATGTCTCTGATAGATCCTGATTGTGACACTTAGAGCTGCGTTTCCTAATGTGATTCGGTTCTGCTGCTGCGTGGCTGTCATCTATTTGGGCTACTGCTTCTGTGGCTGGATTGTTCTGGGACCATATCACGTCAAGGTGAAAAAGAACTAAAATCTTGTATACAGGAACATGAACATTTGGTGCAGTAAAACCAAATAAACCTGCATTAACTTATTATATGGCCACTTCGGGTTAGCAGAAACAAGTTGTCAACCAAATATTGACATGTTGTTAATTTACATGGCAAACTTGTTACAGTTTCTCTTTTTAATTTTGTTTGTTAAAAAGCAATATTATTCAATTGTTTGCAGCCAGCTGGGAAGCTTAAGTCATATATTCACTCTCTTTTGGGTGTCTATTTGGTGCTGAACAAGTACTGCAAAGCATCGCCTTTTAAAGATTTATTTATGCCTGCTGAAATGAGAAAAATTTTATTGTAGGACTGATAATTGATGACCTGAAACTTACTATAAAGCTCTGTAACATTGTTCTCATGGTCACATTGTCTCCCAATTTTATTTGATAACTGCTCTTACAAAAATATTGATTATATCTACATTAAATATCTGCATTAAATGTCTAAAAATATAATGGTGGCAGTTTACTAATGACATTAACAAATTATGATCAACATTATCAAACTGTCTCCCTCTCTTTTCTTAGTTAGATGTCTTTAATTGGTGTATTATGTGCACAGGTGCTGAAGTTAAATTGCTTTTGTTTGAACAGATTTGAGAAATTACCTCTTACAGTCACTTGTGAAACATTTCATACTGTAACTTTAGGCTTTACTTCCCTTACAAACTATTTCAGTTTAGTTTCATTTCTTAACTTTTGCTGAGGTTTGATTGCTGCTTTCTCTCCCTCAGTTCCGCTCTCTGTCCATGGTGTCGGAGTGCCTCTTCTCCCTCATTAATGGGGACGACATGTTTGTGACATTCTCAGAGATGCAGGAGAGTAGCACGCTGGTGTGGCTTTTCAGCCAAGTTTACCTGTACTCCTTCATCTCCCTCTTCATCTACATGGTTTTGTCACTGTTTATCGCCCTCATCACAGGAGCTTATGAGACCATCAAGGTAGGAAATGGAGTTGAATAAATCTAGGTTAATCCTTTCTATTTTTCTGTCTATCAGATTTGTGTTAGAGCTAAGACAATAAAATGAAAAATATGATTTTAAAAGAATTCTTTGATTTTCTTAGCATCAAACCCAAGAACCCATCCACATCACAGACCTGCACGCCTTCATAGCAGAGTGTACAGATGCACCAAGCTCAGGGAAGTTCAGGGGTCTGGAGACCTCACCCTGCTCCTTCTTCTGCTGCTGTGACAGGTGAGGAAGAGGCAGAGAGGTAGTTTCAACAATATTCTGTTTTATAACTGATGACGGCCAATTGATTGTTGCAGAATATTGATATCTATTTGTGTTCCAGCAAGACATCACCAGGGCTTATTGATAACAGGGAGCTAACAAGAATACAGCTAACTGTTTACCTCAACATTTCAGTCAGAGACACAGCTCTGCTACAAAGACAGGACTTTTGAAAGACTTTGTGTGTTAAATGTCATGTGTTTTGACTGTTCGGCACTTTGTAACTGTTTTGAGAGCTTATATGCTCAAGTTTCTTCCTCTGTTTGTAAGGATTTTGTTGTAAAATGAGCACAGTGAAGACCAGATTAGAAAAAATATTGTATACCTCAAACATGGCTGTGATTTTTATTTTTTAATTTTCATCAATCATTTTTAGGTATGTTAAACTAAGTACCATCACAATGTGACAGGAGATTAAAAAAATACAGTTATGACCTTTAATAACATGAGTGTAGAAAATGGCAACATAAGTCTCCTTTCTTTGACCCCCCAGAACGACAACATATGAAGATGTCCTGCTTGTGAACTGAAGTTGACCTCAGTGACCTCACTATCCTCCCCTGCTGGCCACATGGATTCAACGCACACTCCTGATGCCCAGTGTCTCCAACATACTTTATATGGGTGAAACCTCAGCACTCACGTGAAGTCACCATCAACTGCATATGCAATAGAAGGAATGTGTGACAATGTTCTTCTAATCGAACCTCATACTTTTACTGTCCTTGACTCCATGAAAAAGACCCTGAAAGCTGATAAAAGACTGGATCATCATGGATAACTAATGCAGAGCCATATCTCTGTTCCTTGTTGTTTTTAAAACAAAACAGTATTTTTAATATATTTGATGATGCACAATGCTGAAGAAGAAAAGGACCTATTATCAATATACTAAGTGGGTACAGGTGCCATGATGAGGACCGCAGCAGAGCATTAATGATGCTAACTATTTTCATTTTTGTGTTTTTTCTTTTATAGTATTTCAAAAATAAGTTACCTTTAAAATGGACTCATTTATACATGTGACTAAAACAAAAAAACATACGTTGTTTCCTTTTTATTTTCAACTAACACAACATGCCTCACATTCTGTTATATAAGCTCCCAGTGGGACTTGATTCATACAGACAGAGGGAAATCTGTCTTATAGTAGTCTGTCTTTTTTTAGACAATCAGGGAGTTGCCTTTCAGAAAACTGTCGGAGAGTTGGACCACAAAATGATTTGTTTTCTGTTCTGTGTGCTGAACCTCCAGAAAAAAGTTTCAAACAGGGTCTCAAGCTGTGGATGTGCTGCACATGCATCAAGTAGCCCTTAAATGAGGATATCATCATTCTGTATTTTTTAATGCACTTGGTAGTAGATTGTCTCCTGTATTGCATTCAGATGAGTAATGATCAATTTAATGTCACTAATGAGGCACTCAACATTGTCTGTGGTTAGCTACAAACGAGAAAAGCTCTTCTGAAGATTAAATATCAATGTTTCTTTAATGATACATATTGAGATGTAAAGAGTTCATCCATTGTTAAAAGGCTAGATCTGCAAGCCTCTTTCTTTATCTCAATTCAACCTTGATGGCAGTCAACAAACTGTATGACTTATTGTTAGAGAAAAATGACAAAAATTTCTTACAAAGTTAAGCAGAGTTAAGGCAGGATAACAAGAAGACAACTTAATGGGAGTAGAGAAAAAAAATTTGTTGCTTTGTAATAATGTCCCGATAGTTAGCTTCATAATCCATTTGTTGTTTTCGTAATGATGTCTTGGCTAAAGCTGTAGCCCAGTACATAGATCTTGAATGTAATTTTCTTTGTATCATATAGGAAGCACAATGGGTTGCAAGGAGTCTCACAGTCTTGAAAACAGAAAATATTTTGTGTGTGTGTGTATGTATATATATATATGTATGTGTGTGTGTGTGTGTGTGTGTGTGTGTGTGTGTGTATATATATTTGTTTACAGTTTTTCATAATGATACAGCACTCAGCCCATGTTTTTAAAATGAAAATATTCTGATCTTCCTTGAAATAAAACTTAATACACTGGCATTGTAAATGGCAAAGTGATTTTCAGCTCCACCATATGGATAGATTTAGTCAATAAGTCCCCTTTTTCTCTGGGCATTTAATTTATTTCCACCCATCAGTCAGAGCACAAAATAATGTGCCAGCTGATTTGCCAGATGATGATGCACTTCGCTTAGTGCTACACCCACCTGTCAGAATGGAACCATTAAAGCATATCGTGAGAATCTTTTCCCTCAGTGCTGCTCTCATCTGCTGTTGATAGACAGTACAGTGTGTCCTACCTTCCAGAAAGCTGAGCTCATAAATTCCCACCACACCTGCAACAACACTATGGCTCCAATTCTGTCTACCAAACCAGCCTGCATATCACATATGTTTGACTATAGGCCTTTTACTCCTCCACCAACCAAATGGACAAATTGCTGATCCATATTCCTACATTACCGTCCCTGCTAGCTCACTGCTGTGCTTGATGGAATGGCAGTGACTTGTGCATTGTGTGGGCCACAGGGGGTTCAAAGCAGCTGGTGACAGCTTCCCATAGACAAATGAGTGTGTGTTTGTACACAGTTGAAGCTTACCCACCTGATGGTTTGGTCCTCGAGGCCTGAGGCAATTGTGTTAGAGGGCCTCTTGGCAAATTAGGTACATTATTAGCAGCTTAAGATAGGACTCTGAGATGTGACACAGGTGCTGAACAGACTACAGCTTAATTGACACTGTGATGATGGTGCAAGTGAAGCTTTATGAGCAACAGACATTCAAGGGTATTTTATTTGTATCAAGTTAATACTTTTTAAAGATGCAGGTCTGTCCTTGACTTGTGAATAGGGTCTTTGTACTTAATTTGGTAGCATAAACTGCAGTACCTATGTTAACATGAGTATGTAGTCTCTATTAATTTTCCTGATTAATTAAGATTGCCAGTGGTTATCCAGCAATGTTAAAAAGCCTGTTTCTGTGTTGAAAAATTAAGTAAAAATCCCCCTCCAGGACATTTAAGTTTAAATGATTAATAATTTAAATAAATAATATTGGCCTTACTTGGTTTTCTCACATAAAAAGTTTTAAAAAAAGCAAACAAAAAAAAAAACATTGAAAAGGGGCACTAAGCACGCTAAATTTTTTTCCTTCATTAAGAAGTTTTGGGTCCATCATTCACAGAGCTTGGGCCCTGCCTACAACTCCTGCTTGCAGTAGGTTGACTGTTGCAATAGCAGTGTACATCTAGGAGACTAACATTGTATGATACATTTTAACGTATTTTCCTTCATAGGTTAAAGCTGTAAGCACGACTCAGTTTTTTTTTAATCCATTTACAGTTTCCTTTTATTTAATATGTTCCAAAAGTGTCTCTCAAGTGTCAAATTATTTTGGCATGCACACCACAACTACAGCTGTCAGTTCAGTTTAAAGGTCACTATTGTCTCTTTTATTAATATGTTTTGTGTGCTGGTGTTGTTTAAAATGGATTTGGTGATTCAGTTTTATCGCCTCATTTCCTTAGGTATGAGCCAATTTTTCATATTTGTCAACTGTTGTTGTCTTTGTTGCTTCACTTTCTGTCCCTGTAGCTCCCTGCGGAGGTCACTTCACAGGTTCAGAGGGAACTGTGCTGTCACCAAACTACCCACATAATTACACAAGAGGCCAAAGCTGTGTCTACGACATCTTTGTTCCTGGAGACTTTGGTAAGCATTTTAAGCATTATTTTCAAATTGCACAAGATAGTTATTTGTTTTGCTAAACTGCTGCTAATTTCCAATGTGTGGTGCTTATTTAAAGAAATATTTTAGCATCGAACATATAATGAGAGGAAAAGGACGAGATATAATCTTGTGTTTTCTGTGTGTGTTGTGCTGCTGCTGAGTATTTAGGATTATCTGTGAGAAATAGGGGTTTATACTCTTAAAGTTGGTCAAAGGTAATAAATTACTACCGAACAAAATGTTGAAACTTGCATAATTCATTTGACTAGAGTGCTTAATTTTTGTGTTTTTGCATTTCAGTATTTTCTAAGGTTGAATTTAAATGTTTTATGGTTGCAATTATTGACACACAAGTTAAATGCTTGTCTGCTGCAGGATTAATATTCAATCCCAGTATTCGTCCTGCAGCTGAATTGACTGAATTGACAAAAAAACAAGCCAGTGGTAACTTTGTGAATAGACAAAGGTCAGTGAGGGCGGCTGCTATCCCTCACAGTGGTGTGTGTCTAATAAAATCACATTGAATCAATACATACATGTTAGAATTCCAAACCAACATACTGTAGAGGAACTGTTGGCTGTTCTCCACTCTAATGTTGAAACACTGCCTGAAGAATGATAGTGCTTGGGCTTCAGCAAGAGGCGTGAAAGTACAATAGGATCAGGGAAAACAGAAATTGATTGTGTTGACATGAAAAATGCTCCGTACTGCAGGTAATGGAGAGGAAGGTCAACAGCGAAGGCCTGTGGGCAATAGATGGAGCAAGAAAATGCACCGGTGCTTAGTTTATCCAAGCACCTCTGTATATACATAATTCAGCAAAGATCTCTAGAAGACCTTGATGCGCTTCTGCTCAATATTCCATGTTAGTCATAAAGAGCTGCTGAAAACGTAGGCAGAGGTTTTTATTGTGTAAAGCCCTATGCTTATGAAACACAGATTAATCCCCCTGTGTGATGATCCAGCCCGACAGTTTACATCCTCTGTTGCCATCTCCCACTGCTCATGGAGTCCAGGAGCCCACAGGTCTCTTTTTTATTTTATAAATATTGCATACAAATTCAGTTCTTCCGTAAACTGCCTGCTAAAGCTTAATGGAGTGTGGAAGCTGCCAAGCAACATTCCCACGAAGGCTTGCAAATTTATTCCAGGGAGTACAGACGCAGAGGCTATTGAAGAGTCCCACTGATGATGAACAAGACTGCTGTGGTGTGGCTTGAGGGAAAACTATTTTGAATGGTAGCCCAACAAAGCAACTGAGGTTCACAGCTTGGGTAGCACAAATTATAAATCTTTGTCCTCAACCTAAGCTATGATGTGACAAGAAATCTTAAATTATCAAAAGCGGTTGTCCCTTTTTTTCCTCAGTAATATATGAATCTTTGATATAGAAGCAAGAGCCAGAACAGATAATGTTCTCTCACCTCACAAGTAAAAACAGGCTCTCAGCAGTTTTCTTTTTTTTGTTGCTGTAATGACATTCGGCAGATCCTATTTTCAAACGATATATATATAGTTACTTTTAGAAAACTAGTAGCTTACTTGTTTTGGAACAGTATGTTGCAACCACAGTACCTTTCTGACTTGTTTTATGTTAGTTATTTAACCTCATCAAGTTGTTTAACTTAATTATGCAAGTTAAATTACATAAAATAAGGTCAAGTCATACAGCCCAGAGTTTTATTGTTTTCAACTTCAACATGGAACAACTTGGACATAAATTCTGTTCTCTCTAGCACCTTAGCTGCTGGGTCTAGCCTATAGGCACTGTGTTGCAGGAATCACATTTCAGTGTCCAGTATACGGGTAATTGAAATTTGTTACCGCCTTGGGTAGAATCTCAGACGTATGTGTCCTAGTCCATCCCCTATATGACCGATAGTATACCATAAGCCTTTGAGACATCGTGTCAACCTGGTTGAACTGGCAGGAAAAGGTCAGTGGGAAATATCATCTCATGAAAGAGGGGGGATGGGGGATAGAAGGTGGATGTATGTTTTTTGCTGTCAAGGTGTAGCCACAAGGGCAGTTCTTCATGTAAATATATGTATTGTAAAATATGGCAAGCACACAGTGTCTCCAAGACCATTCAGCAGGGTTGGAGGTGGCACCAGGACATTTAGAATTAATTAAATCATGTGCTCTATATGATTATAACTTGGATATGTAATAATAATTACTTATGAATAATAATTACTTATGAATAATAATTACTTATGAATAATAATAATAATAATAATAATAATAATAATAATAATATACTTTATATAGGAACACTTTTCAGGGCACTCACAAACACAATACACAAGTTAAAATGATTACAGAAAATGATATAACACACAACCTTACAGCTAGACAAACTATTGCCTGCATATCACATTGCCATCGCCGTTCTGTAGAGGTTTCATAATAGGAAAAGTAAGCCTGATTGTATCTTTGCATCATTAGTCAGATCACAACTACATTTGATCTTGGTATGCAGCAAATTATGCAAAGTTGAAAGGGTTGCTCATGTATGATATTTTAAACACCCTTTAAGGCAAACCTGATTTTGTATAATGTGAAAGTTTTCACGTTCCCTGATCACGGCAGTTATAATACAGATGATTATTTTACAGTATAACAGGTTGTAAAAACTAAAAAATATTTAATTTCAGCTTTCCCATTTGTGACACAGTAAGACGGTTAGTGAAGTTTTTTTCATATTTGGCTCTCTTGTTGCTTGAGCAACTGGCTGACTTGTGAAGTACTGACAGTGCGCTTTGTCTGCAAGAGTAAATAACTGTGACAGCAGCACTCTCATTTTACTCCTGTACCAAGGTGAAGAATTCAGCATTCTTTATTTGTTCTAGCTCTTTGCTTTTATTGAACAGTAAAAACAGGCTGCCAGCAGGGGCAACCAAACCAAATGGATGATAGTAGTTATCATCTTGTTGCCTGGGGCAGCTGTTACTGCTGAGCCCTGCAGTGCAAGTCATTACCTATCGCTCAGATTTTTTTCTAATGACATGATTTTGCATGCACACATGAAGCACTAATAATGATGGCATACCAAAATAAGCCACAATTCCTTTTACTGCTGTTTTCGTCACACATACACTGTGTTTCTTGATTCTCTGACTGGCTGTCAGTGCAAGACATTGTGACAGCCTAAAACATTTTGGGATTGTTTACACATGTATTGGATGTTGGCAGATATTTTGTTCAGTAGTATTATAGTACAGTGCGCATAGATTAACCACTTTCAATGAAAGCTGTCATTGCTTCTGTCTGGCTGACTGAAGAAAACCTGTAGATAGGTTCATACCTCTCTGTTTCTGCCCTGCCATTTTTGTACCTGATATACTGACATAATATATGTACATAATAAACACCCATTCATAACATCATAATGCACCACATTGTAATCTAGTTCACTTCTGCCTGAAGCATCACCTCAGTCATACAAATATGTCTATCTTTTTTGAATAAGACTTGCTGAACCCACATGAAACATAATTACAATTTGAATACCTGTTTTCTGCTCTTTTCCTGTTCATGCATGTTCATAGAGGCAATAATGCACTGTAGTCTACTTTAAAATTATAATGATAAAAATCATAATTAAAAGAAGTGGTATTGCACATTGAACAACATACTTCAAGAATATTTTTAGTATAGCTGGTTAAAAGGCTCTGTTTTTTGCGAGCTATTATGTCATGTGTCTTACTTGTGTATGCTTAATACGAGCTTATTTTACTTTGCACCATTCAGATGTCATTAAGTTACAATGTGCATTTGTCTTGACCTTTAATGTTTAATTATTATGTCAAAAGTAATGGTAGTAGTCATGTTTCAAACAATAATTATGCTACTTTATAAAGAGATGAATTATTCATGACACCCAACCTTTGCCTTGGGCAGTGCTTGTAAACATACATACTGTATCTACTCTGCCCCGCGGGACTTCACTCTTGTTTAGTCCAAGTTCAGTGGCTAGTATAGCAGTTTTTGTTCAATATAGCAGTATATGGTATTTTCTTGCATACTAAAAAGGGAAACTAACATGTCAAAATATGTTGACAAGATTAAATCCTATTGTGTGCAAAGACAAATTAAAAATTCATGTGAACACAACATTTTTTGAATGTCAAACCATGCTTCAGGGTAGATTATTCTTTTTTTCAGCCTAAGTTTGTATTAGTTTATATTTTGCCCCCAGAGGACCTAAAGGAATTGTTTGTTTGGTGCATCCTCCTTTCTGAATGTTTGATGGCTCCAGAGCTGGGCCACATTTCACCAATTAGCAGGACCATCCATGTTGTTTCTTATACATATTTTTTTTTTCTCTTGCGAAGTAATGTGTTTTTTGTTTTGAAATGGATCATGCATGAAATATCCCCAATAAAATGTAGCAACTCTCACTCCATTAATATTTTACCTTAACCTTTAAAAATCAACAACAGATCAAAAAATCTCATTAAAATTCAGGTGATTGTCAGAAGCCATATGCATGAGTGAAGATGAAAATTAAAGCTAACTCCTAATACTCTGCAACAGCAGACTCTACCTGTGGACCGTCACAGTTGGCCCTTTACAAGGTTATGCAGCAGATAAAATAACGATTAAAACAGCATATTTTAATTGTGGTCAGCTTTGCAAAAATTGCACTTTATCTCAAGTTTTTGTAGTCTCTTGCTGGTTGGATGCTCATAATGAGCTCTCAGTGAATTTTATCTCATAAACACAACATTTAGCCACCTCTGTTTATCTACCCGAGGCTTTTTATCACTGCAGTGTGTGTGTTTATATAATGCCAACAACAACATATGCATATTGGTTGCCACAGAATGTGTCAGGAGGCGAGACAGGAGCACTGACAGATTGCAGTAATAAATCTGGGCTCTAACAAGATGGACAGAGGATGAGTGAGAGAGAGAGAGAGGTAAAAGGAGTGAGTCTAACAACGAGAAAGAGGCCCACAGATCTTGGTTGAATATAAAAGTCTCAGAGAGAACAAGTTAGCTGGAGAGAGTGATAATGAGTAAGGGAGTTATAATGAGCAGGACAGAGAAAGACAAGAGAGGGAGAGAGAAACAGAGTGCTGCCGAGAGCGATCATAAAAACATTGACCCCGGAGGCTGATTGTTGACTCATCAGGCATGTTCACTGGAGAGTGGGATTACGCCCGGGGCCAACCGACTACATGACATGCTACATCCCACACAAAAACCATTACCTTGTCTGTCTGCGTCAGTGTACAGTGTACACACTACTCTCAGTGTGATTAACCTTATATGAACTGTGAACCCGGTTCCAGCCCAGCCTTGATTTAGACCAGGTTTTGCCGGGGGGCTGCACAGGTACAACTGTCTGTGGATGTGTAATTGCAGAGTGTGCCTCTGTCAAACCTGAGTGTGTCAAGCACTCACATGAATGACTGCATTGACTGGATCTGACAACCTGTGGTTTTTCAAGTTGATGAGGTGTGGGGTGCCCATTGTGTGAGTGCAATGGCTTGTGCTGGTTGTCAGATACACCACTAAAAAGCACTGTATGCTGTTTTAAAAGTCAAATTGTAAAAAAAAAAGATGATAAAGACCCGAGTGCTAAATAAATAAATAAATAGGCAAAGAGTGCAGCTTAAGCTGGAAGTGAAAGAAACCAGTTCCTGTCACTTTTCTTGGAGTGACCAAGACTTATGGCTTTCAATCCACAGAGGGGAGTTTCTACCCCAAGACAGAAACCTAATGGACTGGATGCAGTTTGTGCCAAGGCTCAGTCATATACTCCCTGCCAAAAGGGCTGATGCAATTTCACTGTGATAATGGGTCATTAAAAATATATGTGTCTGTGCTGTCATACAATCCCTCTGGTTTCTGTAAATGAGGCTTGTGTATGCTGTCGTAGCCCAGAATCTCAGAGGGCCTCTGCTGCCACAAAGCAAAGACGACAGGTAGCTCTTCCATAATTCATAGCCAGAAGGACAAACATATGCTGCCATTTTCCTTACCTTTTGCTGTTGCCTGTGCTGTAAGTCTCTCTAACACCTTATCTGGGCTTTGTGCATATTTTGCCTTAAGGCACATGTAGTTAATGCAGTGGCTGTTGGCAAAAATGGGCTTGCAATGCATTCCAGTTCAATTATTGTAGTCACGCTTTTCACAGCAAGACCGATTGATATTTTACCTCTGTGAGTGCATGTGTTCCAGTAGGACCTCTGTCTTCCTCCTGTTTAAATTTCCTGCCATCATGGCTGTTTAACCAAACTGAGCAGAAATGTTTTATTACATATAATTCTACAGTTGCAAACAAATTGTGGTGATAGCAAAGAAAATAGTAACAAATGAGGAATGACAGGTGTTAAATCAGGAGGTCACTTGTCATAGACAGCACACCTGAAATGGGAATGAAAGAAGTTTTAATAATGCTTCAGAAAACCCAAAATGTTATTGTTCTTAATGTGACACACGAAAGGACAACTCAGACCTGACAGACCGTCATCACAGGGTATGTTTTGACCCACCATAGTGGGAAAAGCATGTGGGGGAACCACAAACATTAATGCTAAGTGTCCAAGGAAGCATTATCAACACAAGCTGATAACAACAGAAGTAAATACAGTTTCTGGGAGACAGAAATACCTAAGACAAGCTGAAAAAGTTCTTCTGCAATGAGTTTTTGTGGATTCTATGATTATCAGGCAGCCAGATACTCACGAAAATGAAATATCTATCCAGGTCCCAGGTTTGTAGATAGGTCTTGGCGGGGGTGGTTTCAGTGAGATTAGTTGGAAAACTCACCTAAAAAAAGACAAAAGAGCACAAAAGATTAATGGAAGCAGTTTTTAAGGGGGGGTAATTAAAAATGTCAGGCCCGCTTCTTCTTGACTGTTGGACAAAGTCCCTTTACGATCTTTCAGAAAGAAGGGAGAGAAAAAAAAGTTATGCAGAATCAGTTGAGGTTCCCTGAACTGCTCCCTCATTATACCTGAGACCAAAACCTGTTATTTTACTTTATTACACCATTTTAAATAAAAAAAAATTCTATCAAAACTGCCTTTTGAAATGTGAACATTAATGAGCTGGCAAGACTTTCTCGAATTTTAGCCATACCTGAGTGAAAAAGACTAACAATTAGATTTCTCTATTTAAATAGCACTCAGTGATCTCATAAGTCATGCATTCCAGCAGGACAATGCCACATAACAGGAATTTTCCTTAAAGCTTGTCACATGAAGATGATTTCAGCTCTTTTTTCTAGCTTGCTGACTGTAACTTCATCTCACAACCAGCACAGGAAATTTGACTGTATCACTGTCTCACTCAGATATTTAAAGATCCCACCCACTCAAAAATTTGTTTCATTTGTTTATTTCCCCTGAACCCCGAACCCCAGCAAATTTACATATGTGTTTTATACGGCTGTTTCTCAATATGCTCTATCCCTCTCAAATAACCCTAAATTAATATACAAACATGCCAACAACATAAACAAATAAAAGATACCAGTTTCATACATCTGCTAGTTGCTTATTTGGTGCACAGCAGACTCCTCAACTGAGTCTGGGTGTAACTGAGGCTCTAACATGTATTGCTGAAACTCTTCAGTGTTTCTCCTGTGCTAAAGTTGACCATTTGTCGCCAGCTGCTCCTTCAGTGGTCAGTTTAGCACAAGCTGCAGGCACAAAAGACACGAGGTCATCATATCACAGTTTTTTGGCGTACTTTTAAGCATATCTACAGAGAAACTTGAAGTCAAATTTTGCATGTGAATGTGAAGAACAAACTTATTTAACAGCAGTAACTGGTGATGAGTCATATATAACAAGCTGGCAGTCATTTAGCAAGGGTGAGCGGTTAGCCAGTTGGGTGGGTGATAATTATTGATATTTACATCCAAGGCAAATATGCTGTTTATTTTGCAGTTTTGTTTTTAAAGCCATAGACTGGAAAAAATACTTCTTCTGTCTATGTCTTTGCTGCTGACTTTTTTTCTATTAACACTTTTACGGTAATTTTAATGAGTGAAATTTACCTACCTATACAAAATAGCAAAGCTTTGCTCTTTTTAATACAATGTAGCATATAAACACATTTTACTATATAGTCTAAAGCAATTCTAAATTGTCTGTCTGGCATACACGATGAAAACATACAAATCAGTCTTACTGTGAGGCAACAGTGATAATTTCTGTGCCCTTCGACTAAAGTAATATTGCTGCTGATAAACATAACCCATAGGCAATCCAGGAGCAGATTGGTTTGTTCAGGTTAAATAGCAACAAAGAAGAAGAGGTCTCCCACAGGCATCGAAGAGTTATGCAGTTCAAAATGATCCCTAACAGTGTGCATGACTCTCCAAGAGCGTACGTCACTGCTTGGAGAGACGTGATTCATGGATGCTGCATTTATTTACAGAAATCTTTGTGGTCAACATCTCCTCAATAACATCTCTTTAAAGATATTTCTAGACTAAACAGTATTTCTCTGTTGCAAATAGTCTAGGTATGAGCCAGATAACTCACAAGAGGATCTCAACCTTGCTTTGTAGAAATCTTGTTTCTGGCTGGCATTCATGAGTTTATGATAATCCATCAAGTGCACACACCACACAAGTGATCCAGTGAGCCATGCTCATTTATTCTGTGGAAGAAAGATCAAATAGCAGAGGGAGGAGAGACAGAGACAGAAAGAGCCTCTCTAAGATTATGACATTTTTCTTCCCTGCTGTATTGTAATGATCCTATCTGCTGCACATGCCCTTGTTTTTGACAAGGAGAGGACTCCATCCCAAATGTCGAGATGATAAAGAAGCCAGATGTTAACTGAAAAGTGCAGGCAGGCAAAATTTGGTGAATAGACAATAGCATTAGGCCAATCAAATGTGTTGTTTGTTCTTAAGCCTCTTTTGCACTGCTGTATCTGATATTTTATTTAACCATGACAATATCGTTTTGAGGCCCAGCTCCACATCTTCAGGAGGTGGCCTGATTTAAGTTATGAACTTTGCAATCAGTGTCATTTTTTCTTACATTTCCATTGATATACTTGTGATCAGTCTTGGAAGAAAGCAATTAATTTAAACAAAATGGCCTCTAGAACAGCAAAAGTACCCCATACTTGAAGTCCAACTGTTGCTGCTGCATTAGTACTGGACTCAAATTACTCTCCATGTGAATGGAGGACGTTATTTTTTTAATCTTGATTTTTTGTGATAGGTAACCTTAGCTTCTGTGCTTTATTAACAAATAACAATAAATAAAATGACACAAAAAATAAGAAAACCAAGGAAACCAGGATAGGAACTTTTTACACAGGATATAAAATACTTTACAAAAAAGTAACAGTTGAAAGTTAGGCATGTTAAATGCACTTGGTTTGTACAGAATTGGTAAAATATTATGTTATTGAAATATTTTTATGAATACACTGAAAGTAAACTTTTATTTATTTTCAAGCCTTAAAAGAATTAAAGACACAGCTAAATAGAGACAAGGAAATCTGAAAAACCTCTGAAATATAGAATTATTCCCAAAGCTTAACTCTGTTCAGGTTATTTGCTGTAACCTGATGGTGTTAGGATGTTTATTTTGTTTGTTTGTTTTTTGTTTTTTGGCACACATTGCTCCCCTCTATACCATCTTAGCACTATGCAGACACTTAATAATGCTAGTTACTGACCAGGTGCACACATTAACTGACATAGTCTACAGTTTTTCTAATAGATACTCAAAACAAGCACTGTCACAAAGCACTCATCATCCCAAAAATAGTTCTTGGAAAACTCTCTCCAAATCTCTCTTTCCAAATCCCAGCCCAAAAGAGCACCTCTGTGATGTGGTGGAAAGGGATTTTCACAGCTTGAATGTGCTGGCAAATATCTACAGGAACTGTATAGAGTCACAATGAACTGAGAAGTGAGAAGCATCCCTTTGCTAAATCTATGCCTCAAAGAATTTAGAAAGTCTTGGTTGTTTGCTCATGGAACTTTGGCTAGGTGTTTCTCAACTGTGAATAAATGCGCTCTTCTTACCATCGTTTATTTTTCTGTGAATAATTGTAATGGATGAATTAATCAACTGATTAATTTAAATACTCTTCTGTATCCCTCAAAATTAGATTACCATCACACGAGAGTTCGATCAACCAGCAATTTTCCATTTTTTGCATTATTTAAGCCCAGCAGGCAAAGTGGTTTGATATACAGTAATGCACTGAAATCTTGAGCTAATACCCAAAGAGGTAAGCGATTAAAGCAGCTTAACTGCTTTTGGATAATTCAAGGTGAAGATTCAGGCATGAAAATGTTGTCCATTGTCCAAATGCATTGTGTTACAGCACCATGACTAGGCCCAGAGGACAAAAGATTCATCATAGTCTTACATAAATTAGGTAACAAGTTTACAATGATTTATTGACTTAATATCTGGACGTGATTACAGCAAAGGAGCAGATTGGAGTCATGCATGGCTGGCTTTGCATTAGAGGCAGAAATGAGCAACTCTGTACTTGCCAGAGTGTGTATACATGTGCACGTGTTGGGTGTGTGTGTGTGTCTTGGTTTGTGTTTTTACAAAGCAGGGGGGTGCAGCCTGTTCAACATAGCACAGTGCTGGTATGCTAATGCCACAGCAGTGAGCCGTCCCTAAGGGTAAAATCATGTCTTATTCAGACTCTGGTACAGCTATAGGCACTCTTACGGCTTAACAGATAAAGAAACAGGTCTGTGTGCACTACTTTGTGTAACTACACCTTTGCATGTGAGTGTGCGTATGTGAGAGTGTGGGCGCATTTGCCTTTGTTTTGTGGGTTTCGTGGCTGTCATTTGTCTTTGGTTGTTGTGTAGTCGATCTGTTTCATATCACACACAGTAAGTAGGCACCCTGCATATAAAAATGTAGAAACTATTATACATACTCCCACTTTTCCTCCTTCTCGTTGGCGCCATGTCTTCAGCACTATCATTTGGTCGGTCACCAGGCGGTCAGTCCGAACCACCATCTCTCGGGACATAAGGTGCAGCATAGCCTCTAGTGTCTTTTACGTCCCTCAGTTTTGCTTTTTTACTCTGTCTCTCATTCTCTCTCTTGCTGTGTCTTTCTTAGTTATGTTGTGGGTAAAATGGCTTTCCAGAGCTGTAATGTGGGACCACATGCCAGAGAAGATTCGTACAACTACAAAGTGAAGCCGACAGGAAGCTTCTCCATAATTCATATCCAGAGGGACAGACATGTTGCCATTTTTTTTACCATTAGCAATCGTCTCTGTTTTCATTGTGTTTTTTTTCCACCTTTTTCAGGTAGGCCCTGTGTGTATTTTGCCTTGAGGCATGTGAATATGGCTACCACATCTGCGAACACTGTTACTGGCCAAAAAAACAACTCTGCTTTCATTTAACAGTTTTAGACAGTGTACTCTTCCATGGTTTTGCCCAATTATAGTTAACCTGCATGTCCAGTTAAAGTTGGTATTTCAACTTTTTTGTGCTTCTAGCTGATCCACAGAACAGTGGAAGAATCTGCTAGTTTTAACGTGTTTAGCATTATTGTCAAAACTACTTGGTATTCTTCAATCTATAAAACTGATTGAGTCTAGGTTATTGTCCAAGTTTAATGCTTAATCAAGACACATCATTTGGTATTTAAACTGAGATCTCCTTCTTTGCTGTTAAAAAATAAACCCACTTGCCATAAAAAAGATGGTATCTCATACAAATAATTCTCTATGTGCTGGAGCCATATTGAAGTTAATTGTTACCATTATTCTTGAAAAGAACTCTTTTCGACCCACTCCACTGAATCAGTCAGGCTTAACGAGACAACTGATGATTGATTTTCTCGGAAAGTTGAAATATAACTAGCTTTTGTGAAATGTACATCTTCTCATGTAAATCAAACGTCTTTATGGTTTTGATATATTTCTTACAACTGCAGAGTATGTGATTCAGGTGTGTTTCAGATGTGTAACATATGACAAGGATGGCACAGTGTAGTCATGGTGACACAGAAGAGGTTTGCCTAAATGGTAGTACAAGCCTGTTGTGTGTACTGCCTCAATTAACCACCAACATCATAGCCGCTGTTTCCTAATTGTTGACAGATATCAGCTGGTGTTTGGGAAAAACACAATGAAGACGCTGATGAGCTCAGTTCCTCAGTTGCACCGAGAAAAAAAACACTTACTGGGGTTATGCAGAAACCGTCTGTCTTCATCAGAATGAAGGGTACAGACCAAACAGAGAGGCAGCACAAAGAGGAAGGGGAAGATAAAGAAATGTGGAAAAAAATAGGAAGCTTTTACATGATACCTGTGCATCAGTGGAAGAGGTTAAGGCTGTAATTTAACCTTTGGTTATGCGCACACATCTGGTACTTTTTTATGTACAATGGCTTATTCATAGACAAGCACATGTAAGTCTGCCATATCAGTTCATTTGGTGTGAGCAGGATCAGATTATTTTCAAGGAAATGTACACATTGATAATCAGAAATGCTTAATTAGAAATGTTCACTCAGGACATATATTTAATTAATTCTCTGTTCCTTATCATGAGCTCTCTTTAGTTTTCCTCACCCCTTTTTATGGATATGAGATTGAAAAATATGATCCTCAATTATTGATTTTGTGATAGCCTATTGTCCTTACATCAGATTAAGTAAAGGCTGTTTGATTAATAAAAATAAGAAATATTGAAGAGTCTGGTAACTTGTAAAGGTGTCTCATATTAATTATAAATCAAATTAAATATTACCCTTTTAGATTTTTACGGTGCATTTGTATGTATCAGCTCTGTAAATCACTTATTCTCCCTTGAGAGCAACACAGGTTTTACGCTGCATCTTAGCTTGTTGAACATGAGACCAAGCAAATGTTCATTGAGGAAAAAGTACATTACAGATGTATGTGTCTGCAAATGTCACTTTGGTCCTGTTAAATGTTGATGTGGTCCTGACTCTTCAGTACCACTAACAGCACTCTGTCTGCCCATGACATTTAGGCTACAGCCCAAAACTGTCCTCCTGCCAGGGCTCAGCCTGCCAGTGGAAGAGCAAATTTCCCACATAAATTTCATAATAAAAATAGTTTTAAAATATACACTTTTTTATATGAAAAATGGCACGACTAAATTTGATATATCTTGTGGTTGTGTGAAGTCTATTCAACACAAGTTAAATGCCAGGCCACAGCAAAGAGTTATAAAGTTTGGTGAAATATCTAATTATTGGTTGTTAAGAAAATGTCATATACTGTAAAAGTTTACAGTAGGTCAAAAGATAGAACTTTGCTTAAGAAAATAAATGCTCAATAAAAAGCATTCACCCAGACAACATATTGCACCAAAATTAATGTTTTTTTTTTCCTGCAACTGTTACTGCATATTCTGCGTTTTTATAATTTCTCTTAAAATTGGAGTGCAATTAATCTGTATTCTAAGGACTAATAAAGCACAAACTATCCAGATATGTGTGTGCATATTAAGTGTATGGCTCATTACCAGCTCAATAAAGCAAAGTGGCAGAGCTGTGTGAAATGAGTAGACAACATATTGCTAAAATGGCTTTATTGAATGGTTTTATAAATTCAAACATTATAAAAAACAAAGCAGGCTTTTTAAAAAATGAATTGACCTGTGGAAACATTCTGTCTGGTAAAATTTTCATAATTCTTAGCTATGATATCAAAAACCAAATAATATATACATATAGATAGATTAAAAAAATGTAAACATTTATTAAAAGACTATGATTCAGTAGCTGCATTGC
The DNA here is from genome assembly GCA_029814665.1 of Acanthurus lineatus. Lineage (NCBI taxonomy): Eukaryota > Metazoa > Chordata > Actinopteri > Acanthuriformes > Acanthuridae > Acanthurus > Acanthurus lineatus. The sequence goes on along the minus strand of JAPZDV010000020.1, from coordinate 17,249,327 downwards.
ACTGAAGCCCTCCAGAGAGCACAGTCCTGATAACACTTAAAAGAAATCATTGTCATTCAAAACATTTAACACATCTGCAAACTGCTGTTCTCAGACATTTGTAGAATCATTGTTATGTTTCTTGACTACCAAACATTAGAGGACAAATGTAAATTGACCCCCACAACTGACACTCCTGTGAATGAAGAATAATAAAAGTCTGCCTCAGACACACAAATAGATTCACAGCAGCACATCAGTCATATTGCCAGTGTGATTTTCTGTTTTGTTGTTTAGGATTCATCTGTCATCATCTGCCCAATGAAATTCAAATTTTGTCTCATAAAATAATCCAAACATGCATAATGCATCTGGTAAATGTGCCTTAAAACATTAAAACTACTGAACAGAAAGCATGCCAATGTGCCCAATTCTGCATTTGCAAACCAAATAGTCGCAAATACAGAATGTTAATAGATGTAAATATTTGTGATTTTGTCTGGCCCCTGAAGTGGCTGAATAAAGTATATGTCAATGTAAGAGTTGCAGTTAAACACACTAAGTTAAAAACAAGAGAATTGTTTATCCGGGGTGGGGTTTCCCCTGTGCATGGATCAGCTGAATTCATGCAGAGTAAGATAAGTCTGCTGCTCTTTGTGTCCCTTAGTGAGCAAGTATGGCATCAGTGCTTGTTAGAGGTGCCTTTACCGTGTCTTTTAATGTATTAAATCTTTAGGGATATTTATCATACTCAAAATCCATATAATTTACTCCAAAAAGAAATTTAGGCCACAAATTCTGACAATCATATGTTATTATAGTTTTCTTTTGACTGTTGTGCTTAATTGGGTGGGTAGAAATATGTCCATCTCAGGAAAGACATGCAAATTAGTTTGTATTCCCGACTCTTTGAGTAAAAGGGAGATTTCTAGTCAAAACAACATTAACCTCTGTGTAACTGTTTCAATGTGTCAGCTATGAAACAGCAGCAGCCAGACTCTCGACAGACTGAAAACATGAAATAGTTTAATTCTTGGCAGCTTACCTGATAATTGCCAAACTGAGACAATGTTGACATGCATATTCTGCATGCCTCAAAATCAACCGCCAGGTTTTCACCTTTATTTTCCTCTGTTCTTTTTTCTCTCTCACTTTATTTCATTGCAGTGCTCTTTGGTCAGTTTGTGGTGTTCCAGACTTTGACCAGTGATGTGGTGGAGATCTATGACGGAGCCTCCACAGATTCCCCTCTTCTCTCCTCCATATATGGATCACACTCTGGTAAAAACATCACTCTGAAATGCTTAGGCCTTGTGCGTTGTTTTATTTATGGTACCAGCTCAGAGTATGAATAGGCTTGTTTTGTCAAGCAGCGCTTTCTGTACTGCGAGCAAGGCAGCACATCCTCTCAGTTCAATTTAAATGAACTATGGAACTGTTATTTCCAGACAAATTAAAAATCTTAAACTCTGGCATTCTTTCTGCTGCCAAAGATGTGGGTTTTTATTCTTTCTTGCATTTCTGTAATGATGATATGATTAAATACAAAACATTATGCATTACAGTTGAATAAACTCCTAAGATTCCAATTAAAATAAAAAAGCACAGCAGATGTTTTAAGTTGTCACACTCTGTTTGATTAGACTGTGACACAATACAAAAACATACAAATGAATCAGATCTGCCACTTTCAGCTAAAGCACCAGGAATAAACTGTAGATCAGATCAGATTGTGTCTCCGTAACAAATCAAAAATTGCATATCATATCATGCAAAAAAATTCTCCTTACACAGAACCAGATCAATAATTTCCTTCTCATTCAGGATTAATTTATATTTAATAAGGTTATGCAGAGCTTATGTTCCTACTTTATCAATTATTGTCATTTTTATATGTTGCTAAGAGATGTGTTTACAGCATCTAAAAGAGTTGATAATGTCTCTGTGCATTTGCATTTGAATCCAGGCGAGACGCTTCCTCTCAGTTCTGGAAACAAGATAACTCTCAGGTTTACCACTAATGGAACAGAGACAGCCAAAGGATTTCATTTTGTTTACCAAGGTAAGACTGCTTCTTCTGATACGTTTTCAGAATTCTGATGTGCAAACTTATTTGGTGCATTGATTGCGTTTGAAGAAAAAGATATCTTAACCTTGGGCTCATCTCATAAAGAGCTATTCAGTGGAGCGCTGTGCCAGAGTGGCCTAGCATGGCTGAGCAGAGCAGGATGATTCAGAGTCAAACAGCCTATCCTGGCACGCCAGTTGAGAGTGACAAATGACATGCACAGAAATTCACAATTGCTTAACCATTTCTCTCTGCCTTCTTTGTCTTGCCATCTCTCCTTGTCCCTGTTGTCTCTCTGTCTACCACACCCACCACTCTTTGTCTTTTCTTCCTCTCATGCTTGCTTCCTCCCCTCTTGTCCCTAGCTGTCCCTCGGACAAGTGCCATTCAGTGTAGCTCGGTCCCTGAGCCCAGGTTTGGGAAGCGGATAGGGAATGACTTTGGCATCGGGATGGTGGTGCTGTTTGAATGCAATCCAGGCTACACTCTGCACGGCGCCAGCGCCATCAGGTGTGAGGCCGTGCCCAATGCCCTGGCCCAGTGGAACGGCACTGTGCCCACATGTGTTGGTAAGAGTTCTTATCCTTCGACACTCGTCTCACTCCCTGCTTGCATACACACACGCAAACATGCATGCACACGCACAATGACATTCACACACGCACACACACACACATCCAAAAAGATGAAGCAGGTGCACAAAAACAGTTGGTGTCTGTTTCTCATAGTCATTACTTATCCAAATGTCTGTTACCTTTTTTAAAGTGTCTGCCTAAACCTATCTCTGTTCCTGATAGCTTATACAAGAAGACAGATGCAAGGACCAAAAAAGAAAACAAAATGTCACATAAATTTCCTTCCCCGAAGTGGAAGTTCACAGAGAGCAGTGTAAAGTTTATATGCTGTACAGCACCACTCTCTTTGGCTAACTTATTCTAGTAGCATATCTTAAATGCACTACATACACTCTCTATCATCTAATGCATTTCAATAAAACACACTTTGAGTACAGGGAGTTTATAATACACTGTCATTTCATATGTAAATGTAGGTGAACAAAACATTGGAAACTGCCATATGATTTATGAATGTAACAAGAGATTACAGTGCACAGTAATACATAAGGTTCACTTTAATGATGCATTATGAAGACATTGCACTGCTATATATTATGCATTTATACACTGAGATACCAGTTACCACTTGAAAATATAATAATAGTTTGGGGCTGCTGTGTACAATGCAATACTCTGCAGTAAAACTAGGCTGTGTGATGCTGAGCATTGTATTTGATACTTTACTCACAATTTGCAAAGGTAAAGTTACTATAATTGAATTTTTTTTACCAAAAATGAACCCACTGAAAATTGTGAAACCTGAATATTTATCAGTTTTATAGGAAGTTTTAGCTCATTATTCAGCTGTCCAGTCATCAACTTAAAGGTATTTGTGCCATTTGTTCCTTAAAGCTGGGAGCTCAGTGCTCTATAGCTTTCATATTAGGTTGCAGGAGGCAACTGTTACAGTGGAAAGGCTCTAAAAACCCATTGTACCCTAACTTGCAGAGACAGACCCAGTTAGCCACTACAATAGCTAGTGAACACAATGCAGCATTTTAGTCAATAAAAATCCAGATATTTCCTTTAGTAGTCAGAAGAGATCAAAAACAGCTAAAAGGGAGTGAACATAAAACTTAGATTTGCCAGGTGTATGAATCCAAATGACCACTTATTGAACTCTGTAACTGATAGGTGTATGTAGGCAAGTGTTTGTTGTCATATTAAAAAGAAATTACATGTGAATTGTGTTCACAACTTGTTTAGCTGCATACGAGTGGCTGATAAAAAAAAAAACATCTGTAACTGTAGGCTGACGTATCCTTATCACTTAAAATCTGAATTTTTCATAATAGATATATGTTGAACTGCAATAAAAGCATGACATAATGCCCTCATGGCAGTTTCTTGTCTATTTTAAGTACAGAAATTATTTGAATGTTGTGAATCTTTTCAGTTGGCGAAGCTCTGTAATGACAAGCTTTGATGCCACAGGGAAAAGCAAGAATGAATGAATAAATCTTTGTGCTGCATATAATGCTTCAGTGCTGGTCAAAACATATTAATGCCATTCTTTAAATAAATTACCGACACCAGTGTTACTAATATTCCCTGAAGTTCAAAACACACAAATGCATTATTTAGGAAAAAAAAAAGATTTCAGTAAAACAGTATTAGGTATTTGATATGTGTGATGTTGTTTTTTTCATATTAAAAATATTAGACTAAAGGAGACAAGTAGAGAAAACTGGTTTATTTTTTTAGGAAACACAGAAAATCTTGATCCAGTAATTATATAGTTACTGAAGCACCAGGTTATCAGTGAAGCATGTGAACCATCATCTACTGAGGGAACCAGCATCTCTCTACATGGCTGTTTGGCAGACATACACAGAGCCATTCATATAGCATTCAGAAGACGTACACACATTGATACACATGAACAGATTTACATACTCTGTCTGTACACGCTACCTAACGAGTGTACATAACCAGTATTACCAAAATGTACACATATGGAAGGACAGGCACGCAGTCTCTCAAAGACATCCACATGTCTACCTTGGCAAGATAAAGAACTTGAGACAATGTTGGTAGAAATCTATTCAAGTCAGGCCTTGTGCCAGCCAGCAAATGGTCCCAGCCGGTGTGTGCGGGTGATATCAAGCCAGGGTTCATGTGAGTGGTAGGGGAATAACAGTGGCACGCGCAGCTCCATTTTAAACACAGTGATTTTTATCTGGAGATTGACTCTGGCTGCAGCATCTCCCCCAGCGGCAGTGTACTCGTCCAGAATAATGGATATAGTTTCATGGAGGCTTCAACAAAAGCACTATGCTCAATTAGTCAAGCCCTCTTTATGGGACATGACGTCATCAGATGCCGCTCTCCTGTGAGGTACCTTTGTTTCAGAACATACATTTCCTGATCCTTGTCCAGCCGGTGTGAACAGGCTGGTCATGCAACACTTGTTTTGCTTTCAATTTCAGAAATGCAAAGCAGCTGAAATAAGGCTTTGCTATTTAGATGTGCCAGCACAACTTTCTATCGTGATTAGCAACGCCTGAATGGATGCATAATGTCTGCATGGCCTTTTGATGGAATTTTATGGAAAATAGTTGACTTGAATAAACAGATGTCTTTGCTCTGCTTCAAATTGAGTTTGACATACTTTACAGTGAGCTTTTAAAAATGATATAACTGCAGCAAATCTCTAAATTTTTCAGTCTTATTGCATGAATGGCAGATTTCTTTAGTAAACAAGGGTGTTTGACAGGTTACAATAAAAGCTAAGTAGCTAAGTTTAGGATGATAGATATTTTGGTTGATAGATAAAATATTAGATAAGCACCATGTTCTGGTGGTTTGTCCCTGCACAGCTGAGAGCAAGCAGCTGAATCTCACGCACCAACTGGATCGTTTCTGATGGTAGGAAATCATGACTGCCCAGTATTACATAAGCTCACAGACTGCCACGATTCAGTATGCCCACACCATGGAATTCACTGTTGGCTTAAGCACTTTTTTAAAGGTGTCAAGCTTGTTTTTTAAACAGTGGATTCATGTTTTGAAATAGACTCCTAAGACCAATTATAATGTCTGAGTCCGGGGATGGTTTTGTAAGGCCAGGCCAGAGTTCTTCTCCGGATTAGGATGAGCGGCTCTCGAGGCCATGTCACTTTTGGTAGTTACTAAAGTTTCTGTAATGAAGTGGACTTAACTGCCAGTTTGAGGAACAGTGTATTTTCAGCACTTATTTAAGCATTTAAAATTCTTTTTTTATTTAAATGAAAAAAAATTGCACCACCCACTTCTCCAACACACTGAGAACACATCAAAGATAGCAATTTTTGTTTTGTAAATAGTTTTTGTCATACTTTGATGCTGCTCTATTTTGCTCACTATACTGTATTCCCCATGATTACTTTGACCTTCTGCCTAATGTTGGTCATTTTTTCCAGCCCTAAAAAATTCAATTCTGCCCTTAGAATGGGAGCAGCAAGATTTACTCCACATTAAGCCTCAATTAGGCTTCAGCACACAAGTCTGGTACAGCTGAGTTTGTCATCGATGTTTTCGCTTCCTTTCTTAAAGCAAACGAACCTTGAAAAAATGGCAATGGAGTTGACTTAAGACTAAATTATTTTAACAAAGCTGAACCTTTGCATTTAGAGTGAATAATTAAACTCTATTGCTTATACTAAACATAAAGGTAAGATAACAGACATTTGAGGATTCGATTTCTGTAAATAGTTTACATATTATCAAGTTTAGCTGTAGGAAAATAATTACTCCAATTGATTAAATGCAGTTTTTGACTGCAAATGTACCATTTGTAGGGTTTTTGTGTCCTTGACACAAACAAATTTAAAAGCCATTAGTGGATATATTATTGATGTGAAACACCAATGTGACACAGACATTATGTGCAGATAAGTTTTTGCTATCTTGATTGAAACACTTTTAATTAAAAGTTGCAGTGAATGCCCTGCATATCAGATGGTACTAAATAGTGTCCATAATGTGTTTAGTCCCCACGCTTGTCTTCCTGAGTAACTCTGACATATGAGCCTGCCACTGATTGAGATGAGTGTGGAGCATTCATGCTTTTATGAGTGTCATGATTTCTAATCTCGCTCAACCAATTACATTAACTGACAGCTCAGGGGACTCCATGGAGCTGTTAAATGATATTAAAATACTGGGTCTGTCCCAGGAAAGGGTCTGTTTCTTGTTGTCAAGATCATGTTCTCATGCTGTATTTTGTTAACCTTAAAATGATTGATTTATTCCTCAGACTCCTGTTCCAGCATTCAAGGTTGAATGTAATAAAGATCTTTTTCATTCAGTCTACTTCTGTGCTTCTCAATTAATTTTCATTTTAAATAGATTTTGAAGAGCCAGCAGGAAATGATTGAAGTCAAATCAAGATTAGTGACTGTGACAGTGTGGTAACTCCAGATGTTAGGTTTGTAGGAAGCACAAACCTTCCAGAAAGATTTTGCTTTGACATTTTGTCCATAGCACCATAGATTTTTTTCAGACAATAATTGATCTCTTTTTTTCCATTTGCTGAATAAAATGCAAAACAGCTATACGAGCTGTTCTGCTTCAGTTTTGATGAAGAAATTAATCAATTTCAACACTGACTACTGTGCATGAGATGTGTTAGCTGAAGATGACCTCACTGTGACAGGGATTGTATGAAAGTGTGATTGCTGTGAGGTACAGTGTAAAAGTAATTTTCTATAATGTGTCACTGGGAAAGAAGTGTGAGTGATAGGAACAGAAAAGTCACTTGGTACGATCACCCAATCATGTGTAGGAGAGTAGATACACTGTAACCTGTAAAATATTGATGAGTTTGAAAAAAAAATGGCAAGCTATCAGCTGAAATGATGTTTTTTTCCCACTTTCTCTGTCAGCCATTTTTTTCTTTGTCATAAGTAGCATATTTTCTCTTCCTCTTTTTTTGGAAACCTCTTGTCTTTCACATCAAACCCTCCAGTGGCTGATGAGTATGGAAAATGATCATTGACCTGTACAGGGTAAACCCTTGTCCTTGACAGATTACATCTGGTTCTAGTAGACATTGTACTACTCTGGACATCTGAAGGAGCCCATCCACTCTGACTGACAGCTTTTCCTTCCTGGTTTTATAGTAGACTGTTACATTCAAGCCCCAGGTAACCTTGAACAGCTAAGGACCGATGAACCAATTACTTGGTTGGATGCAAAAACAGATAGAAGGTCCATTGTTTCTGTGGTCTGCAGTTCAATAAGAAATCACTATCTTCTGCGTCAAGGATGAAGGGAAACAATGAATAAAAGAGTTGGTGCAGTTTAGTCACTGGGTTTGGATATGGACTTTTATTCTTCATCTTTTTGCAGTATGCAGTATCTGTCATTAATATTGAAATACATTTGAAGTCTTAACAGATGTGTGACAAACACACTCCAGCTGGTGACAGCGGAACAATGGATCTCAACAGAGCAAAGCGACAATGAAAAGCAAACACTTAAGCATTTGAGTTTTTTCTTTTGTGATAGTAGAAACATTCTGCTGAGTAAAATTTCATCAGCCTAATAGACCACTGCTTTTTGTTTGTTTTGGGGTTTTTTGTTTTAGCCAAAAGAACTACACTTCTAAATGAAGTAATAGCATTTTGCACTGTGTTTTGCCGTGTGTAATAATCCAAAGCATTCTGGTTTGCAAGGCTGGCTTAGCACAATCCTTAATGGACTAAAAGTGGAGCCAAACACTGTGTAGAACGTAGTTTGCTGGATACAAGGCCAATTGGCTGCCGTCTGAAATGCCATGAAGAAATTGTAGCTGTTATTGGCCTTTTTTCATTTTGATATTTACCCATGCTCAAATACATCACAGTGCCTGACAATATCATCACAGCCTGGTCAGTGGCTCCAATTCAACATTCATCTGAAAGCTGAGTGGCTTGATAAATATGTTACTTGTGGCACTGGTAGAAACAAGGTGCACTTAGAGCGAAATAGCATTCATATCTGATCTGATTTGTGCAACCTGTGAGAGATTTTATTACACATCAGGGTTGAAGCGAGTGAAATGCCTCAATGCAAAGATTCACTGAGTAAAAAGTTGAGATGATGTTTTGTGGACAAGGATGCACGTATTGACTCAAAAACTGTCTCAAACTGACTCAATGAAGCTAATTAACATTATATAGCATCAAAATAATGGCTATAAAACTCCTTGTAGTCCATGGAACTACATCACATTTAGATGATATTCATTAAAATGCATGTATTTGTGGTTATTTTGAAACTTGTAGAATACTAATTTTAAATGGTTGACTCCCCTATTGTGACCCCTTCCCACTCGTGGCTCTGCAGGGGCATGAGTGGAGCTGAACTTTGTCATGACTGATCTCTCTCTTGCCCTTTATCTAGTTCCCTGTGGTGGCGTGTTAACAGACCGCAGAGGCACTATCCTCTCTCCTGGATACCCAGAGCCGTATGCCAACTATTTGAACTGTGCCTGGAAAATCTCTGTTCCTGAGGGAGCTGGCATCCAAGTGAGAGGACACAGATGCAGAACTTAGTAGTATAATGTTTGATGAGAGATTAAAAGATTTTTCTCGGATGGATTCTTTTGCACATGGTCTAATCATCACACAGCTATTCATTTTCTACTTAAGTGCATTTGTTTTCTAAGTTTTTTTTCTTGCATTTGCTTATTTTCCCTCCGTTCTTTTTCGTCTGGATTAAGGTTTCTCTCTCTTTCAGATTCAAGTTGTGACCTTTGCCACAGAACACAACTGGGACTCGCTGGATTTTTTTGACGGGGTTGATGGCAATGCTCCTAGGCTTGGTAGCTACTCAGGTAAAACTAATGCAACTGACTGTTAGTTGTCAGCTCCCTCTTGATTTTCATCAGATGTCACAGGGCCCCAGTAGCAGACAGATGTGGTGATGGAGCTGATGACATTTGGCATGTCCTTTGAGAGTGCTGTCTAAAAACCAGTTGAAAAAGTCAAGGAAGAAAAAAAAACAACCCTTCT
>JAPZDV010000020.1:17211725-17239586 GCA_029814665.1 Acanthurus lineatus | reverse complement strand
ATCTCTTTTTCAAATGTGGCAGGCTAATGTGATGACAGTATTTTTCCAGTCATGTCATATTCTCTGTAATTAACCAGAATTATCACATTTAAGCTAAACATGTTGATGGACTCTGGATTTAAGTGAGAAAGATGTGCCAAATGTATCCATTGTCTTGACTTTATATTATAAGACATACGTGTACATATTAGGTAGTATTACCTTTATGTAGCTTCAGTACATGTTGTCGGTAACATGTTCTTATACAATGCACTTAAACTGCTCTTCAGAGGCAACCATTAGACACATGAGTTTTCCTGAAGTCATCTATTTTGTATCAAATCAGTCAGTCTACTGATTAAAGTGTCCTTGAACATCTTTGATGATAAAACATAGTTTTACTTTACATTGCAATTTGCAATGTGACCTAAATTGAGCTGTAGTGCCTTGTGTGCTGTTTCACTGGACTGTCAGAAGGGGGAGCAAGTTATTCAGATTAATGCAATGCTACACCAAAGATCTACAACTTTATTTTTCTTCTCCATTGGCAGATAAAAGGGCACATAGAAGTTTGAAAAGAAGTATTGATGAGTTATTTTTGCATTTAAATCCTTCTAGCTAACAAATACTCAAACACAGCTGTTATGAACATGCTGCAATTTTAGTTGAGACCCTGCAGCAAATCGTTCACAGTCCTTTTTTTTCAGAGCAGGCCAATATGATGAGCTCATTTCCTGGTTATGAGCTTCTCAAGCAAGGCTTGGCAGCTGATGTTGCACATCTTTGCTTTCCACCCACTTAACCTAATATCATCATGCATTATGTACTGCTCAGATGGTGCCTTGATGCTTCATGTTAGGCTGCGAGAGGGAAGGAGAAGTAGCACATAAAAACATTTCATTCATTTTTCTTGGGGAAGAGAACTCCTTTTTTATCAAATGATTTGTGTTCATGTAGAACTAGTTCTGTTTGGCATTTGATGCACCATGAAAGTCCAAAGGTACTGTCTTGCTTCAGAAGCTGCAAATATTCTATCAGTTGCAGTTTCTGTGCTCTGATGTTAGGTGCAATCCTTTGTTAAAGCCATCTTGAATTGAAGTGTGCTCCAGTCACTTACTTGTGGCTCACTGTTTGAAGTTCGGAGCCTTTTATATTAACAAAGCACCTCAGATCAAAAACACAGGCCTAAAGCAGAAGCAGCAGCAGTTTCCTTTTCCTGGCTTATATCTAATGAGGAATTACTGAATCGGAGGTTGTGTTTGTTGTGTCAGTCTGTTATTGTCTGTGTGTGGGCTTGCAGTGTTTTGTGTCACAGGCAGTGTGTGCAGCTGTCTTGGCTACAAGGTGTTTGGGCAGATGGATGACCAGACCACAGTAAAGACACAGAGTTAAAAGAAGGTACATGTAAGAGCCTTATAGTTTATCAGTCCATCCTGATTCTGTGGAGGTGCCCAGTGCTGAGCCACACCCTTCATAACAACATTATGAGACAATCTGAAATGGATGGGCAGGATGTGAGGGGATTAAGTGGCTTTTTCAGGTCTGTGATACAATGATGGTTGCCATTTGTAAATACGGTTTACTAACATAGTTCTGATGAGGAGTTTAATGTTTTTTTTAAATGTAATAAAATGTTTTTGATCTAAAATGACACAGCTGTAAATTAAAACTGTTTATTAAGGGTAGATAAAGTTGCAGGGTTAGTGAAAGTTTGGGGTTTTCCCTTTTGTTCTGGCACAGGGCCTCTTGCCGACTGGAAAGGCTGACAGGCTGCTGATGAGAGCAGAGATCGAGAGGCAGAGCTAAGACATGACTCACGCACAAAGACTCACTCCTCATTGAGGCAAATGAGTTTTATATTTCTATTTTCCCAAGTTTTTTTCTTTTAAATGTCTTCATTCTGATTCATTTTTTCGAGTTTAATTAGAGAAACAGTCGATATTATACTATCTTGACCCATTCATGTTTCCCTCTCTATGATTTTCAGTAGTCTTTGTATGTCTTCTCCCTTTTCATCAATCTCTATTGTGACGCCCGCAGCTGCAGCTCAACAAAAAAAAAAAGAAAAAAAAAACCAAAAAGCATTCAGCACACAGCTATTGTGGGCTTGTACCATAGGGAAGTGGACCCTTTGCTAAAATGCAAGCACAGAAAATAAATAATGTACATTTTAGAGAAACTTTCTTCACTCTCAAAGACTCTGCTTTATTCAGTCGTGCTTAGTCTCAACTATCTTGTAAAACAGAAAACCTTTTGTGTGAGTGAAGAAGGACGGATATCACTCCTGCAACTGAATGTCTCATATTTCATATTAAGTACAGAGAATAAACCTGTGGGTGGAAAAACAGGGCGAAGAGCATATGTGGACTGTGAAGGCTTTACTTTTTGTGCCTTGAGCCCCTAAGTAGAGACTTTTGGGAACCTCTGACTGACGCCATTTCATTGCTTCTCCAGCTATTTTTTTCACTTGGTACAGAATGAGGAAGAATCACAAGCTTAAACTTTACAGCAAGTGGAAATGCAAATGTGGAAACACTTAAACATCATTCCAGTTACTTCTGCAATTTAAAATACTCCTGATCTGGGTCACATGGTAATGAGTTTCCCTGCAAGCAACAACAAAAACTATAACACAATTCCAAAGTATTTTACAAGAAAAATAATAAAAGAAAATCAAGCAATGACAAGAAAAACATGAGTTTAAAATATAAGGGGAATATAATAATGCCTAAAGTAGATGAAAATAAAAAACAAAAACAAACTTTGTATAATGCCATGACTCCCATTGACTTATACAGGTGCGTGTCATAAACTTGGGCCTGAGGACATGGGCATTTATTGTGCAGGAAGGGGAAAATGAGGTAAAAGGCCTATGATCAGTAGAATTATGGGAAATATATAGTTTTTCTTTGTTTGGGGGTGAAAATCAGGACATCTATTTAACAATTCTTTTGTCAATTGTCTCTTTGTAAACTTCATATAGTGCAACACCAAACTGCCGAAATGCCTTTTTTAACCGTTTTCACTCGCTTTTGTTTAACAATTTAACTTGCTCCCCGCTCCACGGGACAGTACCACGGCTCGAGTTTGGCTCGAATTTGACGTCACTCCTGCTTTGCATAATCACCAGTCTCGCGGTTTTGATTGGAGCGCTCGCGGGATTAAATCTGCAGTTTCGTTTATGACCCACCACCACGCTTCGCCTTCAATCTGCCGCCTGACTCCTCTACCACTTAACCCCCTCCCAACCCCCCCACCCCCCACCCCCCTCCTCCCCCAAGCCTCCCCGCCCCAAGTCCATCCTTCATGAAGGGAAGTAGCCTTCCGCCGCCAGCCGCCGTTCAAACGTGGAGGGAAGGAGACGGAGAGAGACGCTCGCAGCTGACTGCGCGGCCCCATTGTTAGACCAGTGAAATTTACGGCTCTGTCGACGTATTTAGTGCATTTTACCTCGGCGCTGGATCGAAAGGGAGGGACTGTTTGTTTCTCCAGGAGTCTCCGAGAACAGAGCCAGCACTTGTAAGGTAACGTTACGGGGGAATTTACTACGATGTAACGCTTATAGCGCGAGCCCAATTATTTAAGTTAATGCTGCATCACCTTCTCGATTCTGTGCATTATTTTTTTTATTTTACCGTTAAGTACGTGAAAATTAAGGCAATGCTTAGGAAAGCTCTCTCTCGCTCTCTTTGGGTCTGTCTTCAAATGGAGCAAACGTGAATTGTTTTGTAGCCAGCCGTCCTCTTTGTAACGTGGAGCGGCCAGTTTGTGGCTGGATAAGATGATGGAGGTGCAACATTAACGTTAGCATGACAAGAAACGGCTGGGCGGTGGTTTCAGCGTGTGTTACGCTCTCAGAAAACCATTTATTTTGACGTACAGTTGTACAAGACTCGACTGGCGCTGTCTTAGTTAAATCAGGTTGATCTTATTGACTGGCTGCATGTGTTTTTTCTCAACAAGCTACCCCAGCGTATATACAGCTATTGTTCTGTGAGGCTAAACTGGGCCCTTTTCGAAACCTGGCAAAATTCAGCGTGTTTCTTCCCTCAGAAAAATTATGTCATTAAAGCTCCACTTAAAGCTTGAAAAACACATGGAAACTCTCAAAACAATAGCCCACAAAGTAGCGTACCGGGACCACATTTGAGTCGTTTGCAGTCGCCAGAACAACATGATACATAACAGACAATGATGAAAATTTTGGACACCGGTGTGACGTGTTTTAAAAGTCGTTTAAAAAAAAGTATCTGCTTCTTTTCAAAGATTCTGGGACGTAGGAACTCTTGGCTCTCATTAGGCTGATTACTGATCAAAAAATAAAAAATCTCATCTGGGCGTTCAGACTCCCAGTTTATTGGGCTTCCTGTGGGTGTGTTATGTGGTGTTTATCATTCAAAATAAGACAAAAATCACTTTGCCAAAACAGTATCACCAGCACGTCAAACATCACTGATGTATTGATAAATTTGTAGTAGCTTGCACCTTGGATTTCAGTACCTTTTTAATGTATTGGCAACTTAACCATACTCTCTTTTTTCATGTTTGCATTTCTGCCCAAAGAGTGATCTCATTCTCAACTTGGCACAGCAACATGAGAAAAAAAGAGGAGTAGAGAGAGCTCAGAGGCAGACTATCAGACGGCATCGTCTGCAGATCTCAGTGATAGAGGGATGCTGTTTTGGCTCAAAGTGTGCATTGCATAATTACTGTGGCTGTGTGGGTGTGGTGGGTACAGTTAGGGTGTGGGAGCAACTATCCTTGTGATTTGACACGCAGATGCGCACTCAGGAGTGCATCACTTTCTGAAGCGCTTTGTTGCTGTTGTGTATGAGTTTTTGCTTAGAAGTTTATCTACACCTGAGTGTGGAGCCAAGTGTGAATGACATATGCATGGTCACTCGCACACCTTTCCCTCTCACACCTTTCCTGACCGTCTGCTTAAGCTCAAAGAGCTTGTTGGAGGTGTTGCGTCCCAACAAAGGCAATCTTTACTATTTCTTTGCTGTTCATCTTTAGAGTTTGACTTAGCTTCCATGTTATTCTGAGCCCCACTGACAAGATGTTTATGAATTCTACAATTAATAATTTTTTTTTCCTTTTTTAAATTTTTGTTAAAGCACAAAAAATGGAGAAAAAATCTTCCGCCTCTGTCTCTTAAAAGTGACTAAAAAAACAGGACACATTCCTATTACACCAATTGAAGTATTCCATGTTATAGATGTATGAGATCCGGGAGAGACAGCACAAAGTAAGTTGACTTGTCAACACCAATCACAGATTTAAATCATTATTATCATGTTAATAGCTATGGGTGCCTGGAATGTAACAGAAATAATGCTCAGTGAATGAATCAAATTAAATATGTCCTAAGTTCAAAAATGTGTTTATTAGAAATTCTCATTAAATTGAGAAAAGTAACTATGTATGCAATGTATGATTTTGGGTCTTCTGAAGGGGGCCTAGTGTGTATGGTATATGGAACAAGTTCATTAAAATTAATTGATATTTTGCATCTCTTTGAGGCTAGACTATCTTCCACATGAGCAGGAATAAGTTCTGTTTGACCTACATGATCTGTGAACCCACAGCCTCTGCCGGGTCCAGTCTCTGAGCTTGGACACAGCCTGTATTTGTACACTGCACAGTCACTTCCACTTCCTACACCACTGTTTGCCTGTCCTCTTCCAAAAGGCCAAGGCAAACCAGGAGTGAAGCTTGCATATAATTCTTGTTACAGTGCATCCTACAACCTTGAGAATGCTCTAGGGATTGGACAGAGTGTTTTTAAAAAAGGAAAACTGCAACTATTGTGTAAAGGTTGTAGTAGTTAAAAAACCAACAGTGTGTGTGTCACCTATATGAAGTCATCTGTAGTGCATAGACTAAATTATCTACAGTATTAGTACAAGGTCATACATGGAAATGTTTTACATGGTATTCATGATAAGACTATATTTTTCACTTCACTTAATGTTCTTCCTATTTCCTCTATTTTATTTGTTGGCTCACTAGATGTAGTTTATTTTATGTTGTCTCTCACTCTTGGTATGTACTTTTACTCTCTGTAAACTTTACATTTCCTACTTTGATGACTCAGGGCAGGTTGTGGTGCCTAAGTGGGTGGCTGCAGTTGTTTAATTCCAAGCATGGCTGTCTGAAAGATATACAGGTTGTTGACATAGCAACATTTGCTTTAATGTTACTGTTTCAAATGTATGCCACACTCTGGAAAACAGATCAAGCCTGCCTCTCTGTGACTGAGTGAAATACCTGTTTGGGATCGTCACTGAAACACCCACAATACCTTAAATACTTTCTACTTATTACTTTAAGGCTTTTTTTTCTAGCTTGTAGAGCCAAGTTAGATTTCTGCAACCTTTGCCTTTTCAGAAAAGTAGATTTTAAAAAAAATATCCAGGATCAAGGTCTGCAGGGAAAAAAGAATAGTTCTTTATCTTCTAATCTCATATAACTCAAATGATGTCATATATGGTTGGATTAATAAATATAAGGGCTGATTTGCGTTTATTCAGCTTACTGCGGGTTCATGTTCATCACGGCAACAGCTGTGAGAGGTCATGATTGTTGTTGATGTAGAGGTCAAGAGTTCAAATCTGTTGCCTAACCCTAACCCACCATTATCCCACAGTCTGACAGTAACAATACTCTCTGCTGTATCAAGTAGCATCAGTTTCATGTTTTTTTTGTGACGTTGGAGCAGATTTTGATGCAAAAAGCAAATCCACCAAATATTAACATGTTGTTTAATTATTGCAGCTTTGTGTTTATTGTAAAAGTCTCCAGTTCAGGTCTGCAGATATTTATTATCTTTATGACTGAAGTTCTTGATTTAATGCTGTTAAAATATCTTATGTCAGACCAACCATCCAGATCCCAAAGTATTTCAGTTTACTCTTGCATAACTAACCTGGAAATATTTACATTTTGAAATATGGCACCAATAGCCTAAATGTTTGCCTGTTTTGATTCATAGAAAGCCGAACAAAACGTAAGTGATTATCAAAATAGTATCAACTTGTGAATTAGTGGTTTAAGCTCTAATTTGGTTTATTGAATATCTTTTTGGTAGCGATAATGATAAACTTAAATCTGCAATGACTTTTTTAACCACAGAGATGCTGGCATTCTGCAGCCTAAACTTTGTCTGACAACTTGTTCAAAAATTCAGGACAGCTAAATAGAAAGTACAACCTCAGTGCAGGGCTGAACATTTGCTAGGAAATCAGCTGCTTATACAGCATCCAACTACCGTCGGTCTCAGTCCCACACCTATTTAAATTCAATCCCTCCCTGCTTTACAGGTCTGTTGATGAGGAAAATGAAGGTTGTAAATGCATTTCCTCCATTGACTCTTCAGGTTTTTTGTATATGTTATGTTTGCTCTTGGCTGTCCAGCTGTGGGATGGTGAGACGGGTGGTGCTGTAACTCTCGTCACTGTGGTTTGGTGGCTGGCATTCTACTGCCCATTAGGATAAAGTGCTGTACGCTTGCGCTGCAATTTTAGGCACTCAGTCTGTCTGAGACTGTGAAACTGGGCTCAACACACTATAATTATTGAAAGAGTAATTCAGCACTTTTATGGTTTGTTTGTAAGTTCACTTTGGTAGCCTTGAATAACATCACATGGACATATTTTGCTGTAAGTGTATGTATGTATGTATGTATGTATGTATGTACCCTACAGACACGTATACAAAGCTGTACATATTTCAGCAATAGCATTGTAAAGTGCCCCTTATTTTCGTGTAAAAAGAGAAATAACTGTTGACTTTGGTTAGTTATTACAGTTAGTATATTAATTATATTAAAGTATATTAAAAATTTTCCATATCTGAATGAATTTTCAAATTTAAGGTGACAGCTAAAGCAGATAAGGCAAAACTTGTGTATGTAGCTAAAAACTAGTATATTTTAACTTAATTAGACCTAATAGTGGATGTTGATTGTGTCTGTTGTTTGCCATGCATAGCAGTTGTTTCCACTGGAGCATTACTGTATAGTTTGATCTATTTAATTATTGATCCAAGTCTGAGGTTAATCAAAATCCACAGAAGCTTTGAGAGAATGTTTTTGTTTTGCTGGCTGGGCATATTCTGTTATCTGTTGATCTTCTCACTTCTGTGAATGAGAAAGTCATTCGTGTGCTCAATTATTGGTTTGAGTGTCTGTGTTTGACACAGTTTAGGAATGTGACTGTAGGTTTTGGTGACTGTCAGAGACGGGTAGGGGAGGTGTGGGATCACTGTCCATCTGGCATCAACCCACCCTGCCTATTCAGAGGCACAGTAACTGATCAGGCCCTCTGGCTCTGCCGCGTTATATTGACTATCTGCCTGTGTATAGCCCATTGGTTGGTGCACAGAACAGTAGCTGCTGACTGGCGTTAATTTGGCAAAACTGATGTCAGCTCTGGCTTATATACAGCCAACCATCCTTGCTTAATTTGGTTATTTCCCCCTCCTTCTAATTTCATTAGCTAGTTGACAGACGAGAGCAAGGGGAAATATGGGGAAAACGGGAGGGAGAAAACTGGTATGAGTATTTATGTTGCAGTACATCTGTTGAATTTTTGCTTTATTTCATAGCCATTATTTTAACAGGGAAGGAAGGAACAGTTGTTGGGTTTAGTTGGTTGTTGCTAGCAAATCAACAACCTTTAAATCCCTTCACTGATCTAAAAGTAAGAGAGAAAGTACACCTGATTAATATTATTGCATTATTTAGGTGTTTAATATGAAAGACATGTCATCCATTCCCATTGTAACCCTATAGCCTATACAGTATCCCTGGGTACTTTAGTGTGAAGTTACCCATGCCAGCTGCTCCGTCCTGTTACACGAGTTAATCCACTCAAAACCCACCCCCACACTCCCTTCAGCATTATGCCCGTGGGGGTTACATGGTGCTCAGTGGAGACAATTGGGTGTCTTCCTGCCCTCCCCCTTATACCATAATGTTATGCTTAATTATGCATGCATTTAAGATTATCGTTTTTATTGTTGTTTTAACCAAAACTGACTACATGCAAAAAAATATGTATAGTCTCTCCTTCCCTCGGTTTGTGATACCACTCTACTGACCCAGTGTCAGCCCGTCCTAGTGGCAGAAGGGCCTAGTTGGTTCCTTTGTGAAAATCCTGCCAGGTTTAGAACAGATTGCAACCCATTTCCTTGCAGCCTTTAAGACCACTCCACTGCCAGCAGCCGCCGGTCCAACCCCATTTGACTGCCATTCCCTTCAAGGCTAACTGGCTTAGTCCACTTTACTTGTAGCCACATTTAACCACCTGCTCCTAATGGCCTTATTAAGTAGCTTACAGTCACTTAGCACATGTTAGTGTCCTGTATGGAATTGATTAGAATAAGCTGCATGCTTAACCTCAAGCCCGCCCCCCCCTCCCTTTTTTCTCTGCTAAAAGAAATGAATTTTTTTTTTTCCCACAGAGCATACAAGCAACTTGTCAAAAGTTATATTTTTGTTTTTCTGTGCACAAAGAGCAAAGAGAATATTATAATTTTGTGTGATTCCCATGAAACTCTTACTTCATTAGACAAGGAGGTCTTACAGTTATGAATTAAACTTTAAGGATTAAAAAGTGGGTTTAGATGTTTGACTTGACAAGCTGTTCATCCAGGCTGGCTATCTCTGCTGTAGCTGGCCTCTTTAACTCACTGAACAGTGATTCTCATTCTTCCTGTGTAGGCAGGCAATTAAATTAGTAGGATAAAATGACAAATAACCCAGAAAATGCAACCAGTAACCCTGAAGGCTAAGAGGTAATGTTATTTAACACTATTTTTAATACAACTCAAATTTTGTTTGGACAGTACAACCAGAAAGATTTCGGACTTACACAAATTTTACAGATTTGTTAAAAAGGAATTACTGGATAATGATTGCTCAGACACTGGATTCAACACCAGAAAAAGAAAGTCTTAAGCAGTATCATGATAAAATTATGTCTGAATTCTGATTTTCAAACCGTGCTATTGATATGATACCAAATATTGCCAAGCCCTACTAATGCAACATAATCTTGGATGAAATAAGATGATATGGGGCTTGTAAACTTGTGAATATAAGATGCATTTAATTTGACAAATGATTTTCCAGCAACATATGCCAGTATGAATAAAAAGTATCCCTTCCCAGCCATAACTGTAACAGTGAGAGACTTGATAAATTGGGTGAAGGAAAGTGTTAAGCTGTGTTGTGACTGTGGGTGGTGTTTTTACTGTTGTATGATTGCATGAATGCATTATCAACTATACAGGATGTTGACAACAGCCAAGAAGTCGGAAACAGATAGTTAATGTGGGGGGGTTGCTTCCTTTTCTTTAGCATAAAGCAGCCAAAACAAATGAAAAGTGAATGATACACACACATTAATGGAGAGGTTTTTATGTAGTTGTGTTTTTCAGTGTATGGCTTTATTTTCACAACAAAAGGTTTTTTATTAATAAGTTTTCATTGTGTATAGTGTTTTGGCCACATTTCACTTACTCACTTACTTTCCTTCAAATGGCAGATCTGAAGGAATCCCAAATGGCAGATCTCTCTTGATATTACAGTATGACATTAGTTGTGTTTAGTTTTCCATTTATTGTAACTAATTACAGAATGGAAACTTTTGAGTCAAACCACATTAAAGACTTGTATCAGTCTTGCATTTGACTCAAAAAATGCTCTACCTAATTCCCGAGCACAAGCCTGACCCCATCAATCTTAATTTCAGATGTCAAAAGTAAGTTTTGTAAAACAATCTTATTTAAAAGAGGGATTGAGGTAAACACTTAATATTGGCCCTGTTTTTGAAATTCCCTGTTGGGCTTCATGATGTACCATGTTTGTGTTTCAGAATGAGAGAGAATTGCATAGTCTCTTGGTGTGCTGCAACAACTAGTCACCAATGTGCTGTACATTCTAAAGCCTTCGGCTCATGTGCTCTCTGCCTCTCCTGTCAGCATGCTTTGATACATGTATGTTCCAACAGCAGATTGAATTTCAGCTTTTTTCTCTCTCCTTCTGTCACTCTGTATTTTTGTGAACTCAACTCTCTCTTAGTGATACAGCAAAAACAGCACTACTACCTTGTATGGTCACAGGGAGTAGCAGAGCTTTACACACACAGCCTCCCATATCTCTGAGTCAATTTTCCTACTCACACCTTAGACAATTTTAAGATTCTTTGTAGATAATTTTCAGGAAGTTTCTGGAAATTTTGTAGTAGAAGTGGTAGTGGTGGTTTTAATAGTAGTTGTAGTCTGATTGGATTGCTGATTGGAGTGAAATAAGGCAGTTTTTCATGCGTCTGGTCTGTTCCTTTGAGACTTAAGGCTTGAGATTATTGTTAGGAAAACCCCTCCCTTTCTCACAAATACTTAAATCTCTTGTTTAGTTCATCATTTCACTGCATAAACCGATGAGCCTTTCATTCTTGTCTTACTCGGTTGCATGTGCACACAAATGCACAATACTGCCTGTGTTTCTCCCTATGTACATGCCACTCGCCAGAGCAAAGTCAATGAATAAACAGACAGAGGCGCTTCATATCTAAACAGTTTTACTCCACTCCACTTACACTGTCTGCTGAACACTGCCAGAGCTGTGACAACAGGAAAGTTCCTCAGGCCAGCTTCAGTTTGTTTTAGATGTTGAAAGTCGTGGTTCCAGTATAAATGTAGAAATGAATGCCTGTGGAATTAAAAGAATGCAGGAAGTGACAGGCCACTAAATTCCAGATCTCACTTTTTTTTTATGTCTGCATGTGTGTACGTTTGTGCATATTACAAATAATGCACTTTTCTTCCCACACATTTTGCTGCTCACTCACAGTCTGCTCTGTTCAATGTATGTAGTGCACACACATCCATTGGGCTCCCTCTGACCCTTTCACTCCCTATGTCACACACATGCGTAAAACACTAAAGCACAAAAACACACGGCCAGCTGTCACTGTGTAGCCCTAAGGAGTCTTGAGGAAGTCAGCAGTGCTGGAATGTGGATGAGTTGGATGTGCTCTTGATACCACTGCCGCTTTTGGCATGCGCTTTTAACCATTAATCATCTTGGAGCAGATGCAGCATTGATAAGAATCTTAAAGTAGAAACACAACATTAGGCAATTAAGTGGCTGGTTTAAAATGAAAACCAAATCTGCAGTACAGGATTGAGTTTGTCATTTTAATGTGACTTAAC
Organism: Acanthurus lineatus; assembly: GCA_029814665.1. Lineage (NCBI taxonomy): Eukaryota > Metazoa > Chordata > Actinopteri > Acanthuriformes > Acanthuridae > Acanthurus > Acanthurus lineatus. Next base: position 17,227,385 of record JAPZDV010000020.1, on the reverse strand, counting down.
TTTTTTTTGATAAACCTATCAGTCGTTTTGACCATTACATGTTAGAATGTTGTATCTCAGTTTATTTCAGGGAGCCTGAAGTTATTACTTCCAATATCTTGTTTTGTCTGACCAATTTTCTAAAATCCCAAAAAAATCAGTCAGTTTATTATAGATGTCCAGGAAAATAGAACAGATGTCATCACCCCCCCAAAAAGTTTTTTTCTATTGATCAAATGATTCAGTACTAATTCCAGGGGCACATCAAGAAAATTACACTTTGAAATGGGTAAAATATTGTTCTTATTTTTCTTCTCATGTTTGTGTTGCATGTGTTTGCATTTACCCACAGCTTAGACACAGAAATGATGTGTTTCACTGCTAAATTGTTTTGTCTGTTTGTGAGTTTATATTGACACACAGCAGTGTGGGGTAAATCTACAGATGACATTAAGCCCAAGCATCAGTATCAACAGCCCTCCCCCCTCACCAACACATCCAGCAGTCTCCTCGGTGCATTCAAAAGCCCTGCCATGTTCTCAGCACAGCTAAATCCCTATCTGCTTGTATTAGACACAGTATTAAAAGTGACCCATTTTGTCAGGCCCCACTTCTAATGTCTGAACATACTGAGCCAGAGACTGAGAGACAGGATACGACAGATGTAATTAAACTGCTGCAAGACAAAGTTCAGGAGTAAGATTAAATGACACACGAGGCCATATTTCTTTAAAAAATGCAGATATCACTTTAAAAGTTTGTTAGAGGGAGTCTGTCTAGACGCAGAGAGAACTTAGTGCCCTTAGCAGTATTTACATTTTGTTTCTTCTTATAAACACACAGCTTCTCTTCTCACGCTTGGACTAAACATGTATTTGGTGCAACTAATTCAGCTTTTGGGCCTCTAGTCTTCATCATTACAAAACTTGCTGCACAGGGTAATTGTTACCAGGGGTTTTCAGCTAATTGTGGTATTAGCCATGTGGAGCTGGCCAGAAAGAAGGCATTCTGCACCCAGAATATGGTTTTAGGTCTTCAGTGAGCTAGGATTTATATTACAAATGTGAATTGAGAGAATGGCAGGCAATAGTTTATTTCTGTATTTCATGAAAACACGTGAGGCTGTTTATTTTGACAGTTTTAAAAATGCTGCATGGATGGTCATTGCATGGTCATTTGGCTTCCACTAATGCTTGGTAATTAGCATGGAGGACAATAATCAGAACATAATACAACTGCCTCTCACGGTGTGTGTGTGTGTTTGTATGTGTGTTTGTATGTGTGTGTGTATGTGTGTGTGTATGTGTGTGTGTGTGTGTGTGTGTATAATATAAACTTGTCACAGTGGTGCAGTGGTCTCACACACAACCTTTGAAGGAGTCACATGTTAACTGTGCACATGCACAAGTGCTCTCCAAAGCGTGCTCTATTATCGTTTTGTTAGTGGCATAAAATGGTCTTAAAATGACATGGACAATTAGATTGTTTGTTTATCACAATATTTTCTGGGAAAATATATTGTCCAACAAAATCTGTTACCTTGACAGGCCGTGTATGTATGTCTGTATTGTATTGATGTCAAGAATTTTCTCGTGGATATGAAAACAAGCACCAGCTCGGCAGAGCTATATACCCGTAAATAAGTAAAACATGACTCATTGAGCATGCTTGTGTAGATGGGATTTTAATAATGAAATCACTTTTACTCTAAGCTGCTGCATCACATACTGTCAGCTGGCTAGCCATGTAGCCTTTACTTGCACAGAAAGGGGGTCACAAGGAATGTTGTTGTGATTCATTCTACTTTCTGCTAAGCCCCTGGCATCAGTAGCTGGACTTGCAAAATTATGCCATCATGCCGCACCTAGTGCATGTCTAGCTCCCTCTCACTGCTCTTTCGTTGTTTTGAAAAGAGAGACAGTTGTACTTGATTTTTCTATTTTTTTATATCTGTTTTATGGTACCCAATTTGCTAATGGCTTGGAAATCTTCCCATTTATTTGAATAAATGGAGTGATGATAACGGATTTGATTTTCTCAACACTGTCCCATGGGTTTTCCACATTAGCTAATTGATCCTCACTTAAGACATGATTTCGGAGGACAATCCAAGCACTTTGTTGGTAGGCAGGTTACTCTCCACTACTCGGCTTACTTTCTGTGTAAGAATTGTAACCACAGAGACCGGAGAAGAACCAGAAAGACGAGAAGGCAGCAGGATTGAAAACTTGTAAGGAAACCACTGAGAACAGCCTGTAACTTTCCAATTGCTGAACCAAAGGGTAGGACTTAATAATTTTATAGACCAGATTAGTGGGGATAGGGGAAGTTTATTGGGTGTGTGTACTGCTTTGCACTTTAGACTGGCCCAAAGTGTTCTTCTAGCACCGGCAACAAATGATACTTCTATGAATTTGTTGTTTTATTGATGATGCATTGTGGTTACTTGGCTATCTTCAAGTATCTTGAAAGGAAACAGAAAAAACTGACCCATAGTCCTCTGCAAACAAAACATGAGTGCAAGTTTAACAACATTCTGGATCTCCCACAGTATCTTGTAACCTCAGATGTTAATGTGTAACTGGCAAGGAAGCAAATGTTACCTGACCTTTGGACAACAATGAGCGCTGCTTCTTGAAAAGACTTAATTTTAAAATGTCTGTTATAAATTTTTCAGGCAAAGAAAAACACAGATGCTTTATGTATTCTACAGGCAATAACTTGCCTTTGATTATAAAACATTGTGAGGCTGTTTAGATGCACCCTGTCATCTCATTTCTGCGTAAACTTTTGCTTATTTGAGCTTTGCATGCTTCCAAGATGTTTTTTAGTTATCTTGCTTGATGTCTTTACTGTCATTAATCATCTAAAGCCATGACAACCTTATTTTTCTGCGCACAGTTTCCTTTCTCTCTGAATTGTTGGCACAGTTGGTTTAGTCTTATCACTTCTTCTGCCCATGCTTATAAACAATTTTTGTTTTTTTACCTTTTTTTTTTAAAAAGCAAAAAAACCCTTTAATTTTTTTCTTTAATTACTATGTCATAGTCATATATAGGTCTTTGCTCCTTTTCTACCAATCTTTTTTTTTTGTTTTTCAATTTTCTCATTGTTTTACTAGTTTGCAGCATCTTTCCTTGGCCATACTGATCTTTTTACTGGCTTGGCCATATGTGTAGCAATTTACTGGAATCACATCTATTGTGTGGAAGGGGGAGGGAGGGATGTGAACAAGAAGTAGAGAGGAACAAATGGCTATTGGAAAAAGGAGAGGAGTAATCAGGAGGGGGTTGGGAGAGGCTACTGTGGTCGGAGGGGCAAAGAAATGGGTGGACTGGGTGATTAGAGGGGAAATACACCCACAACAGCTCCGGGAAGAACTCTGTTCAACAAAGGCTACAGAAAACTTGACTTGGGTTGATGATTTTTTTTAAGCATGCATACACATACAAGTCTGAGCTCATACATCTTCTGCATCTCTCTCTAGCTGTATTTTCTTGACTTCCTCACAACAGCTTCTTATAAAATGTCATGATATTACAGTTGTCAGTTGAGGAATCTCCAACCACACATCTATCTTTTACATGATCATAGAATGACATGATTATATCTATCTGCATCTATTCTACAGAGAGGATGACAATTGCCAACAAATAGAGGATTTTTTTTCCACCTCCTCCTTCACCATTTTCTGCTTGGCTTGTGTGTCATGTCAGGAGATTGCAAAGCCTCTCTTGGCTTTCATCACTCCAAACCTCAGCTTTTTCCCTTTCAATTTCACAATTCTGGAAGTCATTTGGAGCATAGTCACAGTAATCAGTTTTTTATATCTATCCTCTTTAAAATGTGCATTTAAACCAAAAAATGTCTTCTTATTGTTTTTTTTTAATAGCGATTCCTGAGTTTATTTCTGTGCCACAGGCATTATGATACATTAGTGTGGTGGCTCTGCTTAATGGCTGACTAGTCACTGAGGAGAAGACTGACTGTTTTAAGGGAAAAAAAATTGACCTGCGTACCTCCTCTCTTTTAAACTCTTCAAACTCTTTGGAGGCCTCTTACTATTGATGATATTTCTTTAGTCTGACATTGACATTTGTCAAAAAAAACTCTCTGGAGAAGTGTGTGTCATTAACTTTGTTGTGATGGCTGTTTTGTCATTCTTCTACAGGATATATAAGTGTAAAAAGAACTGGTCATTCAAGACGAGGGTGATTCCCTGGACCTTGTGAGCAGCAGCAACGTTGGTGTCCACACCTTAGAAGGAGGGAATGAAACCGGATGGGGTTACCATGGAAACCACGGAGCCTACTGAAACTGCTACAACAGAGCTCTCGTCATTGCAGGAGAACATATCAGAGCAGGCCCCATCGCAACCTGAGGAAGCTACAAGTGATGCAGTACCGGGGCCTGCCCCGCAGGCCAAAGGCAAACCAGTGGCAGCAGACCCCAAAACCAAACCAAAAGCTGTTGCAACTAAAACACAACCCACAGCCAAATCTTCAGGGGCATCGGGATCTGGCTCACGGCCAGGTGCTATGGCTCACCGTACGTTAAATAATGTCAAGTCTTCTAACAGTGTGTCTGCAGCTCCTGTCAAGAAAATGGCAACAGCCACAACAACAGCAAAATCAACAGTGCCAGGAGCTGTACCTAAAAGGCCATTGGGTGGAGCAGCAGTTTCCTCAACAGTCAAGAACCAAGTTAGAGTGCCTGAAAAAAAGTCTGCTGGACCAGCCAGGACTACCTCTGTTACTGCTGCTACAGTAACAAATGGTAACAAACCAACAACAGCGAATGGCACTGCTAAGAAGAGACCAGGCACTGAGACAGTAAATGTAGCAAGACCCAAACTTACAGGTAAGTCAGAATAAATTGACAGTTTATTTCACTTCAATTTTACTCAACCACTGTAAATTTTGTCTAAAAATGTTTCAAACATATCATCTGCTGTCTTTGACAATGTGTGCCTCCAATTTTTTTTCTTCCACTTTTTTGTAGCCACTACCAGCCGACCATTGGCTTCCACTGCCCCAAAACCCAGCACTTCGACCACAGCAAAAGCTGGTGCTGCTGCCATTTCAAAGACCACTAGGTATGCATGCATTAACATAAATATTGATATCAATATAATTAAATACAATTGCACACATTTTCTTCTTATATGAGATCTAATCTTTGTTATCCTTTTAACAAACTTAACGAGTGGATGGCTTTGTTTATCTTAAAGTCTTGAAAGAGAGCATTGAAGAATGATCCATTGTAGTCATTGGGCCACTATTGAGTCAGATTTTGCTTCAAAAGTGTGAGTCACGTTAGCAGAAATAACCTGAGACACAAGGGCTTAACAGAGGCAGCAATACTGAAGAACTACTGCTTTGTTCCAAACAGACCCCCTGGCAGAAACTAGCTCCACCTCCCCAGGGCAAAGAGCTATTGACTGGGATCATAATCCCCCTCATACTGAGCTGGTGGTTTGGATAGAGATGGCTCTTGTTGGACTATACTTGTTGAAAGAGCTGCTCTCAAATGATCATTTTGGCTGTTTTTCATAGTTGACCCGGTCATTTACTGCCATGCTGACCAGAAAGCTTTTTTTTATTTTCTTTGAAAGAAATACAGGCTATCTGCATTAAATACAGGCTTTTACCATCTGTTGCCCAACATGGTTATCAGGTAGCAGCCAAATCAGCCCATTTGCAAATAATAAATGTCTTTCACAGCCTTGTTCTGCAAGTTCTTATTGGCAGCTGCAATGTGATGTTGGATTGTATCTCCTCAAAAGTTAACTATATTTTATCTTTTTGCTGGGCCACTGTTCTTTTTTGACATAACCTGCAGTCTGCTCCACTGAAGCATGAATGCACCACCAATATGTAAAATTATTGGGAGGACTGGCATTTTCACCAGATCACCTAGTGTTGGCTGAGTATGGGCAGTGATTTTCGGTCCCCCCCCCGTTCTATTTATCGACTCATGTAGTCCCTGAAATGTCAAAAATATCTTCTTTTGGTTTATTCTTTAAACACTCATTTCAGTTTTCTCATATATACTGTTCAAACAAAACAAACCCAGATTACAAATGCATTAGACAGAGAAAATCAGCAAGTCTGCAAGCTGAAGAGGAGCTAAGAAAGGTTGTTGTTTTGACTGATGAAATATTCAATCAGCTAACCATTTTAGCACTTGACAGTGTTAGCACTGTCAGATATGTTGTTTCAAGAATGGCCATAGTATTGCACCATGTAGACTTTGGGGTGATGGGTGTCAACACAGAAGTGGTAATACTTGATACTTGATATCCTATATGATGTGTTTGTATATGATTTTGTCTCTGTTTAAGGGGTGTGTACATGGAGACTTTAGTCCACTGAATTAATCAGAGGAGACATTTCAAGTGTCAGGAGTCTGATTACAGTAGCACATCATCCTTAAGTGACTGTTCCCTGGTACGTGACAGCCAGCACTCGCGTCTTGGCCTGTGACACAGAGAAGACAACAGCAGCAGGAGTATGCCCTTGTGTCACATAATACGTGTTGCATTTTGTGCCACCTGCATGTGATGGCAGTCACTGGTCACGATCATTTGTGTTGCAGCAGTGGTAGTGGGTGTGCTTTTCAGTCAGTATTGGTGTTTGTGCTGGCTCTCTGGCAGTGTTGGGCAGTAACACAGACCTTCAGTCAGCTCAAATGGTGACATGCATGAATGACAAAACTGTGAACGTTAACACTAAGAGTCTATAGCAACACATGCAGCAGAATTTAATGGTATCAAAAGATTTGGCAAACTACTTAATGAGCTTATTCAGCTGCCACACAATGGCTACAGCGTCTCCTCCCTATAATTTTGCAGCAACTTCCTCATAATTCCTGTCCAGTCTTATTTTGTCCTATTGCTAAGACAACAGCAGCCATTGTTGTCCAAACTGTTGCACAGAGACACACATTGACGTTGGTCAAATTAAGTATCTGCAGGTAAATCTTTCTGATGTAGACCAGCTGAGGTAAACAACAAAAGATAAGGGCTACTGTAAGGTCAACATGCCACTTCTGTAGTAGCACAAGCTGCCTGTGGCCAAAGAAGAGAGCAGCCTCTTAAGTGTTTATGTTTTGATCTAATGTGAGAAATTGAATTATTTAACTAAGAGACATATCCATATGTAGACACACAATCTATGTGAATGACAAAAGAATATCTCATGGTTGATTAGAACCCTTGATCTGTAGAGTAAAAGCCAAATGTTGTGAAAAAATCTGGCACCTGCTTTTCTCTGCTCTCCACCAATGATGGGTTGTTGTGTCCTCACGCCGACTGACCAATCTGTCTCTATCCACCCCACCCCCTCTCTCAATCTCCATTCTCTTTCCCCTCGTCCCTTTTTGCTGCCGTCTGTGCCTGCACATTGCTTGGCGTTTGGCCAGGATCTCCTCAAGCCCTCCCTACAGCCCAATTTTTATCTAGTTGTTTCCAAACTTCTATCTCATTTATCATTTTTACTGTAAAATTCAGAGTGTAGGTGTGTAACATGAGGAGAGCGTTTATACCTTCATGTTGCTGCACAGTCTGTAAGATTAGTATTCAAAGGAATTACCATTTGGAATTGAAATAAATACTGGCGTATAGTACTTGTTTGTCTCTCAGTTATAGAATATTCCCTCATAATTAAAACCTGCATTGACTACAAAGAGTAGTTAATCAAAATTACACTAAAACTATTGCATTTGCCCTAGAGGAATGGCTTCCCCAGGACACTTTTTTTTCACTTTTATCCTGCCAGTTTACTGTTTCTCTCAATTACTTCTGTGTTGTCCAACTGGAGATAAAACTGTCATTTATGCCCCACACTCCTGGAGGGGAGCAGGATTACTGCCCTAGCGGAAAAGGCCCATGGCATCTATCATGGTGACAGTAGGTGCTCAGGGCCTGAGAGCCAACACTGTCTGCTATGCCATTGCTAGGCTGCAACACCTCGCATAAACTCTCCACTGACCTGATTCAGGCCTCCACTCTTTATTGTCAAGGAGATAATACAAACCTTAGGAATTTGTGCTCCTCTGGGGAAAGAGTAAAATAGCTGGTTTTGGACAGCCTACAAGCCAAACAAGGTATTGTTATGGTGCTCCAATTCCATTTGTTCTCTTGGAGGGGGGCCCTTCAAATGAAGGGAGAAAAGGGCAACTTAGACAGCGTTTTATTTAGATAAGCTTACAGCAACAAGGATAAAGCGTAGCTCATGGGCAAGAATCCTCCTCTGTCTTTTACTTGATTAAAACAGAATAATTTATTCAACAAAAGTTGGTATGCCAAGGTAGTCTAAGGGAGCAAAAGGAAAAAGGGATGAAAGGATGGAGGAGGTGTGGCCCATTTTTAAATGACTGTTTGGTCAAACAGCTGTTTCACTAAGTATGTTAGCATCATGGGTGGGTTCTTCTGCATCGGTGGTAAATATTGACTGTAAAGTAAGCCATAAAATGTATATGTGACTTGTCCCTGCGCTGACCCTTGACCTTGAGGAAACCCAGTGTTGAGTCATTAAAATCCTCTTGATGGCTGTGTAGTGCTTCTCATCCTCCCTTTGGACATTGATTTGTATTGATTTCAACCCTTTGTTGGCAAGGTATGTAATCCATACTAATACACCAACAACACAACCACAAGCCACCACCCATAGGCAGTGCATGGAGTGCAGGCATTCGTGGGTCTGTTTCTCTCAAGATCAAACTGATGAGTTATGACTCATTATAAAACAATGAAGGGGAAGAGGTTAGGAGTTGTGTTGGTGACCTCCTCTTACCCCCTGTATTCTCAACCATTAACTCTCATCTTCAGTTTTATCATTCAATCTAATTATCTCTTCAGTCTCACTCACTTTTCCCCTAGAGAGTCATTCTTTTAGTTTTGACCAATTTTGACTCCTGCTTTAATTCAATGGTCTTGTCAGTTCATATTTTGCAGACATGCTCATTTAGACAACAGACTCGAACCACTTTTTTTTCCCCCATTCTATAATGGTACTGCTCAAAAGTTCAGACCTGTGTCCCCTTTCTTTAATGTGTATTTGCTTGTTTATTTTTCTTCTTGTTCATCATTACCCGCTATATGCTCATGACTAGCTCCCTCTCAGTGTCCGACATACTTTCCAGTGTTTGGGCAGCACTTTGTGTAGCAAACCAAATTTTCTGTCTGATAGCAGCCAATTACAAAAACCCTATGACTTCATGTCTGTGCACTGGCTTTCTGATGTTGGGGAAACAATTGGTCATTGTAAGAGATATTGTAATGTGGGAGTGGCATCTGCACGCAGGCATGCTACTAGGCTGGAAGCAATCAAAGTCAGTGTGCTTTTTCTACATGATCTACAATGTTGAGAGTGAGTCCAAAAGAAGACAAGTAATTGGTGTTGGGTTCACAAGTTCTTTCAGACAATTTAATTTGATCATGTAGCTCTTGTTGTTATGAAAGTGAATCTGTTTTATTAGAAACAGATTTCAGACAAATAAGTTGCAATGGTGAGGTTTTACATTGTTTTTACACACCAAGGATAACTGTGGAAAAGAGACTAGACTCGTACTCCTCGTGGTGGATTACATGCTCATTTAACTTACGTGAACAGCTCAAACACCACACAACAAGCACCGACACACACTTAGTCAGCACCACAAAAGGTAAACGCTGTGCTGAACAGCATGAACAACAAGTGAATGTGTATATAGGTTAAACCTCCTCATGTCAATGTATCGCCAAATATGATGAACAGATTTTATTGTACATTCTAGCTACCTCATTACATGTTATTTTGCTAGTTGAACCATAGTCACCATAGTTAAATTTAATCCTATAACAGGGTGTTGACACAAACATATTTGATAGTTTCTTGATTCTGTTTAATTGCTGTAAGTAAGCTCTCATTAAGGTCCAGAAGTACATAACAAAATAATATCACAAATTGGTCCAAATTAGATCCATGCAAGATTGGCAGATTGGCAACATTGATTGCCCCCCCCCCAAAAAAAAAAAGTAAAAAAAGAATCAAATATTGTTTATCCTGTTTAAGAATAGCAAAAGGGACTGTGGCCACTGATCTAGATACTTGATTTCGGAGTAATAGATTTTATGATTGGAATTTTATTCAAACCTGGTAGCCTAAACCTGAACCATGATACCTTCAATGCAGCCCTATTTCTTTTCATAAAGCTTGGAGTTTGGATTTTTATCATTTTCAAATGTGTTTGTCCAAGAATTTTCCCTTTCTTTCTCCCATTTTGCCAGCCAACACATAGAGGCAAAGAAACAATAAGGTAGACTGCTTAAAATATTGATTCAGGTCTTAAAATTTGCCAAGTGGACAAACACAATGTTTACTTGACTTGATCTTAAGTGTGCATTGCGTCAGTGCTAAGGGCAGAGCACATGCTGACTGCTTGATTGTCTAGGAGAAGAGCCTAGCCCTAGAGGAAGAAGAGAACAGTTTGGGAAAAAGAGTTTTGGCTTTTGTAGGTGCATTTTGACTGATTGAGTGGATAAGTGCAGTGTCCCATAAGAACTCCTCCAGACTGAGCAATTGCAGAGGAGCTTAGTTCAGGATTGATTTTTTTAAAGACCATTTTTCCTTAGCTGCTTCCACACTCATATATGTTATGACTAATATCGTTGCCTCTCAATTTTTTCTTCTTTTCATTCATATTCTTTTATGGTCTACAATTTTCCACCTCTTCTGAGGTCTCTTTTTTTTGTTAGACTGTAGTGTTTTCACTCTGCTTACCATTAATTTTTCCATTCAGTTCCCTTAACTCTTTGTCTCACTTCTCCTGTCACTGTTCATTACCTCATCTGCTTTAACTTCGCATTAATTCTTTCTTTGTCATTATTCCTCATTCAAGCTTACTTTTCCACTTTTCATTACACTATCCTTGCCCCGTGGAAGTAATTGGAGAAAGAAGGAAGCATTACAGTATGATAATAGATAAATGGTGCTGGGTAAATGGGTTCCTGTTGCTGAAATTGTGTTTGTGGTTTACATTTAAACATGTCATTTATTTATGCTTGTAAATGCATGTAAGGGCTAAGTGTCAGATTTCGTGTTTGGATCTTTGACATAAAAGGGAACGCACCACAAATATGAGGCTGCTTGAATATTTTTGTGGGATATATTTTTTTGCATGTGTTTGCGTTACCTCTGAACATGTCCTGTTTCTTGGCTTCCAGGCCAACTACACTTCTCTCAACCTCTCGACCTGCATCTACCACATCCAGGCCCACTGCATCTACAACCAAGCCCTCCACCACTGCAACTGCCAAAAGCGCTGCTTCAAGAGTTACCACAGCACCCCCTACTGGCAGAACCACCACTGCACAGACTCAAAAATCTGCTGCTGCAAAGAAAGGTTAGATGTCACACATTTGCCTAGCAGATGCACTTCTGAAGCAAGACAAATCCTATTTGGCATATGGATTAGATAAAACTCCCCTAATGGCTTTGGTTGGACAGTCTCAAGCTGTTGATCTGAATATTTCTTTTATATATAGCATGTAGTGATTTACTTAAGACCCAGCAATATCTTATTTGAATGTGTCGTGATCATTTGTTTACAAACGATCTCTGATTTTCAGTAACCCATGGAACTGTGGACTGACTACAAATATTGTTTCATTTTGTCTGTGATAGAAGTATTTTTTGTTCATATTGTTTGTATTGATAATAATATTGCATGAGTTCAGTGACTTTAATTTTTTCTCTGTGCACCAGATGTCAGTCGACCACCTTCTGCTGCAGTGTCAAAAAAGCCATCAGCACCTACAACATCCGCTGCTACCAGAAAACCTGAACAAACAAAACCCACAGCCACCGTAAAGACCAACTCTGCTCCTAAATGGTCCACAACAACAGCAAAGTCTGCTGACACCAAGGTATCACAGCTCAAAATTCAACAGCCTGCAAAATCTACTCCCAGTAAGAAACCTGCAGCTGCTGTTCGGTTTCCTGCCCCTAACAAACCACCCCTTGGCCGAACCCCACCTGCTTCTCCAGCTAGCAAATCTGCAAATGGAACCCCCTCTCAAGCAAAACGTGGCACCAAACCCACTCAGGCTGTTTCGCCTTTCACTGCGGCCAAGAACACAGTGGTTACAAATACTGCCACACCTGATGTAGAAGCACAGAGTGCTGCCGCAGCAGTGGTAGCAGCTGCAGCAGCAACTGTGCTAGCAGAGACACAAATGGAAGCTACAGTGTCATTACCACAGGATTCATTCCATACTGTCCCTGCACCAGAGGATGTTTCTCCCCCAGTCTTGCCTGAAGGCACCACACCAGAGTTGGCACCTCAAGAGACTACTCAAAGCCTTGCAGCTGCTTCCTCTCCTCCACAGAGCCCTATCAAGACAGCCTTACAACAAACATCTTCACCCCAAGAACAGATTGAAAGCAGCACCCCCTTACTAATAACACAGCAAACATCTGCCCAAGCTGAGACGACAGCACCACAAGTGACCTCCTCTTTTGACCTATCTGAGGAGCCTGTTTACCTGTTGACAGACCAACCCCCTTCCACATCTACAGCCCTCCCACCAACAGCAAATGCCATCCCTCAGATAGTTCCTTCTACCAATCTAAATGAAGAGGAGGATGAAGAAGAAAGAGAGGGAAGCCAGCTGGTTTCTGTGTCTGAAATGAGCGGAACACAGCCCACAGAAGAGTCTCGTCCTGGGTCAGCTGGACCAGTAGGAGGTTCTGCTTGGAGGGCTGGTGGTGCTTTGCTTTCTGAGCTGGACTCCGAGGAGGTAAGTGGCAGCCAGCACGGTGCGTCTGAACTGAGCGCCCCTGGTGTCTTGGAGGGCACAGAGAGCATGGATGATCTTGGAGATGGAAGTCTCAAAGGCGCTATGGACATGGAGGGGGCCTCAGCAGGTTCACCTGACTTTGAGAGGGTCCCTGACATACCTGTAAATGACTTTGATGAGGATGAGGATGAAGATGATGATGATGATCGGGTGTGCGACATGGATGTGGGATCAGAGCGGGCAGATGAACCACAGAGACCCAGGCATGACAATGATGTGGATGATGAGGAGGATGAAGATGTTGAGATGGCTAGTGAGGGCGTGACAGAAAGTGGGCTGGAAAGCTATGGAAATGCAGATGAAGATGACTTTGCTGAGGATGAAAGGTTGGACAACTTAAACAGAGTGGCCCAGCCACCGCCTCCTCCTCAACTGCCCTCTGCCCCTGCTGCTCAGTGGGACCAACCAAACCCCTTTGCTGATCCCTGGGCAGAACCTCCTCAGCCACAGCAGGTTCTTGAGCATATTTCCCAGCCCATGCAGGTAGCAGGAGCAGCTGCAATAAGCCCTTTGGGAGACCCTTGGCAAGCAGACTCTGAGACCCCAACTCAGACACCAGCCCAAGCCTGGCTAGAATTAGACTCTGGTCCATTTGCCTCAGAAAACCAAAAATTTCCCCATCATTCCTCTGTCAAAGATGAACCCCAAAATCAAGAGTCACAAATGTATATGGATCAGTCCAACACCATCCCAATACAGGCCCTGGCCACAGCCCCTCTCTCTGCCCCAGGAATGTCTCTGTCAAGCACTCTGAGCAGTGAGACCAGCACACCTGAGGAACTTGGTGACTACAATCGAGACAAAGTCCAGCCTCAAGATATGCAAGCCGGGGCGCTTTCCCCACAGCTTGACCTGGACTACCAGGATTTGGAGAAACGAGACGGGGAGGGAGAGGAGGAGGCTGAGGCTGAGACCTTGCCTGCTGATGAAGTTCAGGGAGGCTCTGGAACTGCTCCCACTTCCAACCCCTCCTCATCCTCAGTAACTGAAGACGAGGCCAGTGACACAGAGGGAGAGGCTCAGCTGGATGATTCTTTGGAAAGTCCAGCGGTCAGCCACATAACCTTTGACAGCCAACCTGCAGCCCAGCGCTGCTTGTCCACTGTGGAAGAGGGAGAGGAGGCTGAGATAGAGGAAGTGGAGGGCGGGGCAGGTGAAGACACAACCCCACCCTCAGCTACATCGTTGACATCTTATGGTTTTGACACCATGACCACGGCTTCAAACTCCAACGCCCAGTCCACAGGGGAGAGCTGCATTAAGAGCCCTGGCATCTTCTCCCTGGAGGAGCTGCCTGAGGAGGCCAAAGAGCCCTGTCTGATCCAGCCGCCTCATATGCAGCCCTGCCTCGCAGAGCAGCAGTACATTGAATGTGGGAAGCAGGAGGCAGAATCTGCTGAGCATGTCAGGGAGGAAGTGTCAGGGCCAGAGGAAGCCCTGGATCCTTCGTCAGCTCCTTGCCATTTGCAGCAACCAGAAGAAAACCCAGATGACATCCAGCCTCCATACTATTCTGCTATCTGTGAAAAGACTGAGAACTCTTTTGCAGGTAATGTATAGTTCATCATCTCATTAACAGCCCGTGTACTGTGCCCTAATTTCTGGCCCTGTTCAAGCCTTCCCACAATATCTCACTGTTGTAGTTCTTGTCATCAGTGTTTGTCCTGAAATATCTGGGGGTGGATGTAAAAAAAAAAAAAAAAATAACCAAAAAAGTAACAGAGAGCAAAAAAGGGGGGGGGTTAAAAGAGGACAGCAGTCACACTTCCCTCTGATACGGTGAGTTTATGGCTTAAATTCCTGTATGTGCAATAGCTACTACTATGTACTCCTAATGTGTGAGCGTGGGTTTTGGTTTCTGTTTTATTTAACACAGAATTAATGTGGTTGCCCTGAACTGGCATGAATTTGACTTCTGTTTACAGGTCTTAAATCGGGAAAACAAGAAAATGATGCATAACAATAGAATTGTGGAATGAATTGTTTAACATGTTTCCATGTATATTTATCTCAATACTTTTTACTGAACAAAGCTAATAATTGAAAATGAGTTATGATTGTATACTCCTGATTGATTTTGCTCTCCTACCATATGATACAAGAAATCTGCTTTATCTTCAAATCACGCCTCATCTGTTCTTGCACTTTAAATTGTAACTCAGCTTTTTTCCTGTGTTTATCTTTCTTTTTGAATAATGAACCTTAAAACTTTAAATAAAGATTAGATTTTTACCATGATGTACTCTCTCACCGTACAGTTTTATTGAAATGGGCGCGCAAGAGTGGAGTGGAAGACAGATCTGTGGATCTGTGTGGGAGAAAGAACTCTCATCACAACTTGCATGTGTGTGTGTCTCACAAAACTAGTTTTTCACCAGTAACTCAATACAACTCATTATACTGCAGTAACTACCACCCAGTCAACCTTGTAGCCTACAGCTGATTGTTTTGCCCTATCCATACTCTCACAGAGACATGCATACATAAGTTCTGACCTTTCCTTTGAAAGCTGGACACAATGAACAGCATAAGTCATGCCCTTCTTCAAAGACTGAGAAAGAAAGAGGTCTGAAACTGGAATTAATTTGCCATTAGTTGATCATCCACGCCACCGGACTTTCTTATTCATGGATTGAACTTCAGCATCTCCAGCAGCAGAGAAGTTTGACATCCCATTGTCCGGCATCAAGAATCCAGCCCTGCTCGTTCTGCTGCTGCTTCAGTTTCCCTCCAGTCCACTGTGGGTGTGTTGCTGTTTTAGTGCTTTTCTACGGCCTTTTTTTTTTAAAAACATTCTTCCTTCACTGTTTTACAGCAATGTATTAATGTTAACTTGGGCT
>JAPZDV010000020.1:17130280-17201604 GCA_029814665.1 Acanthurus lineatus | reverse complement strand
ATGGACCACATCCTCACTGCAGAACCACGAGAGTCACCTTGACTGTCGCCGTCAGCCTCCTCATGTGTAATGGGCATATCCTCATAGCAGAGGAAGTAACTAAATGATTAAAATTAATTACAGTGATATAAATTAGCAGTGAAATAGGTGTGTCGTACATGTTAGCATCAATTACAGGACAGAAAACATCACTTTCTGTTTTGTCTACAATAAGAAAGAAATACTAAAAAAGGGTGTTGATATAATCCAGACTCACTATTCTGTGTTGCTGACTGTTTCTGCCTCAGTGTACTCGCTCTGTCCACCCTGCTCTTTATCCATTGCCTGCTGCTCATCTCTGGCTCTGTCCACGTTCCAGCGCATGCATTTGTAGAGGCCGGTGTCGACCTGAGCCAAGTATGGTGTAGGCCTACAGTAGCGGAACGTGGTCAGCCTCAGCTTTCCTAGTAGACTCTGACCGATGCAGAAATGAGACACACTGGAGAGGCAAATTAGAGAGTGACAGTTGAGAATATTGGACAGTTAGAAAATATGAAATTGGTAAAGTCAACATATGTAGTATAATAAACTTATGTTTAAAAATCCAACTAAAAATTTAAGAACATAAAAAGGTAAACATATATCAATAAAATCTTGTTTTTGCTGTGTATGTGTGTGTACTTGTAAGGCTCAGTCTCATCTACAGAGAGAAGATTGTAGCTGGTGTAGGTCAAAACCAGCTGCTCCAACTTCTCAGTCAGCTGTTTAGAGAAGTCTGACATCTGCATACACTACACACAAAGATTAAAAATTTACAGTTAGTCACAAATGGCTTTCTCATTCAGCAACAGATACAAAATTTACACCAACAACTGGAACTAAACTAACAATCACAACCAATTTCCAAGTTTGAATTTGAGGGACACAATCAAAAAAACCCCCACAACAAATCATAACATTTGTCAATCTACTTGGCAGCTGAAGCTTTTTTTTATGTAAATTCACTTACTCATAAAAACACACACATAATCTCAGTGATACCATATGCAAATTAGATGAAAACAGTTTCTAAATTTACCACCTAGATTTGCCCTAAACTGTAAACTAAAATCACCACTGCATATCTTAAGTCGTAAAGCCTGGAAATCATTCATACACTCACAGCACATTCTTGTTACAAAGAAGCTGAGTTACAAAAGTACTCAGCCAGATTTTAAATAACCCCATATTAATGTAAGACATTCTTAAGGTTGCTGATGCATATTAATTGTACATAAGACCATGTCTTTTAGCATCTTTGCGCCGATTATTCTCTGTGCTTGTGAACTCAGCATCAAAATTAGCAAGTGAGATCTACAAACGGCAGCAGAAGATGCTTTACAGATATTTTTTTGTGGTGTGTGCATCAGTGAATGTTAGTTGAATGTTCTTTCGAGTTTCGTGCTGTACACTGTTTGTACTTATGTTTTGCCATGAGTTTTAGCTGTAGAGTTTGTTTTTACTTTCATACCATTGGTTCTGAAACTTGTAAAAATAATTAAAAAAAAACAGCATGATTAGATACCAATTGTGAGAAAAAGTCTTATATCAGTGAGCTGGATATCTAGTCCTTTAAAGAAAAGTCAGAGAAAAAAAAAACATTTACCCTTGTGCTAATGTCAAAGGACTTATGTGTGAGATGGTTAAGCTTGGATATTTTGCCTCTTGCTGTAGATTCCAAGTGGATAAAGAAAGGCTGACACCTGTACAGGAAACCTGACACTTCAGCAGCAAGAGCCTTCCTCTCTATTTGGCCTTCTCTGCAAAAACACACACAAATGATAAAAAAAATGCAAGAAACAATCAGTATTTTTTAGTGCATTAGTACTGGTCAGGAGCCCACCCATTGACAAGGCGGTCCTGGAACTCATCTGCTTTGTTCATCAGCAACTGGAGCTCCAGCTGCACAAATTGGAAGCTCCCTTCCCATTGTCTGATAGCCTGAGAGGTGCAGATCGCTTGATCACCACAGAGTAGCGCCAGAGCAACGTCAGCTAACAAGGGTGGTTCCTCCACCTCTGAAACAGAAAAAAACGGTGATGTACATTACAGCAAACCAAAGAACATTTTTTTTATCTGCGCTAATATTCCAATTTCGATATTCAAATAACAACCATATTAATTTGAAGTTGTGTATTTATTTGGTTGCTTAGTACAAAGGCTGTAGCATCAAACATGGGCTCCATGACAGTTAATAAGCTAAACAGTAAAACTGAGTGACAAATGCAAATAAGACATTAAAATATTTTTATAAGTATGTCGGAGGACGGTGTCTTACCTCCCTGTCTTAAGTTTTGACGACTTTCCTTGCAGTCTGTCTCCTCCTCACAGCTCAAGTCCTCCTGCAGGCCCACAAGCACTGATTGCTTCGATGGTGAGTTCGAGGTAAGCTGGACCTCAACCTGAACTTCAATATCTGTCATGCTTTCAGCGCTAGATACCTGAGTTTTCCCTGGAAAACCTGCTAGAAAATAAACGATACATGAATCGATTATTAAGAGCTGTATGGTGCATGGTCAGTCAACTTTTAGCATAGTTAACCCTTGACGTTTTGCTAGTTCAATGTTAATGCTAGTGAACTGGCTAACTGTTGCAATGCCAGCAAAATGACCTAATTCAAGGAAAAAAAGAGCTAAGATAACGAATTCAAATTACTCTGTTACTTGATTTAGTCGAATGAACTATAGAAAAATATATATCTACACAAGTTACAGGATGTTAATTGTTACGTTTAAAAAAGAGAGCCTTTACGTTAGCTTCATAGGCAGCGATGGGGCTAGCTGTTAGCCTCTCTACGTCATTGGCGCTCCCTCTGGCCAGAGATGCACGGTGTTAAAGGTCAAAAGTCACGGCTTCAGGGAGCGAAAGAAACATTTAAAGCTTTATTTTAATAAAATTTCCGGTTTTGTTTGTGATTTATAGTGGAAATACAGACATTTTAATTTTAAAAAATGAACATTTTTTTTTTTCAAAGATTTAACTGCTCTTTGACTTCAATAACATGTTATGGGTTAGGGTTAATAATTCGTTCACATGCAATGAATGACACCTTACATAGATTTACATACATTTGTATTTAGATCTATCTATCTATCTATCTATCTATCTATCTATCTATCTATCTATCTATCTATCTATCTATCTATCTATCTATCTATCTGTCTATCTGTTCTGTCGATAAATTTAACCAAGTTCATTATAAACAACACTTTACACCCACAGATTGGATCAATAGATGCAGATACATTTATAATGTTTTCATAGCTTCGTCTCCCTTCTCAGTCACTCACAGAAAGTTGATACATAATGACTAAGAGAGTCAGCGTTTTTAAAGCTATTGCCATTTGAGACAGCACAGATTTGTTTATATAGGTTATTGAACGTGTCTCGCAGGGCGATGGGATCACTATCTGTTCCTGCTTTCTCCTCATCTTTCTGCGAGTTGATTTTCATTATGCAAATCAGTTATGCAAATGAAGTCCAGTGCAGCTCCCTTATCCCTTATCTCCCTTATCAGATCCGAAAATGACCCACTCACACCACCTAATTGTTACATGGCCCCAGTATGAGTTACTCTCACATGCAAACATACAGGCTTTATAACATCACTGCCATTTATGTTGACTCAGATCAACTTGTGTTTTGGAGTATCTTTTATTGATAAAAATATGCCCAGCCTTTATAGCAGACTTGAAACTTGGATTTGAGTCAGATTCAACCATTTTAATAAACCCAACTCCGCTTTGTTTACTGTAGTAGTCTTTAAAAAAAAGAAAAAAGGGTTCAGAAGGACCATATTCATTTACACTTATGTAACTTTTTATTGCAGCAACGGTCTGTGAAAAGTAAAGGAATAGCACAAAACATGAGGACTTGAGAATCATCTTGCAAAAAGGGGACTATTAACTTCATCGCTAGTTTGTAAAAACCACATAACTGTATTAAAAAAAATAAATAAACAATACAGCTACTCCTCAGGATTTGTATTTTTCTTCCCTTAGATAGAAGATTTGCACTGCTTGTTTCACCCCTCAGTTTGTTGTTGTGATTAAAACATGCAACAGTTGGCTCATTGTGAGCTTCAGTTGACAACGATAACTAGTGCGGGTCATGTGATACATCCGGGCTCGCCCCCGCCGCTCAGCCGTGGGCCAATGAACGCCCGGGTGGCGCTGCTCGAGCGTCGGGAGCGCGCCGCAGGGTCCAGTGTACAAGTGGTTTGTACTCGTACACTTCTTTCAGTTACCCGCTGTTTGAACGTGATGACACGTTGTCCTCGCCCATCCCGTGTATCTTGACGAAGAACGGGCTTTTTTGTTTGCACGTTTCTGACTGCAGTTTGCGGGATTTTTAATGGACGGATCGGCTTTCTATTGTCCCTCATTCTTGGGCTGTGTGAGCAGCTTGTGAAGCACTGACAGGCGGTTTTTTTTGTGTGGCATGTGATACGGACAAGGGACTGAGGCGTGTTCATGTTTCACGGATGTTACCGGCAAAGGAAGAGAGGGAAGCAGGGGGATTTCTTTCATCTCATGTTGTCTTGGATGTGACTTTTATCATCCCTCGTTTGGATACAGCAGGACATGACGAAGGAGGGCTGCCGTTGGATTTTATGGGGCTCTTGCTAGCTGTTGAATGGCAAGCACTCAAAGAATAAGATGAACAATGATTCGGCAGCTTAATAGTTTTGTTTGGATGCTGTCATGCGATTGATTGAGACTATTTTTTTTTGTAAAACGCGCAACCAGTGAACATATTTTTATATTTGTGAAGTGAGGGCCAATGTTGGTTCAACACATTAAAACGCAAAGGGAGGTTCAATTCAGGCGCGGCCAGGCAAGCCAACAATGAGGATTACCTCCTGACTGTTTGCCTTTGTGTCAGTACAGAGTGTGTGTATAAAGTTGAGATAACAGTTGCAGGATCAATAACCGGTCTTTTACAAAATATCGTTTTATGTTATTGTCGTGGGGAGAAGACAGTTCGTTGACGTGAGGTACAAACCCCACATATGCACAGGCTGAGGCTGTCTGTGAAACTGCAAACTGACTGACAGCAGCAACAGGGACAACGATGGCGAACGACTCTATTCAAGTAAGTGGATGAAGTTGGATGTCCTGCAACATGGTCTTATTTAACTGTATTGACTTGTATTGTCAATACAGTTAATTAGATTAACTGTAACCGTAAGATTTTGGGTGGTCTTTTGACTCTTCCTCTTAATGTCAGACACCCATCCAATGCATATATTAAACAAGGGGCTCCTAACGTTTTTATTTTTTTATTTTTTGGCTGTTGCCTCCTTGTGTTTAGGCAATGTTTACCTGTGACCCCTTATGACATGGCCCGAGTTATGATATGTATTATATGAGTCCCTCTTTAAATCTAATTTAAAAAAATATATTTAATCTGAATTGGTAAAAGTTTTCAGTATTTAATATCAAAAGCAAACTTGATAAGAATCTAAAATGAAAAAGTAGTGATCGTTTAAAAATGGATAAAATGAAAGTCCCTTAGACAACATGTTTGCAATATTACTCCAAACAAATTTACATTACTGCACCATGGTCAAAGCATGCTGGTGAGGCGATTCCAGTAACATAAGACAAACAATATCCTAAGATCCATGAACAGGGCTGCATGTTCATGGATCTTGAATGTTGATGGGTGGGGTATTCCTGATCTGCTAGTGGTTCTCTCTAGGCTTCTCATGGACCTGTGGTGGCTGTGGGACCCCACTGCAAGGAACCACCAACCACTCACTTGAATTGGAAATAGATAGTTTGACACTTATAAATAATATATGATGGGAGACTATCGGCTTTTGGACAGTTTTAGATGCAGAAAACTCAAGCTGTGCTCAGTACCCTTGTTGTTGTTGTTGTACTGGATTATATTTGACATACCTTTGTGCCTTCGATATGTTGTGTGTGGAGATACAGGCAGGTGCGAGCTGGCACAATAGTGGTGTTTGTTATGAAACAGTGCACATTACACACAACGTCCCCAGCTCCCATTAGGCATTACTCCCTCATGAAAACATACGAAAACAGGAGGACTGCTTACTCTCCATTTCAGTGGTCATAGTTGTGTGCTGAGGTAAAACACTCACAAAATCCTAATTTAGCATGTAGACAATGGGTAACTTGATTGTTGCTTTGCTCTTTAGAATCACTAAACTTAAAATGAAACTAACAATCAAACAGACATAAGGGGAACTGAGGAGGTGGATAAGCATTATGAATTTCATACCACTGAACCAAATGAGCCATTGTTCTGGTCACACTGTGACATTTTAATCTGTATTCTGTATCAGTATCATGCTATTGTGAGGCTGCACACAGTTCAGAAATGCACATGCTGGTGATGTCATGCAGGTGTAACACATGTGTATGTGCCTCACTTTTTTTCCCTGCAATCATACATCATGAATGTGCTCTAGGAACTTTGATGACATTCAGTTTTTCAGTTTAGAAAGACGAACAAGTAGTGAAACATCATACATATTTGCATTGATTCATCCTATAATTAGGATTGATGCACACAGGTACACATTGAAATACAAAATTGGGACAATAGTGGGAATAAGTTTAAAACTTACCTAAGTACATTCCATTTAAACGGTTGGTAGTGTTAGTTTGTAATCAGCTTCACTTCTACAACCATATTGTGTGTGTGAGTTTCTAACGTCTTAAAAATGCTGACTATTCACCCAGCAGTCCTTGTTTGCCCACTTCTCTTTCATCAACCGTTCCAACAATATTTCTCCATTACTTTCTAAATATACAGTGTGTACATATTTATGGATTGATGTCTGTGTTGAAACAGGCACAAGTGAGAAATTATGTTCTTTTACACATTTTTCCTTGTATGAATTAGAGGGGCCTATTTGGTGACATAACTTACAGTCCTGTTTTTTAGTCTGCTGCCCACTATTCACTAAGTCAGCAGCTGATTTTGTGCTTCTTTCTGATTTTCAAGATAAAAAAAAAATATTATGGCTTGTTGATATTCAGTCATCATGTGTGAATGTATATATTTGGTACAAGGCAGACTTGAACGATAGAGAGCATTTTCATAGGGATCAGGAGGTTCTTCATTTGGTGCTGATCCAGTATTAGAAATTTTTGTGTTTAATTAAAAATACTTAGAGCCTGCATGTACTGGGCCTAAGTATATACTGAAGAAGTAGAAGTAGTTTCATAGATTGAAATTGCATGTATGGGACTTAAGGTGATAAGGTGAGGTTGATCTGTTCACTCATCTTTAAGGTACGTAGGGCAGGTCGCAAGGTTGTGGTTAAGTTTAGGAAACTATTCACTGAGTCTGGTCATTTTTTTTGTAGCACAAGTTTCTTGTGTTTACTTTGAATTTACACAAGTCTTTTCGGAGGTTTGGTCCAGTGTGAAATCATACGATACAACAGCTGAAATAATCAGTAATAATAGATTAGTTGAACATAACAGAATTAATGGTTATCTGGGTTTGATAAGGTATGGATCGTTAAAGTAGTTAGTAAAGCAAAAATGCTCTCTATACACAAATGTTTCTAGTATTTTTTTTCTTTTGCTTTAGGAAATCATGAACTCCAGAATGTTTAAGTGGTAAAATGAGCCAGAATCTGTTTTTAATTATATTGCTTAAGAGCAGCATGTCATCTGAATGTTTTACAGGATTTGTGATGGATTAGTTTACAAATTCAATCATGTTAAAATATAGCTTTGGTGTCTTAATTTTCTGAGACAGCTTACCAAACAAAACAGATATAAAAGAGCTTTTAAACCTACTTTTTGTCAAAAATCATTGATATTCATGCATATGATCCAAAAAACAAACAACAACAACAAAACAACATTAAAAATTTGTGCCCTGTGCCTTGCCTTACTAGTTTGCCTCCTCCAATGACTAGCTATACATATGTATATTTGGCTCAAATCCCCAATGATACTGGAGCCTGTCAGTGTTCATTTGCTGAAACTATGAAGCCAGCTAATTTTTTATTTGTTGCAGCCTACAAAAGCCACAGGTACTGTGTTTTTTTGCAAAAACACTGCATGACTGCAATCAGTAGTAGACAAACAGCAGTACCAGGGGGCCTGAAAGCAGTTCTAACATTTCATGTTCTTCTATTTAAGGTGCTACACCTGTTTGGTTTTGGTCAAGGCCTAAGGAGTTTTACAGTGTAGCTCTTCCTATATACAGATGCACCTGAATATTTTCTGTCCTTCTTTATAGAAAACAGTTCAGACACTCAGATGCCTCCTTTTTATATGGTACAAGGAGTAAAGACTACGATGAATGCTTTTGAGTGTCTTACTTCTAATATATTTTTAAGTGAGCGAGGTGCGTGTTGGGTGTGATTTATCACTTTTTGGCGTAAGGCAGAAAGAGATGAGCTATACAACTCTTGCTGCATTCATTTATTCACTTTTATTCACTTTTTTGAACTGCATGGCAAGGTAACAAGAGCTGTATAAGTCCTATAACTCCTCTCCTTCCACCTTAGACAACAGCCCATTCGCCCTTTGTATAATGGGTGAGTACTAGTACATTTTGTGTATCAAGACTTGTCTTTGTTGTACTCAGGAGTAGCCATAGTCCCTACTCTGTGACATGTTCCAAGTCATCTTGAATGGAGGTTAGTGGGACTGTGACTGAGATGTTTTTGAGCTTGTCTGTGCATTCTTTAAAGAGCTCTGCTTTCACCTCATCAGACTGACAGATTTTTCTGAAACATAAACCTAATGTAGCAGACCTAGAGACGTGGTCTCTTGTTCCACTAATTTTTCTTTCTTGACAAAATCTGGTGCCTACATCACCCACTATGCAACTAAACAGTCTGTAATCTTCTGGCATGTTATGCTAGTAGTAGCTAATGTAGCAACAAGCTGCAAGCCTCAAACTCCACATCTCCTTTTTTTGTTTCAAACTTGTGGCCCTCAGACCCAACCTGACATTGACTCAAGTGACATCTCTTCAGATATTTTAGGAGATATTGTACAGCTCCCTAAAGGTTTTTTTTCAACCACCGCAGTTTTACTCCCTAAGACCTGTAAACATATTCTGTTGCGTAAAATTGATGTAGTTTCCCTTTTAAGCTCCCATTATTGTAAATGTGAAGCTAGCAATGGAGCTTTTTATCCTTCCTACAGCATGCCATTTGCTTGCCCCCACAGGAAGATGCTATTGAACAACCCCAATAGAAGTCTGAACCCTACTGCGTCACACTTCCTCAAAAAGGTTAGAGGGGAGTTGAGAATGGAATAGAGGAGGATGTGTCACTTTTCCATACAGTGGGATCTGTGGTGGTTTTTGCTCGTGTGGCATGTTTAGTGGAAAACACAATGAACAGTGCATGTTCACTGGAAAAGCCCAGACAACTGAGACACACTCCAGCAGTTTCAAAAAAATGTACTTGAGCACAAATGTTCATGTTTGCAAAAGCACAGTGATTTAAAAACTGACTCACACATACAGAGTCAGACACTCCAGGGAATGCATAGGAGTGCTTCCCATAAGCCTTACCATGACGTAAGGAGACAGCTATGTGCACAAAGTAGACTTTTCTCAGCGCTGCCCTGTGGCCATGAAGGCACACAGAATCCACAATAATGCATCAAAGAAAACAGTTGAGTAACTAGAGACTCAGAGGGAGAGAGAGCTAATATTCTCTTTTATATTTATGTGGCAGGCATCTTAGTTCAATAAAACAATGCCGTTTTATAGGACTGTGTAGTTTCCATCATGATTAAATCTCTCAAATGAATAATGCTGCATTTATGCTTGTAACACATGATCCTGTCCTTATATTGGCTCCACTGACTGAGTGCTTTATTCGGTCAGAGCCGCAAGGATATTACAGCATTCATAAAATAGTTGCCAACACTGTTTTTAATGGGTACTTAAAGCTACTGAACATACAATCAGTGTGCAAAGAAATCAAGAAAAAACTTATACCATCCACTTGTTAACTAGCAAAGATAACTATTGAAACCAGTTAAGGAATAAGCATATATATTATGACCATAGTCTTGCTTCTTTCTCATTTTGATGAGCAGGATGATTTTTATTTTTTTTAATGTACATGGACTTAACATTGTTTACGTGATATGACCATCAATCAGTGTTGCATATAAGTTTTGGACACAGTTAATCCTTTGATTGGCTCTATTCAGTAACTCCAAATGGTGTCCTTATTGCAGTCTTTACAAATATCTGTGTCCTGGTCATTCAGTCGCTATTTCCCAATGCAGGGCTCTACTGGGATGTGTCTGTAAAGGAATAACTCTGTGTTGATATCATGGATTTGTTTGCTTCAAGTTCAAGTTTGTTGTTTGAGCTATAAAAATATACAGCTTTACTAATTGGACTTTGTACAGGATGAGGGTGCAAAACAAACAGAATATCAAGTTAAAAACAAACACTTATAGAGTGTAATGGTGGGAGTGATAGTCAACTTTCAGTCAAAACTTTTAAAGCAACATTTGTAAGAAGACTTTAAATATGTAATGATTTATTTGTTTTTAGTTTACTGTGTCCATTTTGGTCCAGCAGAAAGAAGTTGTGAACACTATGGATATATCCTCACCTGATATTTTATGATGGAGTTGCTTATTTACATATCCAGTAGTTAAAGAGCAACATTTTTGTTCATTTGTAGGTAGGATTCTGGCCTCATGGTAAATACAGACCCAATGTTTTATCTTCTAGCTCTGTTTTTCAAATTAGTTTTGGTGTGTTGTTGTGGGTTGAAAAACTAAACAATGAGTTGAACATTAATTGTAAAGCTCTCTAAAGCTTAGGAGCTGCATTTTTAGTTGACAATTCTGCACAGAGTTATCACTGTGGTTGTACTTTTTTTATTGTCACATTGTTTTCACATGTTTTGATACATGGTCTTTGAAGAAATTTCAAGGACTTTTGAGTGGCTTTAAAGTTCTTAGAAAAATAAGTGAGTAAGCACAAGTATGTGCACTTTCATGGCATCCCCTTCTGCTGAGGAAGATCGTGTGATATGATTAATGTCCTGATCTGCCTCTTAATGAGCCATTGTGTGGTGGAAACCTATGTTAGTAAGAGGAAGTTTGAGCACTGCTAAATTACAGGATCAAAGTAGAAAGTCAGTTGTAAACAACATCACTGAACATTTCATCTCGGTTCTTTCATGGGTGAAATGCAGTTGTGCAGCTCACGATTAACTGTTTACAGTCATATTCATGCATCATACTCAACATTTTGCGCAGTAACTTTGCCATTTTGAAAAGCACTGCTGTAGTTGGATCACTGTTGCTCTGATGGAAGCAGCTTATGTGTGGCTAAGGCTTTGCTACAGCCCGAGGGTGGGGGGGTCGAGGGAAGGGGAGGTCTAAAGGGCATTATGCTGATGATGAGGCTCTACAGCCGCAGCAGTACAATAGGTTGTATTGTCTGACACCAGCAGCTCAGATCACATTTAGCTCACTGGGAGTTCATTTTCCTCTTCCTGGCTGGACTGTGTTGTGACCACACCCTCATCAACCAACCAACCAACAAACTAACCAACCAACCAGCCCAGCTGTCCAGCTTCAGGCCGTGAAGTAAAGCCTCACAACCAACCAACCAACCAACCAACCAACCAACCAGCCCAGCTGTCCAGCTTCAGGCTGGGAAGTAAAGCCTCACATATCCAGTGTGGTTAATGATGTTTGGATTGAAAACTGAAATCCCTTTGTGTATTTTAACTGAGTTTGGGCCTCATGGTTGGCCATGGCAGCTGTTTTTAGCTGATATTTCTCCTCATGGATTTTGCCCAGTTTCTTTATCTCTTATCCACATCTCGCCTTCCCTCTGTGCAAACAGCCCATAATTCTCATGATCTCATAGCAATGTACCCCTGCATTCCAGCTTCAGATGGACCCCTCCTTCTCCCTAGACACACATAGACACTGACAGAAGCCAGCAACATTAAGCTAGCACACTGTCATGACATCACCTATCACCCTCGGCCAGTGAACCCCGCCAGCTTTCTGTGAGTGCTGGAAAAAGCAGCAGCAGTCAGGAGGATGTGCAGAAGCAAGTAGGTCAGGGTGGGTCACTCTGCTCTGTTTTCCACCCTATAAAGCTGAATAGATTACAGATGCTGAAGTTGTCCATTTTTGTCTAATTTTGAGACCACTCCCATGTTTTACTCTCTTAAAGCTTCATTATATAACAACAGTAATTCCTCCCTTACTCTCTTGTAATGGCCTGGGGCTGGCTTGTCAACACCAGCAACCTTGCACTCTGACATACCTTGACCCTTGACCCTTCCTCATTATGGAAGGGCCCCTGGGCCACAATTATTGATCCAACCCCATCGCTCAGTGCTGCCATGCTATTTAGACAGCAACTCAGCTTGGTTAAATATCTCTGGAGTGTTGAGAAATGTAGACAGAGTGTTTGAACTGTAGTGACAGTGTTCTTTCTAAATCTGAAAATCTCTCAAGATGAAGAATTTGTTAAAGAGATAGCTGCTAAACAAACTTGCCTAATTTGCCTCAAACATTGTGCATTTAAAACCCAACATGTGCTGTCAGAAGCTTTCAGTTCTTAAATTTAAAAGCCAGAAATGTTTTTCAGTAGAAACAAATCAATAGAGCATTATTTTTTAATCTTTGGGAGGAAGGAAGGTTTTAACTTTACAAAAAAATGTTCCGTTCCACTAATAGAACAAGATATTTTCAACATGAAAGCTGATGCAGTATTTGAGCCATGGTGTTTACTGGAGGAGTAATCAGGAAACAGTGCGCTTTGAAAGGGATTTAGTATAAAATGAATGTGTTTACTTTTGTATTTCATAGTTATTGTTTTGTTAATGTGTTGATGAACAGTATATGCAAGACTTGGGCAACACTTGTGGCTTAAATCTAGTCTTAAATTTTTTGACCACCTCAAAATTGCCAGCCCTTAAAAGTACAGTGTTCTCAACCCTTTTTGCAAGCATTATGGTGATTCAAGCATGGTGATTTCCCCTACAGCTGGGGGTCAGCTGGTAAACAGTCCATGCACAAAGCAATATTGGCCAACTTAATAGGATAAACTAGGCATGGTTCCCTAGAGCTCACACTGCAACGAGAACGCACAAGTGCTGATGTGTGTAGGCCTCATTAGGCAGTCGAAAGATTGCTCCTCATTACCTTAAATGTTGATTCAGATGTGTTTGTCTGACCATGTTAAAGACAATTTAACCCTCAGATTTAGCACCAGTCCTCTGCTGGTTCATCCTGCATGTGGTTTTTAAACACAATTACTTTATCATCAGAATGAATTGTTGGTAAAGCTTTTATTTCACTCTTTTTCTGTTCTGAAGAACACCTTGCAGCCTTTTGACCCCTGTTAGTCTAGCCAGTGGAGAAAAAATGCATTCTGTGGTCTGTTCACAAAGTCGCCATGCCATGGATTCAGAGGGAATTTCAACAGCTTCGCCCTTGCAGTGTATGAAGTTGCTTATCAAAAGTAGTTACTAAAAAGTATCCACCAAGTCTTTCCTACTCTTTTCTCCCCCTCAGCTTCACCACAGAAAGACCCCGGTTAACGAGGCAAATGCAGCATTGTTCAACTAAACATGTGGTTTTAAAAAACAGCAGTGAGTAGAAATATGTGTAAAATCAAGTTCTATGGTTGTAAGTTGCTCTACATGAAAGATAAATAAAAAAGACAAACTGACGGCAGTGTTCCTAATGCCATATAATGGTCTATAAGGAATTTTTTATCAGGTTTTGAAACTCTGTGACCTAACCATGTATTGTGACTAGTGTTTGGTGAGAAATTACATCAACAAAAGAATTTAAACAATAGAAACAAGCAGCACAAAATTTAAACAGAAAAAAGGCTGTCAAGCCTGGCATATGGTCGATAAGAAGATTAATATGAATGTGTCAGCATTACGTTGCATCACACATAATCTGAAATGAAGTAAACACATCAGATAATCAAGTCACAATGTGCAGCATTGCTTAAGTCAGTAAGAATGAGGTAGTCACCAGGCTCACAACTGGCTTTCAGGGTTAGTTCCCAGTCATGATGTCTCCATATATATCAGTGTTGACTGTAACAGTTCTTTAAAAAAAAAAAAAAGGCCTCTGCCTTTTAAATGACTTCTATTGCTTTGTCTGCTTTCTTGCTTTGTCATAGTTAGCGGCAGTAATGCACCTTAATACTGGTTTTCAACTACATTAAAAAAACAAGAGTTCATTTTAATTTTTTTTCCTTTCTTTTTACAGTTAGGGTGACAGGCTCACCTCACTGCCCCAAGCTCATAGTTAAAGTTAAATCCATTTACCCAAAAAGAGACTGAATGAGACAATATTAATTTGACTCATAGCAATGCCAGAAGTTGAACTGTCGAACATTACAGTAAATGACCCAGCAGGAATATATAGTTTTTTTTTTATGTTTTTCTGTATAGTGCTGTATATTTTCCCTGCCTCCATGTTGTGTCAGAGGCCTCTCTGCATTTCTGAGGAAACATTCTCTTGCCTCTGTAGTGAGCCTGACTAAACTCCCTCTGATGAATGGTTCAGGACCAGCAACAGACAAGAGTGTAAAATGATCTAGAAGTTGTTGTTTTTTTTTTTTTTAACATGCCCCTCCTCTCTGTTCTACCCTCTCCCACCGTCTCTCCCTCCCTCTGTCCCTCATGTCCAGGCTACGCACCAGCTGCTCTCCTCCTCCTCTCCCTTCTCCCTCTGCAGCCCTCCCGCCTGTTTTCCCTTTTAAGTATGGTCAGACCTCAAGAGCTGTCCTCCACTGGGAGTAATTAGATGGAAAGACTTGTGCTTTTAAGTGATGTTGTTGTTAACCAGCCTACAGCCAAGTACACCACACACTTGCGGGCTAAACATGGTTACCTTACTGAATAAGTTATACTGTTTGCATCCTGAGCATATTGGTGTCATTAAACCCTGATTGGTGAAAGCATATTGAGGAAGACTGTGGTTTGGTGTATTTCCACAGTCATAAACATTTTAGCACTGTTTGCTAATTATATCAATGATTAGTCAGTCAAAAATGTGGGAGATACTGTATGATTGACTAAGTAAGCATTGAAATTTGAAAAGTACATTCGTTTCATATTGAGCTTTTACCGAGTGAAGTGGGAAAATATTTTCTTATTATTTTAACAAGATCCTCCATAGCAAAGCAGGTGGTCTTTGTCAGAGCTGATTTCTATAGGGTTGTGTGTCTGCGTGTATGTGTTTTAGTGCATCACACACAGGGTGTGACTTAAGAGGTATAAATAGGCCGTGTGAGTTATTAAAGTTCCCCACAAACAATCCCTCTCACTAGAACGGACTGGAGATCGAGTTACACTGATAACATTTGGCCTACTGGGAGGTCTGCTGGCTCAGGCTTCAAACTCAGGACTGGATGGATGGATGGTTGGTTGGTTGGTTGGTCAGGTATCGCAGTGAAATCACTTTAACTCAAATTAGTTCAATATGTTAAAAAAATGTATTTCATCTTTATTATAATGGATGACATCAGACTTCTCTTAGCAAGAACAAAAACCATGCCCCACCCCCCAAAAAAGTAGTTAAGTAGTCTGATGACTTACTAAAAGCACACAGTACAAACAGAATATCAGCTACAAATACAATATTAGTTGTGAAAACTCTGAAGTCAAACATCAAAAATCTGTTTACAGGTTTTAGAAAAGGTGAGGTTGAAAAAAACCTCTGTAGTCTGTTCCTCATCTCTGCTTGGGCCCACATTTTGACAGAACACCTTAAATCACGATTGAACTGTTGTAGGTTGAGTTGTATTGTGGGTAATGTAGGCACAAGATTTAAATTAGGAAAAAGAATGTGTTGGATAAGAACAGCGGATATCTTTGGCTCTGGTCTTCAGCCCCAATGAACACTTACTCAAGTTTTTTCACATATTCAGCTGCATTCACCGACTCAACATTGTTTGCGAAGCTTTTCTGGTTCCGGCAAAGCTGCAAAAACAAATTAAGTAAGGCGTGTGCTGCAATTCTTTGTGTACTCTCCCAGTGGCTTGCAGTGTAAATCAGTGAACAACATGAAGCCATAGCAAGAGCACACAATCATTGTGAGTGAGGATTTCTGTGTTTGTGCTTTGCTTTCAGTTCATATCTGCACTATGAATTGTTTTCTTTGCAGTCAGAGCAGCTAGTGCATGGGTCACTTCAGTTATTAAACACTCAGGCATTATGACATCCGGCATTCAGCTCCTGCTCATTCAAATGTTGACAAGCCTAAACGTGGTAAGAACGTTGGACAAATAGATAGCTGAGGATAGGGAGGAGACAGGTGTTTCCTGATGTGTTACCTGGAGGCTGTGCTGTCACAAAAATATCTGGTCACAGGATGAGGTCATAGTTTTCCTACCCAGTGATATAGACATGCACATACACACACATTCCTGGATATTTCCAAGAAAATTGTCTTCGTTAGAAAGTCAGCCCTTGTTGACTTGGTTGAGCGTTAAGTATTTATGTATACATTTTCAGAGACAGAGTGTTCCCCTGCTAACTCCATTTACAGATCACCCCCTTCTTCTGGAAGCTTTAATGAGAGTGAACTATCAGAGGACAGTTGACTAAACAAAGGCTGCAAAATCATATTTGGCCATGTAATTAGAGATTGGATTGAAATGTGTTTCCCCTCCCACTTGATTAATCAGTTTCTTACATTAAGCTTTGGTCATTAAATCAGGGCGGGACCTTTCCATCATCCCAAAATACTTTATATAACCTAATTCAAACCAACCGATTAAAAAACAACAACAACAACAACAACAAAACTTTTGAATACAGTTAGATGGCCTCCACTTCACCTTATCAGCTAACATGTTTTTTTTTCTCAGAGAAAATGTAACTGTTTAATCTACTGTCTCAAATAATGTGGTGCTCTAATGCGTATAGATGTATTTTTATTTTGGCTTCACAATTTAAAAGCCAAACCTTTATCCTGTTGTCTAATTCAGCTTGAGCCTTTTGAGTGCTTTTAGCAATATTAAACATGGGCATGTTGACAGTTTTAACAGATTAACAGAAAGATTTGTAAGGGCTAATTCTTACTATGAAAACAGCTGCTTGCTTATTTTTCCCAAAACTGCTCTTGCACAAGCTAAATGTCAAAAGTTGAGTGAAGTTACCTTGAAATTTTGATCGATTAAAACAAAATCATTAATTCACTAACACTGTTTCTCCTGTCAACTGTGATAATAACAAGCCACCCAATTATTAGTTAGTTTCAACTAATCCATTTAAAACCTTATTGTAACTAATATGATATTTTTAGTGCTCAAATTCATCCAAGGACAAGAAAGCTACATTCTTACAATAAAAACTTGGATAATCCCTGAAATTATCATAGCTGTGTTCAGCATGAGCTGTATGTATCGTTCCAAAGACAGCTAACTTTGTTGCGTAATGAAAAGTTGTAATCTCAACTCAGTAATGTCCCTCCAACTGAGACCATATAATCACTGTTGGTGAGCTGAACTTGTTTCTGCACGTGCTCTAAACACACACACACACACACACACACACACACAGACCTGCTGCACTGGTCTCTACTGTTGCCACACCTGAGCCCAACTGTCATAACCACTTATGCTGTGCACGTTAATGCACACACACACTCACACAAAGGTGGCAGAGTCCCAGCATATTATTATGCATTTCCACCTTTTGTCTATCTCTGTTATTTCAGTTTCCCATGGGTGCTCTCAAAGATAAATGTGATGTTCTTGTAGCCAGTTTCTGTCTCTCTGCCCACATGCTCACACACTCACTCACAGTTTACACAACGTAGCAACACATGCCTTGTAACATTCAGGCGTGTCTTGCTTGCTGTTATGACTGAGTTAAACCAACTTCAAGAAATCAAAAGTCACTTCTTTCACAAGTGTTAAACCTCTGTTTTTCTCATGATCTCTTAAACCTTAACAAACAGAAGGTTTTCTTTTTGGAGATTTTTTGTGTTTTAGGGATATTTTTTTTAATTAGCTTTCTACAACTCATGAAAATAGCCACAGGATTAGTAATTTGTTTTTGTATTAGGAGTTTTTCTAGTTTATTTACATGAAGTAGGGCTATGCCAGCCATACAGTCATATTTACTTGTTGAATTTAAGTACATATTCAGATTCCTGAACTTTGTGTAACAGCATATGTCGAGCACTGAATCAGTACCGGAGTGTCAAGAGGAATTTTTATATTGCTCTTATTTTTAAGTTTTATTGTACTGACTCTGTATGGATGTTATGTCATGGATGTGCTTTAAGTTACTTGTCATTTTGTGCATATTTTCTACTTATGCACTAAATAATGTGTTAAGTAGTATACAGGTGTGTGGGAAGTAGCAGGGTCCCATTTCTAATAAATATGCATTACATGGTATTGGATCAGTGTATACACTTGTATACTCGCTGATACCTGATCTAGCGTCTTAGGCAGTGACAGAGAGGGTTTTTGATACTTGCGTTTGGTATTAGTTGAAAACAAAGCCAATTACAAAAACAAGGATACTTCTTGCAAGTCTCAGGCTGACTCTCCTCACTAAAATGATGTCATACAGCAACAATAAACAGGCAGCATGTGACACCACACAAGAAACAGCTATTAGCCACCGATCAAGCACAAAATCCCCTTCTCTGAATAAATCTAATGATGTTTGTCAGGACAGTTTGTCACATGATTTTACTTCGAGCTAACTGGCTCACTCAGTGTTTGTTTGGAAGTGTTGTTAGACACTGTGTGTCTGACCATCAGACAGCTTAAAGTGCTAATCTCCTCAGCCTAACCCACAGCTTCACCACCAGCACTCCAGCTTCTTACACACACCCTGCCATTTAATTCCCTTTGTCATTTAAGCACATTTAAACTGCATATGATAAATAATGTAAGAAGGACAAATATTCAACCAAACTACCAAAATCATTTCAGTGAAGATCCAAATTTTAGTGATGCGTGGGGAGTGAATGTAATACGCATTTGTTTATTATTTCAAAGAGAACTCATTACTTTACTTATTTCATGCTTCTGCTGCTCCGCCATTGTTCACTTTGTTCTCTTGTCATTTACATCTACTTTTCAAAATATCCATTTTAGGATGAACAATATAACATGCAGTTACTGAAGACACCAAACATAAGTCTTATGTCCACCTAAATATCTGACACAAATGGCTCTTGCATACTGCTGTTTAACGAATCTGTGAGCTTCTGGCCTCTTCTCTTCCTTCTCTTTTCTTCTCTCAGAGCCTCATCCTTCCCCTCCTCCCTCTCCCACATTCCCTTCCCAGCTATCGCACTCACTTCTGCTCTTTTGGAAGTTACAGACCCATGCATAGTGTGACTTTTTTTTTTTTTTTGCTTTTGGCTTCAGAGCAGCAGGATATCTGAAAGCATAAGTCAGAAGTGTGTGTTTAATAAGACAATATTGTGATTATGCATTACAAAACACATGATTCCAGTCATTAAACTTGGTCAGAAATATACCAGGGAAAACTCCATCAACTTTCAAACTGGAAATAAATTGTGAAGGGAAGAGGATTAAATGTGCAGGCATGTATTATGTGTGTGTGTACCAGCTAACAGCAGTGTGACTCTGCCAAATGTGCTCTCAATGAACTCTTCTCTCTCATCCTCCTCCTTCCTCTCATGTGTCTGATGTCTGTGTGTTTGGCAGCGAATCTGCCTCCCAGCATGCTCTCACATGCTCTTTTATCCATCAATTGCCTATGGCGGGGTGGCTCGACCACTCTCCCTCTCTTCTCCACCTGCTTCTTTCTTACTTTTTGGCTGACCAGCCCTCGTTCTGCCTCCCCCAACCCCTCAACCCATTCCCCCTCCTCTCTTCCCTTCTGTCTCTCTGCCGTCCGCCTCCTTCAGTCTGTGTCTCTGCTCAGTGGCTTTCTTGGCCTTTGTCTGTCTCATGAGTGAGGGTGGTGTTTGCCTCTCTGCTCTTCTTTCCTGCAGCCTCATTTCTCCCTCTGAAACAAAGAGCTGAAAAGGAGGGGTGTCAGCAAGGGAACTGAGGCGCTGTGAAACTAAATGGGCAAACTCCTTCCTCCTCCCCGAAGGCGGTTTTAATGTTGTCAGTGTAAGAAGTGCAGAGAATTCACTGTAAAGGAAGGGGGTTTTGTATTAAGCCTTGTTCTAATATCATCATTTTGCAGTACCATCATCCTGACCTCAATTATTATGACATTAATATTACTGTTATTCACTCCATGTTTGTGCTGCTTACACCATTCCAGGCCAACAGTGTCCAAAGTATATATTTAAAAACAAAAATTGGAATAAATTATTGAACTCTGTATTTGGAGAATCATTACACCCCTACTAAAGTTTTTCACATTGTAATTTTTTCCCCAATACTTAGTTCTACAACTAAATATCTGCAAAATGTATTTCCTACCCTCAGCCTGAGCTGAGCTTTGGTGCAAATCAGTAATTGTTAGCATGCTAATATGTTAGACTAAGATGAAGAACTTGGTAAACAAAGCGCCGCTGTGCTGTACAGCCTCACAGAGCCCCAAGCATGGCTGTAGACGCTTAGTCCTGTTACCAAAACACATAAATTTCTGCAGGTTTCCACTGGACCACACTTCTGTTTAAAAAAAGATAAGTTTTATCCATGTGACATTTACATAAAAACAAATCAGTAGACATTGTTTAGGTGGAGACATACTGTAGGAAGTGCAGTCAAACAAGTTATAACCCAGTGAGTTTATGGTTTTGGTGCTTGTCTGCGTCACTCCCTGTGACTCCCCTGCCCCTGGTTTACCTTCATCCCTCTTGCTCTCCTTCCCATCTTTTCTGCCAGGTTGGATGATGTCACCACTCAGGCATCTTAGGAATGCCTCCAGATGTTTTCCTTATATGACTCAGCCAACACACACACACACACACACACACTGAGTGTCTTGAACACATTTCCTCTCTCATGCACATTGACAACATGAAGCAAACATTGTTTTGACTTCAGGTGGAAGTCTGTATCCAACCTTTGCACTCAAATCCCTTCACAGTTTACAGATCCAGGAACAGCTCATGTCCTCTTTTATTCTCCTTCCTTGTCATTAGGAGCGACAAACCTAAACTGACATCAGAACCTCGTTTCACAGCAAATCAGCCATGCAGGCCCATTTTACACATCCTCACAGTCACACTCACACACTCACACACTCACGCGCACACACACACACACACACACACACACACACACACACACACACACACACACACACACACAGAAAGTAAACTACAGTGATATCAGTGGCGGTCATGCAGTTCTGCCGGGTTGTCTTTTCATGAAGCCCATCTAGGCAAATACCCAGGACCTGTCAGAGCAATTTCCTTGATATCTCCATTTGGACTGCTTTCACACACACATGTAGACATTCATATAGTCTAACAACACACATACAGTTCATGTAAACTTCTCACAGAAACAAGTATAGAATCAGATATTTCTTGACATCTTTGTAACACTATGGTAGTGGCTAACCTCCCTTACTGAACCACTAAACCATAATCTCTACAAGATAGTGGTTATCACAGTCTTCATCTGCACAGTGTTAACATGCAAGAGTACATAAGCGAAATGGTAAATGTGCTGCCTTTAAGCGCGGTAGTTTCAGTTCCTGATCTATGGATATAAATAAACTTCACTTTATACTTTTCTTTTTCCGAGTGACATTGTTAGCCGTTGTGCTGTCTCAATTGCTATTATACACTAGACTCATTTATAATAATATTAAATCATTACATTCTGAGAAATGTCACTCTAAATAACCAGTTTAAATCAAAATGACCTTGATGACCTAAGTGAGACCTGAGTCAAAGACATGCATGGGTGAACTGAATCAGGCTTTTCTGTATATGTGGTAACTTAACAACTCAAGACCATTTTGAAATATGAACCCTTCTTCATGTTGAGGTTAAGTGCATTTATTGTAAACCACTTTAAAGCAAAACTGCCATGTACTATGTAAGTTGCATAAGTACAGGTGTATATGTTGTCCTCTGTGCTGCTTCCTTGTCTTTGTCTATAAGTGACCAACATGCTGCCAAAGCTTGTGTGACTACTTAGACATCATTTGCTTGGATAATATAAACACACTCACCAATGTACACACAGGCTGTATGTAAGACTACATAATGAGGATTATCACAGTTTAGCTGCAGTTAACAGTGAGCAAGACTGTGATGAAACACTGGACACTGATACTGCACTGTAGATTATTTTTTTGATCAGTCAGTTAACCTTTTTTTTTTTTTTAGTGTAACAATCTAGAACAATAAATTAATCCAAAGTCAAACAACAACAAAACTTTGGTTTGTGGTACTTGATTGAAATTTATTAACAGTGGACTCTTTTCCCATGTTAAAATTTTGTTGTTGTTGCAATTCGAACAATAAGCTGATCAGATAGTTCTGGTTTATAATTACATAGTACAACATATATTGTTTCCACTTATATTCCATGCTTTAAGCTTTCTAACTTCAAGACAGAATTGTTGTTTAAATGCCCTCCACACCCATGTCAAACCCACACAGGTAATTTATATAACTGTAGCTGATTAGAGGTCCTTAAGACTGTGTGGGCTTGCAGCCACTTTAAAGGCTAATCTAAGTGGCAGATATATATGTTTTCATCCTTTCTTCATGCTCCTCCCACAGTTAACATGAGCAGATTGACAAAATGTAATTAACTTCTCCAAAACAATATAAGTGACTTAAACTGGTGGCTTGTTTTCCTTTTTATTCTACGATGTTCTTATGATGTTTGTTTGGAGGCAGTGCTTTGTGTCATGAGAGACAGGGCGCTTCTGGTAAGGGGCCTGCCTGCCTACTAAATCTTCCTTGAATAAATAGACCTTTAAAAAGTAGCCATGTCATAAAGCTGAATATTCCACTTGTGGCTTGTGTGTGCCAACTTACCCATCTGGTCCAATTACAAACTGTTAGTGAAAATGTTACACCTTTGTTCTCTCAGTAGGAAGAACCAGAACAGGTACCTGCAGCTTGTTGGCCTTCTTATGTGCACTGGTCTAAGGATGATTGACGCCTGTTGGGCCTTCTTACTGACTCAGCAGAGAAGGGATTTGGCGATGATTGATGGGCCTCTGGTCTGCTCACTAGGCTCCTCAGAAGCTGATAGTGATTGACAGATGGCTCGCCGAGCTGAGGGTCCCCCCTGCTGCTGGCGTGGTTGCCTCTGTGTGTATGCGTATTCTCTGGAGAATAGAACAGTAGAGTATCTGTTTGTTCTTTCCCTTTGCTTCCTTTTATCTCTCTATTCCAGGAAACGCTCAGAGGTTATGAATATGGAGCCACTTCGACCAGGAACGACTGTTTACATTCCCATGAGGGGAATGTTTGTCATCTAAACGTCTCCCTCTTTCCACTGAGGTCTCTATATGATTGATTCATCTTTGCTCTTCCTCTCCAAACATATCCCTGGCTCCCTGGGTTACAGCTGTTTAATTTTAAGATTGGTCTCGGGCTGTTAATGTTGTTGTGTGGGGGGCTGTGCTGATTATTTTCACTTTCAATTAATAGTTTTGTGTATAAAATATTAAAAAAAAAGGTGACAGATCCCTACAACAGTAACCCAGCGCCAAAGGTATATTTTTATATATCTTGTCTCCTCAGACCAGTGGGTCAACATCTCAAATATTAATATAATAACTTTATTATAAAATTATCATGCCATCACATACTGCAAAACATGAGCAGCTAATTCTTATAAGATAATACAGATGAAAATAGCAAATACTTTAAAGTTAGTGTCAATGTGTGTATGTCTGGGATGCTTGACAGTACACCACAGTGATATAGTGTTCAAAGTTATCTCATTGTAGCCAGTAATCGGCATTTCTGGATAAGAACAAATTACAGCAGATAAATTCCAAAAATATTGTTGAGGTTTAACATAAAACTTCACTCTAGACTTAAGAAACAGATGGGAAAATGCAAGGAAGTTTAGTATGGTGTAATGTCAAGGCTATTTGTTTTAATAGTCAAAACTTAATACTAGATGCCATGTTGTTACAGTCTGAGGCAGTTGGACTGTGTAAGCAGGGACAGGTTGACCAAGCTAAACCAACAGGGAACTACTTTGCATTGGTCTTTTAGTTAGCAGGGATCCACAAGGTATGGTTTCTTTCACTCCTGATTTTGAAAAAAATGAAGACACTTGCTTGGATTCGCCGGACCAGACTAAGGGACCAGTACACAATGTTTTTTAGTGGAACCAGTGGGCTTGGGCAGTACACAAGTATTTGTCATCACTGGATACCCCCTGTGAAACCTGATGATCATATCTGGTCAGTGTGTGCACCTGAAGAGCAAACAGCAATATGTGCTTGCACATTTGATTGATGTCATAAAAAAAAAACACAAGTGATGTTTGATAGTGATTGTGACTTCTCTGATGAGGCCTAGATGAGGTGGAAAGACAGATAAACAGATGTCTTGCCATTTAATAGGTAAATGTCCCATCCTGAGGTATTCAGTTACCAAGGATGGTGACCAAGTGCTCAGAGAAAGTCATTTTTATGTTTTAAGACAAAACATAATTCACTGTTCCCCCTGGAAGGACCTATTCAGTGCAGTCATATCAGACTAACGTTCAGACAGCAGATTCCAAACTTTATGATGTAAACTACCTTTACTCTTTGTAATAGCTTTTTCAAAATAGGATACATATTTACTCTGGAATGTTTGCGCCTGACATTGCATACCCTATGTGATGGATATCTGTATTAGCTGTGTGTGTGTGCGCTGCAGCATGTGAGCAATAATTCGGGTGGAAATCAAAAACCCCACCCAAGGTTTGCATAACAAAACATCAGTTCAACACATGTCACGAAATGGAGGGAAAGAGATAAAGGAAAAGGTTTTTACCCCTTAGGCCCTCTATCCATCAACTTTTTTTTTTGAGGACTCTTTTCTCTGACATGTAATATCGTAATATTGTACTGCTCAGTAAAAAAGCAATTTCTCAGGTAGAGCATTCTGGGGACAGCTAATGGGTATGAATCATTGTATTCTCTGTCTCTATTTTGTGGTTTAAAGGAGGCTGTTGACTTCTTCTGTCTGTCAAGTGTGAAATGAATAAGTTTGGCACTCGTGTTTATCTAGTCACTTAAAAGTTGAATGTCATTTTGGGTGTTATTACATCCACAATGACAAAACTGTTAGGCCTGAATTGAAGCAGTTAAGTGGCCATGTGGTGAGGAAAGCAGTGGTTTTCAGTTTGAGCAATGTTTATTTATCAAGATCCAGCTGCTATAAAAGGAGCAGGGGATATTCTTACATTCAGTGTTAAGAGCACTGCTGAGAGCACTACTTGTTTTGCATGACTTCAAGTTTGAGGATGGAGATGGTGGTTGTTGTGTAAACAAAGTAAGATGCACTCCATTTAGAGCTAGACAAGTGTTTTTCCTCTTTAAAACAAGAGAAAGCAAGGAAAAGGAAACCAAAACAAGGGGAGTTGGAAGGGAACAAAGTGGGGATTTTTTTATCAAAGAGTCAAAAGGAATAAAGAGAAGAAAGGGAAGATGGATAAGAAAGCAGGATAGAGGGAGCTGAGTGACACAGGAACACGTGCAGGTTATTAACATGGACTTGCCCACATTAACATGAGTGTGTTTATTTATATGGGCGTGTTTGTGTCACTTTGTCCTTGTGGTTATG
Source organism: Acanthurus lineatus (assembly GCA_029814665.1). Classification (NCBI taxonomy): domain Eukaryota; kingdom Metazoa; phylum Chordata; class Actinopteri; order Acanthuriformes; family Acanthuridae; genus Acanthurus; species Acanthurus lineatus. The sequence continues at coordinate 17,175,889 of JAPZDV010000020.1, read as the reverse complement.
TCTTTCTCCCATTGTCTCTTTTTCTATTTCTGCCTCTTGCTTCTGATAAAATGCAGTAGAGTTGAAACAAATCGAAGAGGACAATTAAAGATCTCATGTTCAGAGCCGTATTTGCCAGCCAGCAGTGTTCATCTTCCCTTCCTTTCTGATGTATTGCCTTGTTTCTGTGCACATTATTACAACCAACTGTCACCCAGCTGATTGGGGTCGAAATTAAATTAATACTAGCTACCATTAACTTCCAAATAGCCTCTAGTTCCTGGTGCTTATGTAAAAAACAAAACACCGAGGAACACTGGAACAAAAACTGGAAAAATGCTCTTTACTGTGATAAATACATTAGGGATTCATTCAGTAACCTCTCACTTGACTTGTGCTGTTGTTGCATGGTGTAGTTGCAGTGTGGTTGCTGATTTAATTCTGCTTCTCTGCCCAATTTCAACGTCCTGCCCTTGTTCTTTGCTTATTTTTCTGTTCTGTCTGCTCCAACCCTGTGACCCTCTCGGCTGTGCCTCATCCATCTCTCTCCTCCCTCTCTTCCTGTCCCCGTGCTGCTCTCTCTTTGTTTGCGTCTTCTGTCTTCCCCTCTCCTTCAGCCCCTTGCTAACCACTTGTCCCTCTCTCTTTTTCATGAGCGTGACTTGACAGACTGGCTTTTGCTCTATTTTTTTTCCAGTTTCTGTTGCATGTGGTTCACTAAATGATGATTGTTGGTTTGTGTTGAAGTATTTACTGCTGCAGTATTGTACTGTACCATCAAAAATAATGTGTCTTTGACTTTATCTGAGTATGTTTTATTGGTTTAAAGTACGTTTAACTTTTCTAAGGTCATAGTATTTTATAGTACTATTATTGTTGTTTCCCTTTGAAGGAAACTATAAATGTCTGGAATTTACTCTATTTCCCTCTTCCTTCTTATCCACTTTATTGCTAGGCAATAAAGGGCACTTCATCTGATTCGCCTCTCTCCCTCTCCCTGCTTCTCTGCCATGCAGTCAGTCGGTTTGACCAGAATTGGTCAGGGCATTTCCTCGCAAGTTGGCCTTTTCAGTGGAATAATAGAACATGGCCCATTTTAAGACGGAAGACATCTACAGGAAATGATATGCAGTTTCCTGTAAACTCATTAGAGAAAACCCCATGCAGACTCATGCTTCTGTCAAACTGTATGTGCTAATGTGTGCGTGTTTGTGAGAAAAACTTGAAAATACTGATTGAGCATTTCCAACTATAGCAACTGAGTTTCCCTATGTGCCAATATGGCCTTCATCACCACAGCCTGTGGAGGCGAGGAGAGAAGAACTGTCCCAGATTTCAACAGCGTATATTTAGTCAGCCAGTCAGTTCTATGTTGTCTGTTTCTGAATTGCATGTCTTAATAATAGGTTGAAGCTAAAGGGGAACTCTGCCAATTTTTTCAAATTCCGTAGTGTAAAACGTTTTGTATCTCCAGAGGGAGCTGAGTGCAGTCTGATGAATTACCTCAGGTGACGTAAATGGGTCAGCCTCAGTTTGTACGAGGACAAGTTTGAAAGTTAAAAAAAAAAAAATAAATAATAATGATAATTTTGATACTTAAGTTTAAAAAAAAATACTGAATTTTTTTTCAAATTATTACTTGAAGACTCCTAAGCAGGGTGGGAGAAGGAAGGGTTGATTTTAAGCAAATCTAGCATGTACAGACAACTGCAAATATCATATGTTTTAGTCTGAAACATAAAATAAAAAACTGCACTGAACTAATCCTTTGCACCTAATCAGTCCTCCTCATCTATTCCTGGAAAAGAAATATGTATTTATTCCATCAATTTGTTGAGTACAGAGAGGGAATTACAAATAACATCTAATTTTCATGATTTGTTACTGTTCTCCTTCCTCTTCTATTATTAGCAGTGAACACAGCCAGAGCTTGTCTCTGCTTCCCTCTCTCTTGGTAGAACTAGTTGCCAGACACAGTTACAATGGCATTTTCACTTTGTGTCATATTTTACAGCCCACGCCTAAGTCGACTGTGGACTTAGTGCACTGAAGCCCTTAGAGTACACAGATCACACCCTCTACAATAACACAAGTTTCAGTCAAAAACGGACTAAGCTCTCTCCCCAAGAGACTTGTCCTAATGTTCCCTAGAAAGTTAGAGGGTCTGTGTGTGTGTGTGTGTGTCTGTCTGTCTGTCTGTCTGTCTGTCTGTCTATCTATCTGTCTGTCTGTCTGTCTGTCCCCGTATGTGTGTGTATGTGTCGCTGTGTGCATTCATTAAAAGTGAATATCTGTAATCCTATTTTTGTCCATATCATGTCCGCTTGCATGACTGTGCCTTTCCATGACTATCTCTGTTCAGGACCATCGTTATCACTCAGTAGGAAAACTCATTGGCATTGTTCTTACAGTGGAGGGCATGCTCATACATACACACACGCACACAAAACTGCACTTAACCCATGTTCTGTCTTGTCCTTCTCTGTCCAGCCTTAGGCTTCTCTTGCTGCTCACACAGTCTGATTGAATTAGCATCGCTTGGCGCCGTTATCTATTGAATTAGCTTGTCATTTCTTCTCAAGACACCGTGGCTGAATGTTCCTCCCTGAGCTATTTAACTAATAAGCTGCACAAGATGAGTCATTCATGCCCATTAGCTTTCGCCATCTTTGTAGTGTTACACCAGGTCAACAGCTGAGGGGTGAAGTTGAGCGTTGTGTTGTTTCAGCTACTGCTTTTTAAATTCTGAGCTCATTTCAGCATGTCAGTCAAAGGAAAGAGTGTCATTTCCTTTAAATGACATAACGACTCACCTGTTGCTGAAGTCTATTTGCTCAGAGTAAATTGTTAATTGGCCCTATACAGATTGTTGGGTTTTTTTGTTAGCATTTATCAAACAACAAAAACTCAAGTTAATTGTCATGTGGGTTAATGAGATATTGTAAGCTCTTGTTATAAATACAATACATCGTGTGTGTGTGTGTGTGTGTGGGTGGGGGGGGGTTTACATTGAGTTGAAAAATGCACATTCATGTTTGAAAGAATGGGTACCTATAATCAAAATTCTAGCATGTAGAGACGTCTGCCATGGATTTACGTTGGGGTCTGTTTGGTTTGAGTCACTAAATTACAGCAGTCTTCTCACCCTAAATTCACAGAGCTTCTTTTCAATTACCAGGAAGTAAAACTCCATTTCTCCTGTTGGCATCTTGTTTCTTTTCTTATCTAGGCTAAACAGATCTGCTGAGGAGTGGAGAGAGAGAGATGAGTCATTTTCATGTGGAGAGACAGACAAACCTTAAAATGACCACAAAATTACAGGCATAATTAATCTCCTCATTCTGCCCTCAAATTCCTCATCTATAACAAGAATACTCATTAAACATTTCCATAAATCCCAACTGTTTTTCCCAAACCTCAAAATTGTCAGTGGTCATACTGTATAACAGAATTTGCTTTCTGTTTTAGCCATGTAGCTATTGTATATCCTGTTTTCTGCCTCTTCAATAAACCGGTTTTCCCTGTAGACATTAAATAATCCTAACTTTTTATCTAAAGTGATCTTGTGATATCCAGTTCTGCTCTTATTACAGACTATATAGAAATGAGCGTAGATCAAAAAATAGACAGCAGTTCCAGCACAACTGGCAAAAGAGTGAAAAAGAGAGAAATCTCAATATTTGATGCGTGATATGTGTGACACACACACACACACGCCTGCAATATTTCTGTTACTGTGAAGTGTAAAGGGGCCTTATGCTCTTTTTCATTTGGAGATAATTTTAGAGGCTAGCATTACTTTGCTAACTCTACCTGTTGCTTGCATTGAAATCATTTTACAGCTAAGGCTCTAAATGTAACACATAGTGTTTCTATAAGAAAAGGTTGATCACTCCTGTTTTTGTTTTTGTTTTTTTGTTTTTTGTTTTTTGTTTTTGTTTTTTTAAGATTTGGAGTCAAAAGGCTGAACTGTGTTGCACTCTTACTGTAAGACTTTGATCTAGTACTTAAAAACTGCATCCTTCCCTTATTTACACCTGCAAGATTATATCACCGACCCAAGTGAGAGCAAAAGGAAAAGCTGTCATAAATTTCTCTTCGAGCCAGATCTGATTATCAGACATTATTGGCTGAAAAAGTCTTCATGTTCTACTGGTTAACCACAACGGATGCAGGAGTGATTTCCAATGACTTTTTGAGGGAGGATGTGTTCTTGATGTATAGAGTCTCTGTCCCTCTTTTTTCTGTGTCTCGCGCTCCACTGACAGCAGCAAAATCGCAGAGGAAACAGGAAAGGCCTGAGCAGCTTGGTGTCGGGACGGATATCCTCTTTTGGGAGGCGTTCCCCCTCCTCCCTCACTTAACTCTCCCTCTCTTTATCTCTTTTTACCGTCTCCCCCTCAAACCCATTTTGCCCTCAGTGTGGCATTTACTGTTTGACCAAGCTTGAGGGCTAACCAAAGATTTCTGTAACCAGCTTGATTTTTGGGAGTCATCACATCTTTGTGAGCTATGTGTTGGCATGGTGACGAAGAGGATGAGGACAGCTCGGAGGTATGGTGAGGTGTTGTTGGCTTGTTGGTTTTGATTTGTGTGTTCCTGTAATCGTGGCTGTGATTTCTAGTAATTTGACGCTCGCTCTGTCTCCTGCTGTCTTCCTGATTGTAGGTCTGGCTTGTTGAGTCTCTAGGACTCGCTCTGTAGCAAATTGTACTTCTGCTACAAGGGATTTCTGAAAATACACAGGAAGTGGGTAGAGACTTAAGCACCAGTAAAATACTCGGCTTAATCTGTACCAACATTTTTCATTAAGTAAAATGTTTATGGATTTTCTGACCCAGTGGAGAAGAACGGGTTCATGAGAAAAGCCTGGAAGAGGACTATGGCCAGCACAGGTCATGGGACAGATTTTAATGCACTTTGATGTTGGTGTGTAGTATTGAGTTTTAGCCCATTTGGTTGGCAAGCTGTCCTGAAACAGCATTTCTAATGGACCTTAGTAATCCTCAAGCTCCTCTTATGAACAGGTTGGACATTGGCAATTTGCTTTAAAATACTGTAAACACTGGCTAAACAGTATTTTTCTCATTCCTCTCTGCTCCTCTTTAATCTCTTTTCCCATCCTCATGCTTCCCTTTCTAGCATTTTCATTTTCTTTTTCACACAACTTTGCTGTTTTTCCTACACCCGCCCCATCACTATCATCTCTCTCTCCAACTCTTTCCTCCCATTACTGCCTTATCCTGCTCACCATCTCTTCCTCTGCTGTCTACCTCTCCCTCAACACCTCTAGCTTTTTGTCAGGCTGGGTTCAAAATTAAGCCTTGTATTCTCATGATAAAGATCATGTATTAACCTCACAGCAACATCGCCTAACTTCATCTTTTTTCTTTCCAAATTCCTTGTTTTTCCCTCCTCCCTGTCCCTTTCCATCCACCCATCCATAGTGACCCAGGTGAACTGTCGGTTCTGGAGCAGCTCGGTCTGGACCAGAACTCTGATTTCTCTGACTCCAGTGTGCAGCAGCTTCTGGATGAGCAGCGTGAGAGGATCCGCAGAGAGATTCGTAAGGAGCTTAAAATCAAAGAGGGAGCTGAGAACCTACGCAGGGCGACAACTGACAAGAGGAATGCTCAACAGGTCAGTCACAGCTACACTTGGATCATTTCAAAGTCTCCATTCACCAGGATGATAGAATCCAAAGATTCCCAGCTATTTTACTTATCATACCAGTCAAACTTCTCCTTTTTTGGTGTGAAACTGATAATAAATGATCTTAAATAGCAAAGAGAAATCAAGTAGGTACTTTAAGACGAGACTGTAATCAGAGAGGATATTCTGTTCACACACATCAGTGACAACATCAGCAAAAATTGATCAGACACTCTGATCTTTAAGTTAATACGTCAGTGAATTTTAAATCAGTTCCACATGAATGCTGGAACAATAGCTGGTGATTCAGTCACATTCCATTTTCCAGGAACTGGGCAGGTTTGCTGGTATGTTGAGTTTTTATCCTTTTTGTACTGTCTGAAGGCTCCGGCACATTTTAGAGACTCATGACCAGTGTTTTGACCTTTTATTTACTCAGGGGTGGGCTCACTGAGCACACATTTCCACATTATGAGGCAGACCAGGAATGCCACACAGGCTCATACACTAACTTCCTGGAGCTGCCCAGTCCAGCTGCTGGGCAGAAGCAGCTAGAAATAAGCAGCAAAAACTGAGCAGTTGAAGGGTTAAACGCTTTGCTCAGAGGAAATTGTGATTACTCGGGAGGGATGAAACTTTACAACAGAAAGTTCAATAGTGTTCACATTGAACACCTGTGGGATACAGGACCTGGAGAAAATCAAAAATAAGGAACACCACTGGAGCATCACTACTTAACTCTATTAAAGCATCTGTCTGTGCTTTTTTGTCATTGTAGGTCATAGCTGAAATTGTCTAAAACTGTAGCAAATACATTTTGCAAACCACTTATTTTTGGTATGAAGTCGTTTCTGAACTCTGCAAGCACTTGAAACTCAAAACTGAAATTATAAGATGGAAACGGCTTACTTAACATGAAGCATATTGAAATCCTTTTACTGAAAGCTTTCTGTCACTTTAAAATCTACATCAAAAAGAAAAGCTTATAACAGGAAACTGTACAACAAAAATGCATGTGTGAGGGTTAGTGGTTGCTCTAACAAATCTAGCATGACCAAAAATAACAAAAATTTTAAGATTTAAATACTTATAAGCAGTGCCTAACAGCTTTGAAATACCAAGTTGATCACTGGTGTTCTGATTGATATGAACAGGTTTAAGACAGAAGAAGCATTTTTCAGTGGAGGACTCGTCAAAAAGGTTCACATTGTTTTTCTTTTGTCTAACGTATGCTGAGACTGCTTGCCTGCTGCAGCTTGCAGAATAACATGTCAGAATCATGTGTGTTAAACAAGATTAAGACAGTCAACATCAAGGTAAGAAATATTTTAGCTGCACCTTAAGAGATTAACTGGTATTCAAAGTAAAATAATTAATGGTAAATTTGGTAGAACTGCATCTCCTGACATTCTTGCATACATTAGGGATGGTTATGTCTTTTGTCAAGTGCTGATACACACAAAAAGGTAAGGTAAGGTGAACATTTATTTCATCCTCTCGGGGAATTTCTCTTGTTTCAGCAAGCACCTGAAAAACAAGTGCAATATTCAATAAATATATAAAATAAATAGATAACTAATGTACACTCAGTTGCTTACACTTTAATAATTAAAATCCTTCAAATAATACAATTAAAATGTCCTGAGATAAAAAAAAGGCAGTTAAGATAAAGAGTTGGAGCAAAGTGCAACGTAGGGTTACTGTAATGCAACACCAGGTAATTACCAAGTATGCAGCAATAACAAGAACATCACTGACCATGACAGCACAAATTATAAAGCACTATTAAAAAGTCTGACTGCCACTGGAATAAAAGACCTGTGGAAGCGCTGCACTGAGGATGTCTTATTCTGTTGCTGTGGGAACTGTTCAGTGCCTCCACAGTCCCTTGCAGGGGATGAAAGGAGTTGTCCATGATAGACGTTAGCTTGGCTAACATCCTCCTCTCACCCGCCTCCTCTACGAAAGCAACAGGGCGGCCCAGGACAGTACATGCCTTCTTTACCAGTTTGTTCAGTTTGTTTTTGTCTCTTTCTGAGCTCCCTGCCCTCCGGCAAACAACAGCATAAAAACCAATAGAAACTACAATGGTGTCATTAAAGGTCATCAGCATAGTTCTGCTCACTCTGAAGGGGCTCAGTCTCGTCAGCAGATGGAGATGACTTAGGCCCTTCTTGTACACAGGATCAGCTGGTTAGATAGTTAATGCATGCAGCCAGGTGACAGTCAGCTCCCTCTCCCTCTAGCTTTCTTCCGAATAGTGATGGATGTATAGTGTTAATGCAGATGAAAAGTCAAAAATCAAGATTCTCATATAGCTCCCACTGTTCTACAGGTGTGAGAGGGATCTGTGCAGCAGGTAGATTACAGCATTGTCTAACCAGATGCCTGGTTGATGGGCAAACTGTATTTGGTCCAGCCTTGTGCTTACCAGAGAATGCAGCAGAGATGCAAACTTGTAATTGTTTTTCTGTAACTAGAATTAATGTTGTGCTTTATTTTTTTTTTTGCCTACAGGTGGACAGCCAGTTGCGGTCTTCGAACCGCCGACTGGACAACCTCCATGCTCAACTGCAGGAACTGGATGCTCACATTGTGGTGAAGGGAGGGGAGGAGAATAAAGGTATTCAAGTGAAAAGCTATCACTTCTGTTGTCAAATCTGCCTCTGATTCCTTTGTCTCTGACAACCAACTGTAGCTAAGAAAGTTCAGATTACTTAGTAGGACAACTCTGTGGCATTATATGCTTTTGCATCAGCTGGGAAAATACAATGATTTGAGAGGTCTAAAAGCTATAGAAATGGGCTTATTTATTTAGTATTTTTTGGGGAAAACAGGTCAGTTTCAGTCAGATTCTTGTGTCTACAGCAGGACAACTAAATCAAAATTAACAGCACACGAGAAAGCATAAAGTTTGTATCATGTTGGATATTAAACCCGACTGATAACAAGCACATATATTTGCAATATGTTCTCTCGTAGAAATAACTTTGTAGTTTTTTCCTGTTCAGTCCGACTCTGGGCAAGCAGGGGACTCTTACATGCTAGATCTTTAAATGTTTGGACAAGGGAATCATCAGATCTGCTTATAGACCATCATGTCACCCCTGAGACTCTCAGCAGTGCCTGACTTCACCTGATCAAAAAATGGTCAAAGGGGTGGACTGTGAGTAGAGCATAGACTTGTTGGACTGCCTGCTTGTACAGTTCAATGCACAGCAAGCCAGATTATTTGTCTGACATTTGCATTAAAAAACAATCCTCAAAGGGCACCATTGTCAAAAACACAGCTGATAGGTCAAGTTCAAAGACTGGAATTAGCTAAAGTGAAGCCTTGCAGAATGGCTTATGGCATAACTTTTAGCTGTAATAGAATTTTAAAAAAAGTTAATTAAATAAAAAAAATTAAACTCCTTTAAGATTATCAGGAACATGAAGGTTAGCTGTAGAGACTAAAACTTTTTTTAGTTTTTTTTTGTAGCTGAGTGTAACGACAAGTGTATTTTTGATGCAAAGTAAGGCATTTTAACAAAACGCTCTATTAGGACTGGCTTGCTTTTGGAGCAGGTTTTGGTACTTTATGTTGGCTATTTATTTTTTAGCTCTGAAGACTGTCGTTCGGATGTTATCCCCTAATCCAGGATATTAGGGGATATGCTGCAGATATTCAAGAGGGCAACACTGACATTTGACATTACATAAAATTCTCCTGAGAGTTTTTTTTTTCCTTCACAGCCCACCATGTGAACCTCCTCTTGTTCCTTTTAATATCAGCCAACCTTTTCCTTCCCTCCACAGATGAGTGTCCTCAGTCTCCTGGGGCAGAAAGTCGTACGTCAGCCCACAAAGACCGCATCGCTGCCCTGGAGAGACAACTCAACATCGAGCTAAAAGTCAAACAGGGAGTTGAAAACATGATCCCAGTCTACTCCAATGGATCCACAAAGGTAAACGACACTGACTCAACAATCTTTGAGGCAGATAACACACATTTACACATGAAGAACACAGAGCCATATACAGAGCACTTTATCACGTTTCACCCCACCCAGCTACCTGATAACAGACAGCATGTCTGTTTACACCATCATGATCCTTCTTAGCCTTGCAGTTTGCTGACTCAGATGATATGCTTAAAAAAAACTCCTGTCCTCCAGCATGTTTTATCTTTGCTGGTGTTGTATAGTATTTACCTTCCTGCTTCCTGTGTTGTGATTTGTTTCTTGCCTTGTCACTGCTCCAATCAGGATAAGAAGATGCTGCAGACGGCCCAGCAGATGCTACAGGACAGTAAGACCAAAATTGATATCATCCGCATGCAAATCCGCAAGGCTGTGCAGGCAACTGAGCACAATGACGACCCACAGGGTGAGTTTGATTTGCTGGCTAGATAATGTCATGCAGAGTACTTCAGTTATAATGTGATAACATTGATGCATTTAAATGCCAATAAACCAGGTTTTTAATTGATAAATTAATGCTTCACTCTGTGGCCAAAAAAAATTGGAGATATTAAAACTTATGTTGGTCCATTGTGCAATATTTGTTTGAACTATGAAGGTTGGTACTTTGGTTAAAGGTTCCCAAAAAGAAGCAAAGCCAAAAAACACTATGATAATACAATATATGATAGTGTATATAATATTCTTTTCACACTTTTTTCTTACATGAAAAAACATGAAATAGACATAAAGCATCAAATGGTCACTTTTTTTAAGTCTACCTGTCAGAGGAAATTGAGCCATGTGAGCTGTTTGCTTTATGAAGGTGGTCAGCTGGCACTGACAGGGTGCTTTCAGCTGGGTCTTTTCATCTCTTTATCTTTATGTGATCTGCAGCCGTGCTCTTTTTTCCTCTGTGTCTGCTGTCGGCTGCTTGGGACAGACTGTATGAAAAGCACAGTAGCACAAACAGATCAATAAAAAGCCGACCCAGCATTGTCACATCTCTTGGTTTTATGTGGAAGAAAGAGAAAGATGAAGAGGATGGTTAGGATTGATGCACTGTTGTGTGGACTGTGTGTTTCTGAGTGAGTAGGACAGAACTATGAAATGATCCACCTGGCAATTTAGTGCGATCAATCAATTCACACACAGATGCACATTAAAAAAAACAAACAACAAAAAACAAAATTAGTTTAAAAAAAATCTCCAAAAGGGCTGAAAGATGAAAAGTCTCTTTTACACACAAATGCTTACAGACGAAGACACACACTCACTTACTCACTCATAAAAAGAGCAAAAATATTGTCAGGGAAGATGATGGAGTGTATACAATTTTCCAAAGTGTGGGAATGCACTCTAAGATACAAACAAACAAACAAACAAACAAACCAAAAAATGTCATGTCCTATTTGCTTTTACCTCTTTGTGACACACATATACTCGCAATGTGGCAAACTGAAAAAGGTTTTTTGGCCACACATAGTCAAACTAGATTTAACTGATCTGCGTTTTCATCACCATTTGCAATGTGACCACAACTTGTTTCAGAATTCTGATGAAGTATGCCCCACTTCCTGCCTCCAAGTGCTTTGTGGTGATGTCAGATGAGCTTTGTCATTATTCAAGCGCAATTCTGCAGTAAACTGGAGATAAAAAGCATATATTAGCTTCAGTCTGAAAATCCACAATAAGCTGGCCGCTAGCAACCGCTGCTCATTGTAATAGTGAACATCACTAAATAGGATGCTGCCAATTAGTTCAAGACAAAGATTAGATAAAAAAACACCACAGCAAGCAGGTCCCCCAGTTGTAAGATGAATCCGTGCTGCGCTGTGCCAAACCTGCGCATGTGTGTAAAAGAGAGATCGATGCCTTTTCTGTGCAGGTGAATAAAAGTGTGAAGGGCAGTGAGTGCTGTGGACTACTATGGCCCCTCTGCTGGAAAAAAACAGGCCAATTGATAACAGCCAGGAGAGGTTGATGGTCAGGTAAAGTACAGCAGCAGAGCAGAGAGAAAGTGACAGAAGAGGTAAAAGTTAAAACATCAACTGAAGTTTCATTCACTTCTGTAACCAGATTAAAGGAGCACTATAGACTATAATGACTGAACTGAGCAGCAGTTGTCTCATACTTTCAAGGGAAACTCCACAGATTTACACATTAAAGATTGTTTACAGGTCTTGAGGAGTGCTATTGCATATATGTAAAACAAAGAAAGCTTTGAAACCCTCCAGAGGGAAGTCTGATACGTCCCCTCAGTTGATGTTAGTTGAGTTGAAACTGTAGTTTGCTCCTCATCTCTACTTCAGGCTAGTGGCTCAAGGCATTATGAACATTAGCTGCTGTTAGCTTGACACAATTGAATCTCTGCCTGGACTATGACCTGTGGTTAACATGCTTTGTGGGTAATGCAAGCACTGGGTTTTGACAATGAACAGGTATGCATGGAATTAAAAAAAAAAAAAAAGATATCTCAGTCACAGTCCTTTGTGAGTCTGACAGTTTTACAGGAGCACAGTGTTTAATCAACAGAGTAATACCTCATTTAGCATTCCAGAACCTTTTTTCTGCACTCTCTTTGTAAATATATTTGTTGCTTTTGATGTAACCTCAGTATGACCTTTACTTTCTCCCTCTGTGTTGATGTCTCTGGATCTGTCGTGGTTTTCCTGTCTCTCTCCTTTGCAAACACACACGCACACACGCACACACGCACACACACACACACACACACACACACACACACACACACACACACACACACACACACACACACACACACACACACACATACACATACATACATACACACATACACACAAGGGCTGTGTGTATAGTGAACACAAACAGATAGTCTCCAGGCACCACACCCGGTGGAGAGGTCATCGAGCAGGGTCTGGGCTCCAGGCAGAAGACCTTATTAGGAGATAAAAGCTTCTACATCCATTTCCACCCCTACCTCCCTCTTTTCTTTCTTTCTCCTCGTGTCTCATGCAGTGTTCGGAACGTTTCACAAGTCATAAAAAATCCTTTTCAATCACTCCTCCTGTCCTTCTGTCCTCCCTCTTCTCTTAACCTGATATTTTTAATGTTTAAAGCACCTTTTTTGAATGCTATTTATCCCATTTTCTTTTTTCCCCATCTCATGTCTCCTCTCCTCCTCTCATGTCTGAGTGCTCCTTTGTGTTTGTTGCCCGCAGTGAAAGGCTGCTTCTGAGCCATTAAGCCAACCACTTAGCTGTAATTGTGCTTCCCGGGTGCTTCTCTCAGGCTGACCCCATGTCTGTTTTCCTAAGTGAGGGAGCTTGAATATGTTTTTGCCTTTTGACTGCAAGCGTTATTCTTTGCTGTTATCCAGCTACTATAAACAGGCCTCTCCATTTAAAGGGTGAAGTAATCAGCTGTCAGTGAATTATCAGCAACATTTAAAAGTGGTTGAGAATGTCGAAGTTTACATGTACAATCAAAAATGTACATTTGTGCAGTTTTAGCTGCTTTTTTTCACTGTACAATTTGTTTAAGCTATTCATGTAAATTCTGCACAGACTGTCCGTATTGATTGTTTCTCCATCTGAACAGGGGTAGGTGCGACCTGTGATAACAACACAAAAAATATATTTAAAATAGCTCACACGACAACAAGCTATTATTAAAACGAAATATGAGATCTTATTTAAGTATTTTAGATCCTACTCTTCTGTTTTTTTCCCTCTCTGATTTAATGATCCCTTTTAAAACATTTTAGTCTTATCAGACTACCCACACTAAAATGTTTTTTGGGGCAACTTGCTTTTCTCTGCAGTGCCTGATTTGGTCTGAATCGGGCTTCACACGCACACAGCAGAGAGGATACAGTGCATTTGGCTAAAAATAATCTGGCATTATGTCACCTCCCTGCAGGGCTGTGTATGGTTTATGGTGTGTGTATTTCAACTTTAATACATAACTGCCATGAAACAATTAAAAATTAACATTTAAATTCTCTGGTTGTTCAAGTTGCTCTCAGTAACACTGCTCCCTCTCTTCACTGACTTCATGGCTTACTTGACCACTGCTGCTCTCTCAGTCTAGTTGAGTCTGAGACAGAGGGGCTAAAGGTGTGAATGATTTGTTTTCAAACAACAATCCCAAATCCTGTCTAGCATGCCTTTGCTTTAATGATGGGATTGAGAAAGCTGTTTAGAAGTAATAATGTTGCTTACAGGGGAACACTCAACGCCTGCTCATCTCCCTCAAGGCCCTGACTGCTAATGTTTTCTTTGTCTGACTCTTGTGTAATGCACAACATGCATTAAGGCATTAACCTAACTTAGTACACCCAGGGGAGTTGCCTTCAACGTACTTCTGCAAAACAAAAGACTGGATTTTCCATGTGCACTTGCCAAGATCAAACTATAGAATACACCTGAATGGAAGTAGCAGGCATGATTAAAGCAGTGTTTCATGGCTTTACAGCATCAGTTGCATCTTGTAAAATCATATTTTCTGATGCAATGATGTCATTTGTATGTCTCAACGCTGCAGGTAACCAGGACCTCTGTGGGGTGGAGCTGCGCATTGAGGAGCTGAGGCATCACTACAGAGTGGAGCATGCTGTTGCCGAGGGGGCAAAAAATGTCCTCCGGCTCCTGGGAGCCAGCAAGGTCCAGGACAAGAAAGCCCTGTCCGAGGTTCGATGGGATACACACATTAACACAGGAACACACACAGCAAAACTTTCATCGTACTCACAGTCTCTCCATACAGAGTTGTGAGACACTTGCATCTCTGATTCAAACACGTTAACTCCTGTTAACTCGTATTTCTTTTTTTTTTTTTGTAAAAAAAAGGATCACAACATTATTAGGTCTGAATGTGATGACCTGTGATAAGACGATACTGAAAGCAAAGCTGTTACGGCACACACTCTTTTGAAAATATCATTTGAAAAAAATGCGCTGAGTTGTGATAGTACAACTGAAATGTTGTTGTATTTGAAATGAAAATGCAATCACAATATAACAGGAGGGATGGATTGTGTGGGCTCTGTGATTGGACAATGAGCTATTAGTTTAGTTCATGTCCACCTACAATTGTAAGGAGTCACCCAGTGGATATAGAAGTGTCTTAAAACTAGTCTCTATGGTTATTACTGTAAACTAATACTGAAACAAAATAAGAAACTATTTAATTGAAATTGAAACAAAATAAAAAGATGCATTATACCTAGCTCTAACAAAGAAAAAAAAAAAACTGTTGTTAAACTAAAACTACTCTCAAAAAAAGCAAACACACCAGGTTTTTGTAAACCGAAAAACTAACCTGAAACAAAATCTTAAAGTCGAAACCAAAAAAAGATAAATAAACCTTTAGTCTCAGCCTCATTCTTTTTAAAGTCAGAATTTTACATTTGCTTTTTTTAAGAATTGATTAACTGAACCCTACATCTAATCCTAAGCAACTTTTAGTAATATTATCCCAGGCAAACAAGACATATGATACTACTGAAAAGCAGAGTAATTTCAGTTTGCACAGCTTTTTAAAGCGTGTTGATTGCATGAGCAGTTCAGAAATTATTAATCTTTAAAAACAATATATTTTTTTAAGCCACCAGCAGCTGTTTAGGTTTTTGAGGGTTAAATTTCAAAATGCTTATAACCTTGGCTCTGTGTTGATGCTCTGCAGGCCCAGTCTCGTCTGAGTGAGGCGTCTCAGCGGTTAGATCTGCTGAGAGACTCACTGGACCAACGTCTGGCCGAGCTGCCTGAGGACCATCCCAAGGCCAACGTCATCAAAGAGGAGTTAGTCCTGGCCTCCTCCCCTGCTTACAGCTCTCGCCATGGCGCCCCCTACCTCCACAACCAGTACAGCACCCTTAACAAGCCCTCACCTCTCACTGGTATGTATTACAAAAGAAAGCTTTGCAGGCTAGAGTTGAGCAAGCTGCCATCACAAATAGCTGTGGATACACAATGACACACACAGAGAGGAAGTCACACATCCCTAAATCCTAAATACCAAATCTTAAGATGGTACAAATACACTTACAACACCATATGTAGCGCATACTAACACACTACTACTGTGGGAAATATAACAATAAACTGTAACAGAAGTGTCATTGAAGCCCCCAGTCAGCCATCTCATCAACTGAGGAAGAATGATGAGGTTTTGTCTCTCACTTTTTAAAATGAAGAGATTGTTAAAATAACCACAGACACAAATTCAACAACAGAGAGCAAAGGAATTGATTTATTGATATAATAAATTAGCATTAAATCTGTGTTATTTACCTTTGGTATTGACAGCATTTTTGGTAAGAAAACCCTGTATTCATAAGCACAGATCATTTTAACCTCAATGAAATTCATACAGTTCAAAACATTTACTATTATGGGTATTTTTTGTGTGTTGAAATATAAACAATGGGTGCTACAAACATAATTATTCCTTTTATGATTCTGTTTATCTTGCACACAAAACTTTGTACAGCACAAGAACTTGTCAAGGTGCATGTATACAGACACACTATTTTGGCTTGAGGTCATAAAACCAAGGAATTTGGAAAACATTTTTTAACTTTTACTCTACTATAGATGAAGAATTGTCACTGATTGTTATTTAGGTCTTACTATTATATCTGTTTGTGGAAGAATTCATTGGGCTTTTTTAGTGCACATGATCTTTGTAAATCAGAAACTACACTTCTAAAGTCTCTCAGTGTTCACTGAGATTTTAAGTCATGAATCTACAGATGGATTTGTGTGGCTTCTGCTATTTTCAGCCTTTGATTAGTCGTACCTTATCTTCTTCTGTCTTCAGGTACCTTACAGGTGCAGCTGCTGGGCTGTGTGGGCTTGTTGGAGGTGGTCCCAGGTCGCAGTAAAGGGACAGCTGTCATGCTGCCCTGCTACAGTCCAGGAGACACCAGGTCCTTCATGAGGGGCAGCAAAGGGCTCTATGGACGGAGCGGCTCAGTCAGCGGGAAAACACCCAGCAAGACAGATGAGCTCTCCTGTAGGTGGTTGTGTGTGGAGGGCCTGGTTACATCTGAAGTGTTTGGTAGTATGTTATGTATAAAGGTCCAGTGTGTAGGCCTTAGAAGCATCTATTTGTACAATTTTGTGGAAATTAACGGTCACACATGCGTTTTCATGACCCTAAAATAAATCTTTTATATCTACAGAGGGAGCGTGTCTTCATCCATGGAGTCTGCTATATTGCACTGTAATTTTTCTATGGCAGCCCAGATTGGACAAAACCTAAATGGCTTTAGACAAAGGGTCTTTCTCAGAAGTTTCGCAGCCATTTTGGTTTGTCCTGTATGTTTAGAGGGGGGTTGTTATTCATTCAAATGCAATTTGCAACCACCAAATAATGCTAAATCCTACACACTGAACCTTAAAGAATATTAGGTGGTTATAAATACTCACTTCTATAAAATGCAGTTCAAAAGGGTTTAAGAATAAAAAATGTCTTTTGCTTTAATGTTTTGCTATTTGATGTGCTTTATTAAGGCTAATATCATGTATGATTTTTTTCCCTCACAAATAGTTTTCAAGCTCTCTCATTATAATACTGACTTAGTGTCACATCACTTCAGGTTGGCACAGGTGGATCCTGTAAGTCACACATTAAAGAAACTTCAGCACATTCAGCTGAAGTGCCTCAATACCCTGAGCAGGCAATTTACAATCAGCTTTTTTTAATGTCTTGCACTTTCTTTCCTGTCTCAAAGGAAAGTAGTGAGAGCATTAATCAATACTTGAACAGTATTACTGTACCATGACCATACAGTAGCTTTTAATTTTTATAATGGTCAGGGCTGAAGTGCTGTATAAGAAAATCACCTATGGGGGAGATGTAATAAGCTGTGTCTGTGTGTGCAGCTGAGGTGAGCACAGTGCTGAAGCTGGATAACACAGTGGTGGGCCAGACAGCTTGGAGGACAGTGGGAGAACAGGCCTGGGACCAGACCTTTACTCTGGAGCTGGAAAGGGTCAGTACAAATACTCTCACATACACCAAATCTAGTCTAAAAATAACAACATTTCAATAAAGACATATTCTGCTGTACCACCACTGGGTGCCTGCATGCGTATTTTAGTCAAGGGAGATGGAGATTGCTGTTTATTGGAAGGACTACCGCTCGTTGTGCGCTCTGAAGTATGTGAAGCTGGAGGAGTTCTTGGATAACCAAAAACATAGAGTTCAGCTGGAGCTGGAGCCTCAGGGCCTGCTGCTGGCCGAGGTATGCACACACACACACACACAACTCAATATAAAAAGACACAAACAGCAGCCAACAAAGGGAAAAGAACGACCACACAGAGGTTAGACACAGATGTCCTTGCATCCATGACACCTATCTGTGCAAGTGCCATAAATATACACATAGATATGAAAATGTGCTTAGATACTCCTTCCTACACACATACACACAAGCTGTCACATGCACCTGTGCTGAAAAACACTGCTTTGATATTTCACACTTGAAAGGTTCGGTTGTCTGAGTGTGATGTTAGAAAATACAACGTGAGTGTGTGGTTTCCATGTTTTGTGTGTCTGTATTTTTTTTTCAGGTGACCTTTTTCAACCCAGTCATTGAGAGAGTTCCTCGCCTCCAGAGGCAGAAAAAGGTCTTTTCTAAACAGCAAGGTGAGGGAGAGAGGACATGCAGACAAACACACTGATCATGGAAAAAAAAAATCACATATTTTCTCCACTCAACATTCTTCATACAGTTTACATGGATGCCCTTTTGAAATTAATACACAACAGTTTTGTCCTAATTAGAAAGTGAAAATAATCAGACAAAAGATAATATTACTATTTTCATTTGATCAACAGCACCATCTAGTGGTTAATTAATAACCTTGTTCTATATGATGATGATGACAGCTGTGTCACCAGGAAACAAGATCAGAGAAAGATTTCTAAATATTCAGATTAGAAGATTCTGATCTCAGGTTTAGATTATTTTAAATCAGAGCATCCAAATGTTTTACATTTGTAGTGTTTAATGGAGCACAAAAAACATCAGAGCACATCGTCCATCCAGACCATACAACTTAAAAAGTTACACAGTGCAATTTCAAGATTTGTGAGTGATTGATGATGCTCTGCTCTGCAAGGTGTGTATCAAGTGCTCGACGAGTGTGCGTGTGTGTGTGTTTCCAGGCAAAGCATTCCTTCGTGCTCGTCAGATGAATGTGGATATCGGGACATGGGTGAGACTGCTCCGAAACGCCATTCCCACTGTCAACAACTCAGGAACCTACAGTCCCAACGCACACAGCCACGCATTCAACTCGGGGTGAGACATACACACAGCCTAAACACACATTCAAAGATGCGCACACTCCACCTAAATGAACCGAAGAAACACTGAGCATCTGGGTTTGAAGTTCGATAGCTCTCAGCCAGACTTTGCTATCGAACTCAGCATCATTCCTCGAACCTTTTACCTTGTGTTTCCTTGCAAAGTCTAAAGCACGTTGTGCTTTTTCTGCCCCACGTCTAATAACCCTAATGTGCTTGTCTCTGTTCATTTGTCCGTCCTGCATCGCCGTATCGGTCTGTTTGTGTCTATGTGACTGTTATAGGGAGGTCTCAGTGGAGAAATTGAGTCTGGACAGCGACTCTCCGATAAGAGGCGATTACAAGAGAGACACGGACATACACACCCCGGTGAGACAGGCAGAAAGAGAGGAAGCCCAGGAGATGGGGGAGGTGTGTGTGTGGTGGAGGGGGTTGAACTATTGTTGTAAATCCACTCTCTTTGCTACGGGGTTGTTGTGCACAAAAAAAACTAAAACAGGACATTGCAAGTGGATTTATGTGAAGTTTAAAATCCAGAACAGGATTCAAACATTATTATTCCTGTTCGCAGTTTGTGTGTCACATTCAAACTGTTGTTATGAAATCATGAATCTCTGTCTTCCTTCCTGTGTTCTCTCCACTCCGTTTCTACATGTCTCTCCATGTCCTTTCCTTTATGTCTCTCTCCTCGCATGTCCTACATCAGGACCGACTACCAGTCATCGAGCCCTTCTCCCCCCCAGACCTCACCCCCGAGTGCCCCACCCGCACCCTGTCTGTTAACAGGTATACACATAAGCTGTATCCACATGAGTAGGGCATAGTTCGATTATAATACATATACTGTACATTTTTTAAATGCTTTGCTATACAGATTTTAAGGCTTATGTCAGATAAGAGAGCAAACAAAAAGGAATGGAATAGTCAGAAGTGTAGAATTGACATTTAAGGTGTGTTGTTTGATGTCATCTCTTGCGTTAAGTAACATGCAAGAAAATTATCTGCTTTCAAGCTGCTGCTAGCTACTGATAAAAAAGCAACAAAGCATATTTTCATTCATTGTTAACTTTGTTTCAGTTTGTTTTTTGAGATGCATTTGCAAAGAAAGCCAGCCTGCTAAATTTTGACCAGCTTGTGCTGCATCAGCAGCACTTGCAGGAAATGAAGGTTTGCTACGTTTTCACAGTTTAGCCCATCAGATGGGTTTGCACTCTGACTAAATTGCAACTTTTTCTCAGAAAGAATGTTATATAACTGTAGAGAAAAGCCTAAATTTAACTGTATCAGTTACAGGAATGCCCCTGAATGCCGCAATACATTATCTATCTAACTGTCGTGGTTTACTCATATTAATAGAATTAACCCAATGTTATTAGTAACACCTGTACTTTTCTTACCATGACCATTGAAAAAGTCTGCTGTGAAAATGGCCTATAGATGAGTGTTATGTTACATTACATTACTGAGTACCGTGCCCACACACGCACACGCAGTTCCCATGACATATAATGTCGTTCCGAATAAAATGGTTTATTTTTAATCTGTTACTTTTGATATTGTGTTGTTTTCAATCAATGTTCCTGCTGTCCGCCTCCAGCAGGCAGAAGAAAGGTCCTCTGTCTCTCCAGGACTTCAGGCTGATCGCTGTGTTGGGCAGAGGACACTTTGGGAAGGTATAGTTTGGCAAATGTGCTCTTAAGTTTATTTTAATTAACAAAACTTTAGCTTAAAATTAACAAACATGGTGAGAAAAGGTTAATAAAACAGGTCAGTAATAGCCCAGAAAACAAAAGGCAGAGTTCTTGCATTAATTTACTGAATATTTGCAAAACTCTGATTATAAAAAAATATCTGAGAGAGGGTTAGACTTAAGTGGTAGCTCTTCTTGATTGCTCTGTGTTCCTTAAACAGGATCAGGAGGTTTATGCTGACATTTATAGAAATAAGGTAAAAAACAAACATGATAATTATGTTCTGACCAGAAAACCTTAAACACAAAACAGTTTATAAACAGCCTTTTTTTTGTTCTTTATTTCATTAGGCGCCTGTTTGTGTACATATTGAGTGTATAACATGAGTGTAAAACACTCAATAGCTATGGGAACTTGCTCCATCATGTTAAATTGAAAAAGCACTTCAAAAAGCAGTTAAGCTAACAGCAAAAGCGAGCACAAACTGTAGATTAAATCATGCAGTTCAGACTCTATTGTTATATCTTAATGAATATGACAATGTTTAAATTATTCTTCCTCAGTAAAGTGGTTTAAAAAAAGCACATTTAGAGATACAGGTTTTGTGCATTTTTGCCAGTGAAACACACTGAGTTGCTGCTGTGTGTGTCTGTCTGCAGGTGTTACTGTCAGAGTACAAGAAGACGGGCACCATGTACGCCATCAAAGCCCTGAAGAAAGGAGACATCATAGCTCGGGATGAGGTAGAAAGGTGTGTGGTTGCTGATTTTTTGATCTGAATCTTCAACCTCTAATGATAGATTTCAGTTTTTTTTTTCTGTGCTTCTGTGCCTTTAAATTAGCATGATATTGCTCATCTGTAGGATTAGTGTGGGTGTCGCACTGACCAAAATAAACTCTGTCTAATTATGTGTAAATGTCTCTCATTTTTCCCTCCAATCATTTTTTTTCCTCCACTCAACCCTTCTTTTTTTCATCTTCTGCATCCTCCACATCCCTACATTTTCTGTTTTCCTCCTCTCCACCTTTTTCTCTCCTCCTGTTGCAGTCTAATGTGCGAGAAGCGCATCTTTGAGATCGTGAACATGTCGCACCATCCCTTCCTGGTCAACCTGTTTGCGTGCTTCCAGACTCCAGAGCATGTGTGTTTTGTTATGGAGTACACAGCAGGAGGTGACCTGATGATGCACATCCACACAGATGTCTTCAAAGAGCCACGAGCCGTGTATGTATATGTGTGTGTTTATGAAAGAGACACTGAGACAGCAGTTACAACATAGATTGATGTATTTTAAGTATGCCCATTAACAGCACTGTCTCTGGCTTTAAAGAGAAAACTAACATTTAATCTCGTCATAACTGTTAAAAGTACTGGCAGAATTAATATCATTCATGTCAAAATGTCTGCTTTTAAAGGAGTCTGTTTGAAATTGGTAATAGGGGAATAAAATTCACAGTCCTCTTTTCTGTGCAAAGAAAAGGAACCAGCTGGACAAATCAAACTAGTAATTTCCAAAGACACAGTCTGTTTTGTATGTTTGTGTTTTTCTTATACAATATATAAATGGGAAATTGCAGTGAACAGAGTCTATTTAGTACAAAAAGAACTGTAACTTTGCAGATTATTCACTTAGACTTCCAATTGCTCATAGTATCATCCGCTGATCTTCAGAATATTCATTCAGTCATTGGATGCTTTTGCATTACTGTCCTACACTTAAAAAACCTGATGATAACCTGGATACCAATGTGCATATGAACGCAGTCATTGTCATTTCAGCAAACAAAACCAAATCTGAAAGACTTCAACTTTGACAAAAAATATATATATTTATATATATATATATATAAAAATAAATTTTTTGCTGTAGTATTAGTAGTTTTGTTAGCTTTTTTAAAGTTTTGAGTTTTGTGGTTACTATTTTGTATTTCTTTTATTGCAAGTGATTAATGCATTTTTTGGTTTTACTAGGTTTTATGCAGCCTGTGTGGTTCTTGGACTTCAGTTCCTCCATGAACATAAGATTGTGTACAGGTGAGTGAAGCCCACAGAAACCATTTACCTGTTTAAAAAAACAAACAAACAAAAAAAATCTATGTGTGTATCAAAGAAGTAACAGACTGAAATAACATCTCCTATTTGTCTCATTTGTATACCTTTTAAATTCCTTGTGTACTCTGATTTCTGTCTGATCAAACACTGCAAATACACTCTGATTCTCATCTACATTTTTTTACCTTCCTTCTCCTTCAGAGACCTCAAGCTCGACAACCTGCTGCTAGACACAGATGGTTATGTGAAGATTGCTGACTTTGGACTGTGTAAAGAAGGTGCATGCTGATGTTACTGACAGATAGACAGATTTTGCAGATTTTATATTTCATTTTACATCCAGTCCTGCTGCACTAATCTTCCTAAAAGCTTTTGGCCTCAAACAATTTCATCTCTCTGCCTCTGTCTGTAGGAATGGGCTTCGGGGATCGGACCAGCACATTCTGTGGGACTCCAGAGTTTCTTGCCCCAGAGGTCCTGACAGATACATCCTACACCAGGGCAGTGGACTGGTGGGGACTAGGGGTCCTCATCTATGAAATGTTGGTGGGAGAGGTGAGAACTTACATGCACACACATAGACAAAGCTTGTATACTGTCAATGGGATGATAGCTTAACAACACTCAGGATCTTTGTTTTTCCTCAAACACATTAATTTGTTAGGTTCACATCTCTTTGTCTGATCTGTGCTGTACTTCAGAGTTAGGTGTTTGGGATTGGATTTGAGGGATTTGATCCTGAGATGTTCTGGGATTTTGTAAAACAGTAGATTCAGTCAGAGATAAGGAGAATAAATGAAGGGGTGACCTGATGACTCAGGGGTCCCAAATTCATACAGTATCATTTGACTGCAGTGCCTCTAGTGTTTTCTAATGTCCTCCTGTTGTCTTCTTTATGCACAGTCCATTAACAGATCAAACAACATCAAACCCAACATTATCAAAAGTATATTGATCTTATATTTGTAAATGGATGTTAAATTAGCTCTACGCAGCATTTTAGGACCAATTACAAGACAGAACCTGAAATCTCTTGCGACTTTGTTCGATTGTGGTTAAAAACGTGTTAACATTCCCTTCAAATCATTGCATTTTAATTAACGAGTCACAATATAAAGTGCAGTGTTTATAATGTACAAGTCCCATATGGTCTAGCAGTTAGAAAACCCAGGTGGCCTGAGTCTTGGGAATATCTTGGGAACCGCTTCATATCTTTCAATCAGCATTAATTACACTAACACACACTCTGGAACAGAAAAGGTGTGATTTAGCTCCGACATTAATTCTGTGCACAAAGTGTGTAGTACTGTCTGGACCTCTGTATAGGAACTGTACTATAATTTTTTGTCAAATGTTACATTTAGCCCTTTTAAAATAAGTAAATAACAGTATCAAGCATTCTGTAACTGTTTTTGCTGAACTTATTTAGTCTTAGAAGCCTTATTTATACTTTTATTCATCTTTAAACCATCTTTAAAGAGAGAATTGGATGTCCACAATGCTTAACAAAGTATTCACTGTGATTACCACATTGATTTGGGAAATTCAAGTCTCTCACATGGGTTGTGTTGAATTAATTGTTGAAATAATTTCTGAGCCCTTTTTGTGTGTGTGCAGTCTCCATTCCCAGGGGATGATGAAGAGGAGGTGTTTGACAGCATTGTAAATGATGAAGTCCGCTATCCACGCTTCCTGTCCACTGAGGCTATTGGCATCATGAGAAGGGTAAAGATACATCCACAGTACACACTTTCTTCTTCTCTTGCTGACGTTATTAACAATGAACAATGTGTGAAAAAATGCTGCACATTAACATGAAACACTTATGATTCAGCAACATGGCTGACAAACCGACACAAACTCACAGTCACTGCAGTCACACGCTGATATATGACTGTCAATTCCCCTTATAATTTGGTTATTTTTGGGTTTGTTTTCGTGAACAGCTGCTAAGGAGGAACCCAGAGAGAAGACTGGGCTCTGGTGAGAAGGATGCAGAGGAGGTGAAGAAGCAGCCATTTTTCAGAGTATGTACTCTTTTTTTTTTCAAGTGTTCAAGTGTTTTCACAGGAGAGCAAGAGATGGTTAAAGAAACTGTTGATGAAGCGTTGGAGGTGTGCAGAACCTCTTCATCTTTGCTTGCATTATTCCTGCAGTGCTTGGAACGGATCTGCTGCACAATCAAATAGAACAGAATATATCAATATCTTGCTGTTTAAACCTTTTGAAATGTGAAGCAGCAGCAGAAAATATTTAGTTTGCAGCAGCAGTAACAGCTCAGAGGAAATAGCCCCCCCTAGTCCCAGGGTTTGTCGGTTCAGTCTCCTCCTCTTGTCCTCGTACCCTTAGTGTCTGTATGCAGAACAGAGAAGAGATATCAATAATAACTGTAAAGCAGATTCTGAATTCACTTTAGTAATCATTTCTCATCTCTTTATCTCCCTCCAGAATGTGGACTGGGAGGCATTGCTGCAGAGGAAGGTCCCCCCTCCCTTTGTGCCCTCCATTGGTGGCAAGGAGGACGTCAGTAACTTCGACGAGGAGTTCACCACTGAAGCCCCGACGCTCACGCCTCCACGGGAGCCTCGTGTGCTCTCCCGAAAAGACCAGGACAGCTTCCGAGATTTCGACTATGTCTCTGACCTCTGCTAGTGGGCTGGGGGCGGGGGCGGGGGGAGTGGGACTCACAGACTACAAGGAATGTTCGGTTTTGAAGGTTTCGTGACGGTTGTGCCAGAGCGAACCGACAGTCTGTACTGACTGTCCACTCACTGTCTGCCATTAATTATGCTGTGAATGAATGCAGAGAGACCAGAGGCAGTTGGTCTGTGTTTTGTGTGTCTGCAGGGTTTTAAAGGTCAAAGACCAAGAAAATAAAATCTGGAACAGAGAGCTGAGAGGTAAACTGTTTTATCACAAACGAAGGACAAAAGAAGGCCCGGCTGAGTCCAACACACCAGTGACTTGTGCATCTTGCAAGCATTAGTTTTTAAATTGCCTCCTCCAATGCTCTTATGTGTCAGAGTCACCTGTGCAGCTGTGAGAGGATGAACTCGCTGTTTCTTCGTACTGTTTATGATTCGAGGCCTCCTCTAATGGCCTCTCATACCAATGCCTTACATTTGTATTTGTATTTGATCCGCAGAAAAACATTTTGTTTATATTTTGTGGCCCTTTTTATGCAGCAGCAGGAAGAGTAATCTGATGTTCTGCAGTAATACTCTCAACTTTTCTTTTATTTAAAATAGAAAAAAAGAGGATTTGCTTGTTAGAGTGAAAATGACAACTTTCAGGGTGAATATGCACTCAAAGCTTAAAGAGCAGTCATGAGATGATGACCCTCAGTCATGCTGACTGATGCTGGGCGAATGAGGAGTTAACTACGGGGTAAAGAACCACTGTCTTACTTTTCTTTGGACTTTTATCAACTACTTTTTTTAAATTCTGCTGCTTGGACTTTAATTTCTGTGACAAACATTACAACAATTTGCAATGAAGTCATATTTTGTGACATTTAATTTTCCAAATGTGTTATTCAATACCCACCCACAGTTGGCTGTAATTGAAAAGGGTATCGACTTAAACAGGTGTAGCAGACACAGAATCACAACCACCAGCATGAAAGCTACGTGGCAGGAAGGTTATTTCATTTGTTTCTAAATTGATAAAAGCAAATCTGAACACTAAGACTTGATGCAAAAGTAACAGACTGTCCAATTTGAGTTTGAGACACATTCAATAAGTTACTGACATGCTACAAGAGTTTTGTGAAGAATAAGTAAATAATTTCACTCCAGTCTGACAATAAACTAAACAAACACTGGCTGTTATTTGGTGTCTGTTTTGAGAACCAACAATTTTCAAGAACTACCACTGCGGTCTTTGAGTTTGGTTCCCATCACAGTGATAAAATTCCTGGAAAAACTGATTGATATCTCAGTAATTTTGGGAAATCTGAGTGGCACCACAAGCAGAAAAAGCTCATTAACTACTTTTCCACCACAGAGCCAATAAGAGCTTGCCACAGTGAGTGCTGCCTCGATCCCAGCGAACAACGTTTCTTGGTAATACATTTCTAAGTGATCAGTATCATCATCACGAGTCATAAACGTCAATAACACCCAAGCATTTCTGAGTACAAGAGAGGTTTGTTGTGAAGTTCTTGTGTGGATTTTACTTATCTTGTGTATGACAATACAAAACCATGTGGGAGTATGAAGATGACCTATTTTATAAAGAAAACCTGGAGTGAACAACGAGATGTCTGTGTATTGCTGTTATTGATTTGGGAGTGTTCAGGCAAACCAAGTCTATTACCAAAAAGGCAAATTGTGAAAAAGTAGCATCTTAAAATCAAATGTGCCTCTGTAAAAAAAACAAAAAAACAACTTATATATTTAATGTCTAGGTAAAGATATAAGTTTGAACAACAAGATTATGAATAGAAACGTCAAGGTCAAAAATTGTCACCAACATGTTTTTAAACTTTGGGTTGTGATAACATCTTTTATCAGCTACCTTTGCAATTGTGTTGTGATAACACGATTACGTAATGTCATTAGTTTTTTTTAAAGGATTTTGATTATAATAATTAAGCAGTATTTGATTGTTTTAATTACAGTTTAATACTAGTTTTCTTTTTATAATGTTATTAGTTTAGTCCATAAAAGTGTATAATATTGTTTGCTGAAACTTGTCAGAAACCAGGATAATGTCAAGAGCCCAAAGCTGTTACATTTAAAAACTCTAAAAAGAAGTAAAACCTTACATTGTACAAGGTTAAACCAGCAAAAGTGTCCCAATTCTGCTTATTCATCTCTTATGCT
This sequence comes from Acanthurus lineatus, assembly GCA_029814665.1. Classification (NCBI taxonomy): domain Eukaryota; kingdom Metazoa; phylum Chordata; class Actinopteri; order Acanthuriformes; family Acanthuridae; genus Acanthurus; species Acanthurus lineatus. The sequence continues at coordinate 17,148,444 of JAPZDV010000020.1, read as the reverse complement.
CATTCATTCTTACCTAAGCTACTAGTTGTTGCTTGTTAACTTTAAATTACTGAATTAATCAATGAATCATGATGCGATTGATGATAGTGGACAAATAACGTGACCCTGACTTCATCCTTTAAATTTATTCTTACATGAGTTACATTACTGAGGAGAAACAAATCAGTTTGCTCTGATTCATTTTGAGGACAATTTTGTACTCACTAGGTCAGAGAGCCTTACTGGATCACCTGTAGAAGTTTTCTGGATCGCATCCCCAAATCTTTGTACCAGCTCTATGTTTGCCTTGGCTTTGACTGCCCTGTGAAGAGACAAACATCACTGAGAAAGCAATTTTTGCTTCAGTGAATACAGTTCATACAACTGTACTTGACATGTAATGTATGTAAGCCAAAGTAAGTAAACAGGCAGTTCAATATGTCTTTCAAGAGGAAACATAAGAGAATAAATCACTACAGTGATGTACAGTAAACAAAGTTAGTACACTGAAACATCTCTACCTACACCAACATACATTGGCTGTGGGCTGAGATATTTATCAGTGTCACATTGACACTGTTGTAGTGTGTAGTTTATGCAATCAGCAAGAGCAGCATACTATTGTTTCAGTGATCAAATTTAAGAAAATTAACTGAAGTTCTCTCCAACAAATGTCTTCTCCCACCAGCAAACCACATGCATTAGAAAGAATGATAAGAAAAAATGGAGAATTAAGAACTTTTAATTCCCATCAAAATACATACCGAAGCTGTGTCTTTATGTGTCAAATTCTCAGGCTTCTATATCAAATCAGTCAGTTGTTTTCACCTTTATTTGACAGTGACAGAAGAGATACAGATACATGACATATGTCTATGTGGAACACATCCTGAACACCATGCAATCCAACCCTCTTGAGTACTTGTTTTTTAAGTGGAGCTAAGGTATCATTTATAAGATATTTGTTACATGTTCCCAGAGCTTTTCATTACATTTTCTTTTTTAATTGCTAGCTATGCCGAATTACAGTTAAAAAAACATGAGATTTTCAAGTTTTCCACTGCAGACATGAGGTCTTGTCAGAAAAGCAGATGTGCTACTGATAACATAAATAATGTTCTCTGTTGTACTTAAGTGCCTCAGTAAGTCATGACAATGTGACAGTGAACCAGCATACAATATTTGTACCCTAAAACTAAGGCAGCTAAATGGAATGCAGCCATCGTTAGTTATTTTATTTATTGTGACATGTCTAAATGTCTTTCTTGTAAAGGGACAATGATAAAAAGCTGAGGAAAGCAGCAAATCATTACATGGGATAGACTGGGCTTGACCAATGAATCAAACCATTAAAGTTATTTTAAAATGCTTAGAGATCATTAATAATAACATTCAGAAGAATATGACTAATTGACTGGTGAAATTTTATTTCTTGATGAAATGATATACTTCCGTGACCTAGTAGCTCTTCAGCTGTTGCTCTGAACTGAATCATTAAAATTACAAGAAACACATTAGGTAATTAATTGAGGTTTTCAATTTATGTTGTTTGTTAATAGAAAAAAACCCTGTTTTCTAGTAAAGAAGGAATTTTAACATTGAGGAAGATGGATCAGAATTTGGCAAGTTATTAATGACTGAAATTTTACTTGCCTGAGTGTAATGCTGCAGTTAATTTTGACATGAAACAAAGTGAGTCCAAGGTCTACTTACCGACTCTGGACCTTCTGACACTAATACATAGTTTGTTCAGCAAATGAGGTCCGCTCCATTGTCAATAACCATAAAAGTTGACATGATCATAAGTTTAAACAAGTTTAAAGTTTATGTCCTTTAAAAGCTTAAGAAAACTACATTAACTGATGACAACCTTGTGACATGGTTGCAAGCACCTGAATGGTCACTTTTTAGATCAGTATTAGGTTGGTGACATAGTTGAGAGATTCTCCAAATGTTTAAAGATGTGGACAACCTGATGTTCTGCAGTTCTCTAGTCACAGAAGAAGCTCTAATACATCACATAAACACCATATAATAAAGGAGAAAAGGTCCAGAACAAGTGAGCATGGAGACTTCAAGTTCAGGTTGTTGTCTTGCTCATATTCCCTGGATTTCTCAGTCTTTCTTTTTAGATCTATTCAAGGATATGAACTCCAGCTCTTTAAAAGTACCCTTGTGAAACATGGGTATGTTAAAATTTACTATGGTTTGTAAAGGTATCACAACTGTACAATGGGTGGTGTGTGTGTGTGTGTGTGTGTGTGTGTGTGTGTGTGTGTGTGTGGTGCGTGGTTTGTGTGTGTCAGTCAGTCAGTCAGTCAGTGCTGGCCCTGCCTGCCTGCCAGAGAGGGGAGTCGAGAGCTCTGCTGGGAACTACATGGTGCTCAATTTTTCAAGATGTCGTCGTTGGAACAGAGGCTGTCGCGAATCGAGGAGAAACTAAAGCAGGAAAATGAAGAAGCTCGCAGGAGAATCGACCTCAACATCGACATGAGTCCGCAGCGATCACGTCCGAGGCCGAGTGAGTGTCCACCGGGGAGGACCGGGGAGTCGGTAACGGCCAGAATAGCAGGGGGAAAGATCGGAGAGGCGGGGGGAGGGAAGGGAATGAGTGGGGGTGTTATGCTGCTCCTAGCTACTACATGCTAACAGGCTAGCTACATAAACAAACACCGACTAAGCTCGGTCGGTGGATTTGATTGTCAAATCGATCACTTAACAAGCGAGGCTGTTTCGATAGTGAGTTAAGTAAAAAATTTAGGAAATGAAGTGCTGTCATGAAAGATCTCACCGGCAGTCACGTCCCGAAATCTGCTCTGAATCTGTCCTGTCAAACATGCTAGGCTAGCAGGCTAGCAATCTGAGTGATAGTCGGTGGCAGGCCCAGCGTCAACCTGAAAAACTGATGCGGTTTACTGCCTGCATATGACATATTATGTTGTTGCCATGTATCGCCAGCTTAACTGTAGTTTCATGCAATCATCAGGCAGCGTGTTTACTTGTGACTCTTGCGTCAAAGTCATTTTTTCACTACCAGTTTCGACCCTAAACGAAACAGACGCTAATAAGTGCAAGCTACCAGATTAAGCTAGCGTTCAACATACGTTACCAGCCTTTAGCTGTGGTGTTGTTTTGTATACACAATTACAGCTTTATAAACATATATAGTGGTAACATTTTAACAATCCACTGGAGACTCTTTTAATCAGTCCTCCACAGTTTTAACCTACGATATGAAGTGAGTGTTATAAGAACTGATGAAACAGTAACGTTGGGCCCTTGAACCGTCTGGAGGAGAAAAGTCCCAACTCTTGAACAGCCTGGCTAGTTCAGACAGGGACCCTGCAGTTTGAATACATAACACTGACTGACATGTAACACCGAAATGAGTACTGTGCTGGAGACAGAAAGCTCTTCATTACATTATCATTGTGACATAAGTAAATTGACTTGTTAAGGCTATTAGATATCCACAAAAGAAACCCTGTTTACACTCTCACTGCAAAGATCGTTCTTTCCTACAGTCAATTCATATGAGGTTTGAAAAATATTATCACATATCTGCCCTTTTCCTTCTCTGTTCTTTTAAAAATTGCTTTGCGAGGTTTCATGAACTGTCTGCTAGAATGAGAGTGTTGTAGTGTGAATGAATTCAAGGAAGGCCTTGATGTGTTTCAGTATCACTGATAGTCAGTAAATCTCATGACAAGACCAAAACCAACAATATATTCGTCCCACTGACAAGAATTCATCATATATGCATGGCTGTACCTCTCTGATTAGAGAGTCTGTCTGTGTTTGTGCCAGTGGCAATCAGTTCAAGGATCGTCAACAATCCTTTGATGTTCTGTGCTCTATGTGAAGCAATCTCTGTGAGTGCCAGTATAATTGGTCCAGAATAGTTTAAATTCATATTAGAATGACCGCTGGCATCAGGTCAGTACTCTGTATGCTAAGGAAGAGATAGGCCAACAGGCCCCATGTTGTTTTAGTACTGTGAACATGGCATTGTAGTTTACTCATTAGTTGTTAAAAAGACTTAAGAGATGAATGATTTCAGTCGTAAAGACACAGCGGGTGAAATCATTCATGGATGAACTTGCCAGCTTGGCCATCATTGATTTTGGTCTTTTTTTAAATGATCTATTGACAGTCAGAAGAAGTTAAAATAAAGGCAGCACCATCCTGTAGTAAACAATGATTTTGTGTATGTGTAAAGAGAACAAGGGACACAAAAAGGTTTATACTAAATGCAGAATAATGTCTGTGTTTTTTTCCCTTATGTATTACATGAAACTGTGTGTGTGTTGTGTTTGTCTGTGTGTGTGCACACATGTGTGATTGTATCAGTAGAACAGTGCAGTAATGTGAGTGTGTGTATATTTTTTTTTCCTCTGTCCAGTCATCGTGATCCAGCTCAGTCCTGCTCCAGCCCCTTCCCAGCGTGCAGGTATCATTCAATCCATCGCTCTCTGCCACTGCACCTCTCTGTCCTCCCCTCCAGCACCTGTGTCCCCAATTTCACCTCCCATCACCTTCTTTACATCCCTGTTTGTCTTGTTTTTGAAGCTTATCAGACATGAAAGAAGGACGGTCCACTTTATTGTTACTAAGTAAACTCCCTTAGTATTGCAAATGCCTACAAAGCCTAACAGACCTTCAGTGTTATTTTTTTATTTGCTGTAACACGCTTATGCACATTTCTTACATCCAGACTAGTTTTAGAGTCTGAAAGGACAGATTATGTGGAAAAAGAAGATCTGATGCTTTGTTAAAAAGAGGCAGTAAAAGTCAGTTTACTCTCTCCAGTAGGTGTAGGGACATATTATGTTACAGTCCAACTCAGTAGATGGTCTTTAAAGTAACATCTGAGATGTAACTTCTGTTAGCGTTAGTTGACAAGATGTAGTTTAGTCTCAAGAATTTGATTTAACCACTACTTTCAACGTACCAGCCTGTAACCGTCACATTTTCTGTAATTTAAAACCTCCTCCCTACACACAGATACTGTACTTTCTCTGACACTGACACAGTTCATATTTTACACCATTGCCTGATTAGTTTTTGACTGAATATGAATCTCTGCTGAAGGGCAAGAGTTTAATCCATGGTTGTGAAACCAGTCCTTGAGCAGTTCTGATATATTAGCCCAGCAGTTATTTACACCTCCCTTCAAATCACATCCTCTCTCCATCTTTCCATCCCTACTCCTCCCTCTCTGTCTGTGTGTGTATGTGCCAGTGGCAGGGCAGTGTTGGTGTGTGTTGATGTTCACAGTGTATGTGTGTGCGGATGTGTGTCAGATGATTAACCTTCGTATTGCCGGAGGCAGAGAATCACGGTGCATGTGGCTTTTCTGCACGACACAATGTTTTGGGTTTTGTTTTGTTTGACACAGTCTCTAATCCAGCATCCCCACTGGTCCGTCTGCAGGAGTGATGTGAACACTCTGGCTCCTCCTTCTCTCTCTGTTTTCTTTGTGTGGCAACTGAACACTCGCCTTCCTGTCCGAGTCCAACTGACTGTCTGTCTGACTTCCAGCTTAGTCTGTGCTATGCAGTTTTGGCCGAATGTCTTCTCTTCTTTCTCTCTCTCATGTCGGACCGTTTGATGTTGTTTGCCTGTTATTCATTCACTTCTGGCATCCCCCTCTCTCCTTTTGCAGCAGCACTGTGTAACCAGGAGGCGGTGCAGCAGTGCCTGCGGGTATCTGTGTCTCTCCCTCTCATCACTCTGTCTGCCCATCTATCCTCTCATCCTTCCATCTGGAGTCGGCTGAACTATGGAGATGCGATCTGTGCAAAAGACTGCCTGAGTTTTCCTTCGTCTCGGCACTAACCCTTCCTTTCCTTCACTAACTGATTCTCCCCTTACAGGCTGATCCATCCACAGGTGCCTCATGGATACAAACAACTGCTGGCACTCTCAGAAGAGCTGCCAGCCTACTATTATAAAAAAATAATGAAAGTGATATCAATAACAGCTGCATAGTCCTGGAAATGCTTTGAGCATTTAAAAAATTTGCTGATGTGAACTTGATAACAAGTGGGGATTTAGACTCTTGGTAGTCTTGATTCTGAAGCCACACTTGGTGTTCAGAGTTGGTGAGCTCATCGTAGCTGCTAATTTCCTGTCAGAGCGTTTGGTTTTATGACATGGCTGTGCTAATACTATGCAAGATTGTTCTCCTGTTTTCCTTAGAATTAGTTTGTAGTTGGTTGCATACACTGACAGTAGAAGGCAGTGTTTGTTTGTTTGTTTTTTTATATATATATTTTTGAATGCATGATTAAGATATGTTTATACTTGGTCGGAAGCATGTTACATCTCTTTGGATTTCAGTGCTAGTCAGTTGTGAACTGGACCTACAACTGTCAGTTTGGCATTCAGAGTTAAATAACCACTTACAGGTATTAACCAGGCTGGGTGGCTTTGTGTGACTGAGGCTGGCTAATGTCAGACTGCAGCTTATTACAACTTGGCTTTTATTTTTTAATGCTCCATCCATCAGTTTTGTTCCTATGATAACATTTTCTCACCAAAATAATTTTTGAGATATGGGAACAAGGTGACATTGTAAAAATAAGATGTCAAGTTAAGAAACAAACATAAGCAATGAAAAAAATTACTAAGGTTTGAAAAAAAAGTCCATTTAACAAACTTATTTGTGACTTAAAAAAAGACAAACAGTATAATTATCCCCTAGATTATCTGTTGTTAATGCCACATTTAGTTTTACTTTCAAATGCTTTTGGGTTATTAATAATCTGTAACAAAGACTGACGGCTCACACTGTTTCCTTGTTAGTTGTAGTTGTACCTAACGTTGCTGAGATCTCTCAGTTTAGTGCCATCATTACAAATAAAAAGCAATGGCTGGAGCCAATAAAAAAAAAAAAAAAAAAAAAATATAAACCCAAAGTTTCCTTTCAAAAGGTCTGTGGACATTTGCATCCCTAAACCATAACCCTATGGGCTGACCCTGTGCCGTTTGTCTGAGAATGGTGTTGCTTTTACTCTGAGATAACTGTCCTGTTAGTTTTAACATGAGGTCAGGACATCAGCAAAACAAAAACAAAGCTCTAACTTTGGGGAAATAAAAACACCAAGTTCATACACTGTGCATGGTCTAGATAGAAGGGCTTCAGTAAAAGAACGTTTGAATCTTACCAAGGCCAATTTTGCTTAGTGTCTCATGGGAAATCATTTTCAGTCAGTATCACACAGGATATGATAGATCATATTCTTTTCTTAGCAGGCACTATGAGTTAGTCATTATGTAAATAAATCTGAAACCCACATTTCAGGAAGGATTTGTTAAGTCAAAGAAAAGCAATTAGTTACAAAGCTAATAAAGTGCAACAAAGTTGTGCATTACTAAAACACAAAAGCTTTGAACTGCTGAAATAAAGTAGTCAGTGAATGCATGAATGAGCGTAGCCGTCTTACACTTCCTGGCATGCTGGCCTCTGGTGTGAAATGTACTTTGCCATTCACACTGTTCTTCTGTCTGTGCCTAATATCTGATGTCTCCCCCATACCAGCACTCCAGCTGCCACTGGCCAACGATGGAGGCAGCCGTTCGTCGTCTTCAGAGAGCTCACCTCAGCACCACCCTTACCCCAGCCGCCCACGACACATGCTCACCCTACCCACACCTCCGTACGGCCTACAGAAGAGCTTAGAGAAGTACGTGGACACATCTGAGCAACGATAAATGGGAGCTTGTATTTACAGTCATCTGAAAACAGCAAAGGGGATCTTACTGTGTTTTTGTGGCATCAGTTAATGTGATCATAATTATATACACACAAGCTTGTCATATGAACACGCACATACATGTAACCACAGCAGAGCAAGACACAAACACTGAGGAGTAGTCAGATTCAGGGTCCACTCAAAGAAGAGCCGGTTATGTTTTACACAACATGTCCTTATGCAGAGTGTTTGAGTGGAAGAGATATATTGGAACGTGTGCAAAATCCCTTTTGGCTGCTGCCTGTTTTCTTGCTATGGATGTTTCACACTTAAACACAGTTTATATAACATTGATGCTCCTCGTCATTGTGTGTTATTTGTGTGTGTTTTGTCCCTGCAGTGCAGAGATTGACCAGAAATTGCAGGAGATCATGAAACAAACGGGTTATCTGAAGATTGATGGTCAGGTAAGATGTGCACTCAAGCAGAGTTTCTTTGGTCATGAAATATTTATTTTTCATATGTCATAGGTTAGGCTATATAAGAATCAATTTTTTAGGATCTTTTTAGTTTTCTTACCTCCTCCAGCCGTCTCTATATCACAGTCAGTGCCAGCCAAGGTTTGATCATGCTGGGGAAAATGATTCAACTCATTGCATCACTCCACATTGTTTATATTTCCTCTCATTAGCCCAGAGGGTTGTTAGAGCAAGCACTCCGTGAGATGCCACTTACAGCTTTTCAGTCACCAAAGATTCATTTTGATGAAGCAGGGAAATGATGCATCATCTCACTGTGTGGTGGTATTTTTAGACAAGACCAAGGGGGGATCAGCTTAATTAAACACCAATACATTTATCAGTAAAAGGCCTTGAGAGGCTTACTGTTGTCTCACAATGCTGGAAGTCAGAAATTGTGTCTTATCTGTTTTCATCTTGAAGTATATGTAAAGAAAAATGAATCAGTTAACAGTTTAAGCAGTAAAAATATCTTGGGAATGATCTGAAGGCTTGTTTTGTCTGTGTTTGTGGCTCTTTGTCCATCCACAGCGGTATCCAGCGGAGGTGACAGACCTGATAAGTGAAGGGGAGATTGGCAGCGGGACCTGTGGGCAGGTCTTTAAAGTGCGATTCAAGAAGACCGGCCATGTCATCGCTGTCAAAGTAAGACCCTCCTGCACTCACATAGTCACTGTTTACACTGCACATTCATAAGTGCTTTCTTTTCTCTATAAGCTGTTCAGCTACGATTTGTTTTGTCTGGGTTTTATGCTGCTAACATAACGAAAAGGAGAGTCAAACAGAACACGTGCACAGAAAGATGTTGCTGATTTTAGTCAAACACTTTCCTTTAAAATCAAATATCAAAATGCTTTTGTATTCCCTATATATAGATAGTACCAGGATGATTTTTCTTTGCTCTTGTTGATTGTTTATAGGGCCCTATGAGGTTTAGCGGTCTGGGGCTCTTGTCACTGTGGGATCCACAATTACATGTAGGACAAAAAATTGGACATTTAGGTACAGAATCCAGTTTTATTTTAGAAGATCACTTTTCTGAGAAACAACAACATGCCAACCCAAAGTTTGGTGTAGAATCATTTAAAAAGCGCAAGTCTCCTTGATATTTATGACAGTGATAGTTATTTATGTTTAAATAATTCTTTAAAATGGACAATATGTGTGTCGTGGACTGCCAATGCTGTGATGTTTCATGACATGTCTCATGAAGTACATGCCATTATATGCATCAAGCTGAACCTATCTGAAGAACGAATTGTAACATGTTGCCTGGTAATGTCTTGGCTTGTTGCAATACAGGAAATGTTCCTTCAGTGACAATAAGGACATTATCAAAACTCTCAAACATTATTCAACACTATCAAAATACAGAAGGAAGCTTGATGCTCAGCCCAGCTGAGTGCTCTGATTATTTGTTGTGCTTTAATTGTGACGAGTTTACCAACACAGTGGCAGTAATAACCTCACATTACAACCCTCCTATTTTAAAGATGACTTAATTACAGTCCTCCGAGCTGTTAGGCAATTAGAGAGTCAATCAGCTCACCACAGGAGTCTTGTTTAGTGATTTACAAATGGGATGTTTCCTAACACGCACAACCCCAGTTGTGGGTGTTTTAAATGTGTTTGAATACTGGCAAGAATCTTACCTGTCTTTTCTTTTGTGTGTGTGTCACCAGCAAATGCGTCGTACAGGAAACAAGGATGAGAACAAGAGGATCCTGATGGACCTGGATGTGGTGCTGAAGAGTCATGACTGTCCTTACATCATCCAGTGCTACGGCGCCATAGTTACCAACGTAAGTGTCCCCAAAAACGCATTACTGTCTGAATTTTATTATTTTGGTTTTTTTTGTACTTGCACCCAATGTGACCCAATTGACAAAGTATTTTCATCAGCAATTGTTTCTTACCCATGTAAATTAGACAAAAACGAAACTTAAAAAAAGGCAAGACAAAAACTACGCCAAAATGTGTTGCCACTGTAGTCAATGAATAAAAACAATAATGAAATAATAGGCAGAAATGAAATCCAAGCACAACTATTTTTGTCATATAGTAAAGAGGGACAAGTTTGGAAGATATCCAATCAGAACAATTCTTTTGGTGATGGTAAGGGGGTTAAATGCACATTTGATCTACTCCAGGGAATGGTGCAGTAATTAGCCATCATCAACTCTCCACATGGTCGTGTAAAGTTACTAAAATGTCTCTGCCTGGAAGAAGAGAGTGGGTGTGTGGTCATGTGTTAACCCCTGATGCTGTACCTTGCTCTGAGCAGCTGAACAGTGGTCCTCCCACAACAGCAACAACAGCTACAATAGCTATGATGTCTTTTGTTTTGACAGAGTGCCCTCTAGTGGCAGACATTATACACTCAGTTTAAACTGTAAATTACTTTTTCTTTGAATGCATTTGAGAATTACAGCTGAAATATTTAACAGAGAACACTGAGCTACAGCAGATTCAGTTTCTCATTATAATATTTGTGAGTTAGGTTTTTGGTTATAAAGATAAAGAACATCAAATGCATGTTATAAAAAATGCATATCTCTTTTGAGATGTTCTTGTGGTAAAAAAAGGCTGTATTCTTTTTCCTATGAACTTAATTTGATATGTATTTTTAACAGTGTTTAAATTGACAGCAAATTTTGATTTATTTTAGTCAAAGTTTAGTCATCTGAATTGTTTTAGTTTTAGTCTAGTTTTAACCACTAAACTCAATAAGATTTTAGTCTTATGATATTAAGTCAGCCAAAACAAGAAAGCTAAAATATGATAAAAACAAAATGGCATTTGGTACTTTTTGAACTGGTTGAAACTGATGTGTGTGTTTGTGTCTAGACGGATGTTTTCATCGCCATGGAGCTAATGGGAACATGTGCTGAGAAGCTGAAGAAGAGAATCCAGGGCCCCATCCCAGAGCGAATCCTCGGAAAAATGACAGTGGCAGTAAGTGGAAACACCTCACACTTGGATAGCAAAGTATATCCCAGGTTGACTTACTGTGTGTGTGTGTTTCTGCTCCAGATAGTGAAGGCGTTGCTGTACCTTAAGGAGAAACATGGTGTCATCCACCGGGATGTTAAACCCTCTAATATCCTTCTGGACGCTAAAGGTCAGATCAAACTGTGCGACTTCGGCATCAGCGGACGCCTCGTCGACTCAAAGGCGAAGACCCGCAGTGCCGGCTGTGCTGCCTACATGGCGGTGAGTGAAAACCTACACGCCCAAACCACTACAGGCATCTCACACACAAATCGGAGTGTATGATACACATGCTGATTCCCTAAATAGAGTGTTGCCTGTTTTCTGTTGCAGCCTGAGAGAATAGACCCTCCAGATCCCACCAAACCAGACTATGACATCCGAGCAGATGTTTGGAGCCTTGGCATCTCTCTGGTAAAACTGCTTTCACTTTATTCAATAAAACTAGTTGCACAGTACTGGAAATGCCTTTGATAACAGTTTGATAACAGTTGCACTTGTTAACAGAGTGGGTTCTGGGTCAGGCCTGACTTAGGGAATAACTATAGAGCCTCAGGAACTTGAATAGGAACAATATTCCACTGTATCTGAGAACATTAGGGAAATAGTTCAATTGGTGAGTTACCTTGTCCTTGTTCCCTCTAGGTGGAGCTGGCCACAGGACAGTTTCCCTACAAAAACTGCAAGACAGACTTTGAGGTTCTGACCAAAGTGCTGCAGGAAGATCCTCCTCTGCTGCCTCTCAGCATGGGCTTCTCCCTCGACTTCCAGTCCTTTGTCAAAGATTGGTGAGCACAAATCTCACACTTAAACTGACACTCACTGACTACAATCCAGTCAGAGCTCTCATTAAAATGAAAACTCTTCTTTTTTTTCATTTATTTTGTGTGCTCATGTATTTGATTGTTTTTCGAGTCTGGGTGGTTTTCAATGTTGTTTGTTCTTGTACATGTATTTTATAATCTTACACATCTTTAATAATCTAAAATCACATGTAGCTGTTTGCACTTAGCTGTCAAGCACATTTTATTTCTCTGTAAAGAAATGTTCTTTATAAATAAAAAATACATCTTGAAATATATCTTTCAAAATCACTTATTGCAGCCTCACTTCATGTGTGTGTCTTTTCTCAGCCTCACAAAGGATCACAGAAAAAGGCCAAAATACCACCAGCTGCTGGTAAGACATCATTCAGTGACAAACTTTTTGTTGAGATTCATCCGAATGACTGGACGTTTTAGTGTAACTAAACTGACTCCCTACCCCTTTGTCTCTTTGTCCTTCTCCTTTGTCTAGGAGCATAGTTTCATTCGCCGTTATGAAGTTCTGGAGGTGGATGTAGCTGGTTGGTTCCAGACGGTGATGGATCGCACAGAGTCGCCTCGCAGCAGCCAGTGTTACAGCCATCAGCACCAGCTCCATTCGCTCTTTAGTAGGTAGCCTAGCCTAGCCGAGCCCGGCATTAGCTTAGCCAGACGCTAGTCTAGCCTAGCTTTAGCTTTGCCAAGCCCAGACTCAGTCTGTTCTAGTCTAGCCCAGCGTTAGAAGCTAAGCCTAGCGTAAGACCCAGCCCGTCTGTCCATCTGTCCACCTGAGCGCCTGAAGAGCCCACCTAGGAGGGGAAAAGACAGAGACTCGATGGAGGACTCTGAATGGACAGATGGATGGAGAGATGGACTGATTGATGGATGGGTGACAAAGGTGGTTGTGTTTGTGAGTGTGTTAAATCTGGACAGGCAACATGGGAAGGAGGGAAGAAAAAAGGAACACACTGTAGTTAGCTTCATTCGTTTAGACACTGTTTGTCTCATCACACGAATCATGTCACATCACTTACATACAAACTGTTTGTCTATTTCTAATGTGTTTTTACGTTTCCTCCACTTTTCATTAGTTTTTCACCTACATATCTGTCTCCAGCATTGATCCAAGCTATTGGATTAGTCAACAGAGTAGTCACTACACACTGGAACAAAGCATCTACTACATTAGCAAACCTGAATCTCTATTGTACATAAACCTTATGGAGGACACAACAACGTCCTGTGCAATTATGAATCTTCAGGTGTTTCTACTATCACACATTCTCAGGCTCTGTGTGCCTGTGTGTGCGTATGCGTGCGTGCGTGTGTATGGGTGTGGGTGTGTATGAATATGAAAACAGTCATTAGTTGTTTTTAAAAGTAAGATTATTTTTCCTAGTTGTCACTTGACACTACAGCTGTAACACACAAACAAGAATGAATTAATCCATAGGTTGTGCTTCACTATTGATTTAAAAAGATCATAATTTTGTTTAATTTTGATAGAGAATGGGTTTAGAATACCCATTATTGTATTTAGCAGCTGCATAATTGGGAAGAAAACAGAATGAAAAAGAGTTACAAAAAAATTAGTGTTGCATTTTAGATTTGTAAAAGAGTCATCAATAGTTTTTGTGTATTCAGAATGACTCTAATGAACTTGAATAGTGTTACAAGAGATGGAGGGATGCTAAGAAGAGAAAAGATAATTAAGAAAGGAGAAGTGTCAGAATTTTCTGGATATGTGGGAGAGAAGAGTAAAGAAAGTAGAACAGGGAAGTTGTACTCTCCATAATGACTGTCTGGACGATTGAACAACTGTTACTAGAGTGAGGAAGCTGAGTCAGGATGGAGGTAAACAAGGGAACAGAGTGTTTTTTTATTGAGAAGATAAAAGAACATGAGCTTATCTTGTACAAAGAATACAGATGGATAGAAGTTATTTGTGTGGAACATTTCTTTACTTCACTCTCTGTCTACCTCTTTCTCTGCGTCCACCTCTCTGTCTGCCTCTGCTGTTTAGTGGGACGTAGCGCTCCACAGTTGTACCAGACCAAAGGCTGCATGTAGGTTGTTGTTGGTGGAGGCCAGAGATTTTGACCTGCTCCTGTGTTGAGTTCAGACACCAAGAAACCACTAAGATGAGTTATGAAAAAAAAAAAGTTTTTTTTTGTGTTTTTCGAATCTGGATCAGGGGTCTCAAACTACCAACCACAAGGCCACATAATGACCCACAAAGCAAAACCAATTTTAAACTGATTCTTAAATCAACTTTTAGTAAATCCGGTTTGTTTGTCTAGTGTTATGGTGGTATGTAGTCTTTTGTTTTTCAGGGGCACATTGAAAGATATCAGTATTTTAAGTGTTGATTCGTCCTGTAATTTATTTCTGAATTAATCATTTAGTCTATTTAATGTCAGAAAAAATATTTAGTTTCTATTCCAAGAGCCAAGCATAATCACTGCCTGCGTGCCAACAGTGTGCAGATTAAGAAAATCACACCTGACACAACTTGCCTCTTCAGAAACCCAGAAGAAAGATTGACCTGGTCTAGTGATTATTGCTACATGAAGGTAAAATGGACTCTTCCCTGACTCATCTGTAGTCATCTCATTCTCTGAGAATACAATCTGAGTGACCCTCTACATGGCCCCACTCAGAGAAAACAGCTCGGTCAGTGGCCCCCTACGTGATTTGACTTTGCGACCCCTGAACCAGAGGATTTTTTAGATACAACTGTAAGTGTCTGGCTTGAAAAACCAGGCACTGCTTAACCAGTCAGTGTGTTTTAAGCTGCGATGTTTAGGTGTTTTTATGAGTGTAGGTCCGCAGAAACTGACAGACTGACTAGAGTCCTACTGCCTCCCCTCTTGCAGGGTCACCGCCAAAGCCTGCTAGATATGCAGACTCAAACCTCCCACGCCCTGTCACACACCAAACAAAATCACTGCTAGACACAGAGATCTGAGGACTGGCAACGATAGAGAGAGGAAACTGTTAAGTGTCAGAGAGTGAGAGAAAGAGAGAGATCCAGCAATGTTGTCAAGATGGCAGAAAAGATGAGTAAAAAATGAGAGGAGAGGACAGAGTGAGGCGAGAAGGTAGATAGCGTTTTAGGTATGTGGGATGGGAAGTTAAATGAAAAGTAATGAGAGGAACTGCAGATGGATGACAGGAAGTGTAAAAAATATAAAAAGAGAGGAAACATGGAAGGAAACATCTACCCAAGTTTCACAGGACCGCCGAGCTCTGAGGCTTGTTGGTCATTGTCAAAAGCTTTCTTGGTGTCACACCAACCTACCAATTATGATTTTTACCGAGTGAGTTTAGCATGTTGTGTTTATGATGTTTACTGTTCTGTTCAAACAATGTTATTTATTTACATTGCTACTGCTGCTACTTTTTTATTGCTTTAGACGCTGCTGTCACTTCTTTTCCCCAAAGGACAAATACTTTATTCTTTTTCTTTTAAGCCAAATAAATGAATAAATGCAATGTCAACATGTTACCAAATACAGAAGAGCACGTATGAAGAAGGCAAAAGCAAGTGAGAGAGGGTGAATGGATGTGCAGTGCAGTGAGGTTGGCTTCACGAAAAAAGTACTAACAAACAAATATAAACACATACACCTCACCTCAAATGAAGCTCAATGTGTAATGGAAGTAGTTAATCATTTATATCAGCCACTAATATCTGTAGAGTGTAGATATGATAAGAGGGATGTGTGTCTGTCCAGATGCCTTTTGTCACATCCATCCTTTCCTCCGTCCATCCATTCCTCCATCTGTCCACAGGTCGCCTACAAGCTTGACAACCTTGTCAGTTCACACCAAAGGTGTCCACAACTCAACAAAAAATTGGAAGAGTGATGTTGTTATTGTTATGACTATTGTTATTGACATTATAATTGATTACTCTCAGCTATGATATATATGAAATCTCTCTATAGTTAGTGGGAGAAGGTGGGGGCGGTGGTGGGCTGTACTATAGCAGTGTGTGTGTTTGTGTCATATACTGTACAGAGGGAGACTGTTCAACTAACACACGACAGGACCAGCAACAAAACCAGCCAGTTCATCCTTTTACTCAGTCAATCAACTCACTGTGGCTCTGCATCAGGAGGTAAATCCAACTTAATTGGCTCTCTGTGGGCTAGCTGGCCACACTGAGCCATTGAACAATGGCGATTCTGGACAACTGGTATCACACAGTTAGTTATCTACTGGTTCCGTTAACTCTGGGCTTTTCCAGTTCAGTCATCAGTTCTTGCTCTGAGAAAAGGTTTAAACCACAAGCCAGTCTAAAGTTACAATATAACTAAACTGTCTTGTTTCTTTTTGGTCATATACTTCACAACAGTGCTGATGAACATGCAGGAGCTAACATCTGCTTATACACTGGCCTGGCTGTGCTACATTGCCCATGTGAATAACTCTGATGATCATCAGGGCTATTTTTTTGAACTCATAAAAGCTTTTCTTAGTACCACAGAAAATATAATACACCTGTTTTCATATAATACACTGAGCTTTATTAATTAGCAGCTATTATTGTCATTCATTTGGCTTTTAGTGTGTTAAGTGCGCCGTCTTTGTGATATTAGAAAACCTGGGCTGAACCAAAATGTTGCTTCCTGATGCAGCCCAATCTCAGCCTCTCTGCTAAAACTGTTGTGTATAGACATGAATCTGGTGCTTAGCATCCATCAGCTGTGCTGCACTGCCAGCCCAGCCTGAGGTGGAATCATTGGTGCCGTTTCAAAAACACTTTAGAAGATGGTGCAACCCGCTCTCACTACGATGTTCACCGTTCAAGTTCTGTATGTGTAACTTGTGTCCAAACATAAAGTTGGACCCAGTCTCCCACTGTCGAGTTTCTGTGTTATTAAGCTGATGTGTAATCTACACACGCACACACTTGCTTAACCATGCTGTTTGCGTGCATTTCCATCCAAACTCTTGATTGGGTGATGGTGTCACGCTACACCTCTGTGAAACCAATCAGGTCAGGCCAGGTGTGCACCTGCAGAATGAGAAAGACTTGACTTTCAAGTGAGTTTATGTGTGTGTTTGTGAGGAAACAAGACATCTGATTACTAATCTTCACTCATGCACGCACACACATACACCATACACAATGCTTGCTACTGCCAACAGTGGCTTTATGTTTATATTAGCTTGTTCGGCCAGAGGTGTAAAAAAACAGCTAGTTCATAGCGTGTATCTTCGCTGTGCATTGACACTGAGAAGAAGCATGTGTGTGTGCGTGTGTGTGTGTGTCGTAAACCCATCTGTAAGTAAACCAAATATCATTTTCACTATGCAGTCATTCAAATCATGTCAGCTTGCTTAGATGGGTAAAGAGAGCCTCCTGTATATACACAGACTGCCGGATAAACTGGAGTTAGCGACAGTGTGTTTTTCTTTTTCGAGCCCCCCTCCCAGTGTGATTAACAACACCGCCTTCAGCTAGTTCACAGAAAGAAGAGAGAGAGAGAGAGAGAGAGAGAGAGAGAGAGAGCAAGAGATATGTTTTGAATGAGCTGACAAATATTTAAGGATTGTATTGGGCTTGGGGAGGGTTCGGGGTTAGACTGGGGTTTGTAGTTTTTGGGGAGATACAGATCAATGCTGTAAAGTATATCAATTGCATGTTATTGTCACCGTTGTAACTGCCATTGTTTTGTTTTGTTTTGTTTTTTGTTTTGTTTTTTGTTTTTTTCTTCCAAGACAACGGTTGGTTGGGGCGGGGATGCACAAAACTTTATTCTTATTTATGATTTTTACACATATAGTCTGTATTTTTGTTTTTGTTTTTGCAACAATGTTGAATTATTGTGTACTTAGAGAAAAAAGACACATTTTTGCCTTTTTTTTAAATGTCTGTCAACTTTGCAATATACTTTTTCACTTCGGACCCATCACTAGTTGTAAAGGAGGAGCTGTATCTTTATTAGCAAACAGTGTTTGTTAGAAAAAAGTCTCAACGTACTGTTTTCCCCAAATTCATGTGTCTTTATTTTTTAGTTAGCTGTGTGTGCGAGGAAAAGAGAGTGTGATGTTTATTTGTCTACCAAAAGTCTTTACTGATGGTGATTATTATTATTAGCTTTTATTTTTTTGTCCATTGTCTTGTTTTTTTTTATTATTATTATGATTACTATGATTACTATTTT
>JAPZDV010000020.1:17112199-17125129 GCA_029814665.1 Acanthurus lineatus | reverse complement strand
CTCTCTCTTCTATTTTTTTTTTTTTTTTTTACATAGAGTACTTGAACGCAACACATACCGCGGGGGAGGGGCGGGACGCTTAACTTACCTGCGAGGCCTCGCAGTGGGCGGTTCAAAGGTGCCGACCGTCCGTCCGCGCTGGCCGACCCTCCCCTGAGCAGCTGGACCGCTTGACAGAGCAGAGGCGCGGCTGAAGACGATAGACGGAGACGAGGCTTGTTTGGTGGACAGACGTGTCGTCGAGCAGGACTTCGCCGCTGCTGCAAACACGGACACGAAAAGACGAGCCGAGCTCACCTTCAGTGCCTGCAGCTGAGAACCAGGTGTGTTCACGTTTTGATAAATGCGGGTAGAGAGAGATGGACGGATTTATCTGTGCTGATGATAGGGATTTTTTTGAGCTGCTGCACATTTAAAACTAAAGTTAGCGAAGAAATAAATATATTTTTTTTATGAAAAGACGAGTAAAACGAGAGGTGTCGCGAGCCCCTGGCCAGGTGTTCTAATCAGGAGACCCTTTAAACCCGCGCATGTTCATTTCAGCACCCGATTGTCGCTGATTATTGATTCATTTACATTCTACAAGTTGATTAAATCTTCCAGCAGGACTTTCTCCGATTCCAGACTGATTGTGTGACAGCTGTAGCCGAATATCAGTTCCTTCTCATCATGCCAACAGACCCCAGATTATCCAAAAAAAAAAAAAAATCAAACCTTTCTATTTTCATTAGGATAATAAAATGTGTGTAATTTAACCTAGAACTCAAACAGGACAATAAACTCGGTTCTGTTGAATTACTTTATTCTATGCGGCCTTTAGTTCAGCTTTATAAAACTCTTTTAGGTCAGGTTGCATGTCTCCTTTATTTAGGCTATCAGGAAATCACAATATGCATGACAATAACAGAATAACAGGACAAACAGGCCTATCTTGTGGTAAGAAAATTAATGTTTTCATCTTCTCTGTGTAAACTTTAGCTTATGTCAGTTATTTTTACTTAGTCTACATTTGACAGTTTGGCCTGTCTTCTTGTTTGCGTGACATAATCTTTTTTTCTATAAAACACTGCACACACCCTGCTGCTGCTGTGTGTCTACCCTCAGGATACAAAATTGTTATGCTATCAAAAAAAGAAAAAGCATTTGGCTTTGTGCTAATTAAAGATAATTTATGTCTGACATGATCTTTTGAAGGCTATTTGAGCTTATTTGTGAAAACAGTTTGCCAATCAAAATCTAGGCTTCCTCTTTTTGTTCCATCTGCAAATTAAACAGCAGTGTAGCACAAAGTAAGTAGACACCCTCTCATCTCCTTCTTTAAAGGATGTTGTGTTTTAATGCTAAAAATGCTGAATTATCTCCTCTTTTTATACATCTTATTACTCTTCAGCAAGCATACAGAGCAGCTCTGTATCCATCCTACTCCATCTTTAAAAACCTAAAAATATAATAACAGAAAAAAGTTATCATTCCCAGAACTTATATTTTGAGTAATCCCTAATGTCAGGGCCATGACACAGTAGATATCTTGTCAGACCTATGCTCGCCAGCCTCATATCAGCAGCTGAGCTGCAGATGGCAGGGCTTGTCTCTTCTGTGTTTGGTAAGAGCCACAGAAGCACGGATAAAGCGGGGGATTGACTGGCTGCCAAGAACAGGAGATGCTGTTGAAAACATGCATGAAAAGACAGAACAACACAAGAGAGACAGACCCAACAGATGTTTCCAGTGCGTGTGAATTCATCTGTAGAGAAAACTAAAAATGTGTTAGGTTAGGTGGGGTCAACAGGGTGAGGGGATCTGGAGTGAGTCTGCAGGTTAAACTTCCCTTGAGTGAAATCCTTGTGGGAAAACTCATTCTGACCTCAGCTTAGGTTTGAGGCGTGTCGTTTGACATTATTTTTTTGAATGATAACAGTCTATACAACAGAGAGGACATAAAAACTCAAGCTTATATGGGCATTTTGAACCACAGTGTTAACATGTGCAAAGTTTGTGCAACTTCCTGAGGAAGTTAGCCCATGGATAGTGAAGCCACACACATGCGAATGTCACAAGTTTTCTGTGTAGGCCTCTTGTTGAATGCTGCTGTGGTGAGTGTTAATGATGCATTCACACGTACACTGTAAATCTATTCCATTCTTAGTCATCTCTCACTTCAGGATATAGCTCAGTTTCACACACTTTGCAGGATTTGAGCCGTACATGACAAAACCAGAGAATATATTGCTGCGTTTCTCTTCCTCCCCCACTGATCGTCAAAGAGTCTGAGCGCATAATGAACTTAAGAGGGACACAGATGACACCTTGTGCACTGATCCCTTTATCCCTCGCTCTGTACACACACACACACCCTCTGTCTTTCTCTCTCTTCATATACACAGATATACTGTGTTATTTTTATCATGCATTCTCTCTCTGAAAGGAGGAAGCTGCTGTAAACTTTTGTTGTACAAATACCTACATGTATGAATGACGGCGCCCTGCTTATTTATAGTTTATAGTATTTTATTTTTGTTAATTTTCCCATGTTCCCTTAGTGGTTAAGATGGTTTCCCTTCTCAGAACTGAAGGTCTTCATAAGATGGGATAGGACAGGTAGAAGAGGTTGTATTCTGTATCACTATAATAATTTTAGTTATAATTTTTAATTAATTCTAGATAATTTTCCAGCTTATTGCTGCAGTTTTTTACAGTCATTCAGTGGTTCACAAGGTGGGGTTGTAAAGAGATCTGACTTAAAAAAAAAGAGTAGAAATATTTCCTCTTTAATCACAACTTGTCTTTATTTTTGGCTTTTTTATTGTGCACTAAATAGTAGTTCAGACAATTCAAAAACAGAACAATACTTTTTGGATTGGCAGAACCCATCTCAGTTTATTTTTTCAATATTTTATTGTCTAAGCTTTCACCTTGTGTACAAAAGAACGATACCTATCATTTCCTTATTTTCTGTAGGAATAGGCAAAAGCTTTCTTTTTCGAGCCTGCCATTTATAAAAATAGCTTACTGTCACACATTAAATACCGTAACATCCCTGTCACAATGGTGTTCATGTCTTTTGTCCCCTTTTCCTTATTTTTTGTTTCTTTGATGAAAGACAATAACTTGTCGGAGCCCCTTGAAATTGAGACCATGTTTCTGGGAGAGACAAACGATAAGCTAGTCCAACATGGCATTCTCTTTTTCTCTGAGGAGGCATCAAGTTCTGGTCCAGGGTGTGGTTGGGGCAATAATGACATTTCTCTATCTGCCCAGACTTGCTCCTGACATTCCTTCCTGCCTCTCTTCCTGCAAAGCATCCCTCCACCAACCTCTTAGAACCAGGACTTTTACATAACTCGCACTACCTGAGGCTATGAAATGCACCGAGTCTCACTGTCCTGAAACACATAAATATGTGATAGCTGTTTTAAGCTTTGACGCTAAAGAGAGAGTTTTGGGTAAAAGATCAGTAGGTGAAATAGTCCGGAATTTGTGAAATTCTGTATAAGGAGCTGGTAAGGAAGGAATGTGGGTTGAACAGGGATAATAGGACGGAGTCATACTGTAGAGCTCAGGTAAAAAGTGACTGTTGGGTCTGACTGTGTTGAGCCTAAGGACACAAGCAAGGATTAAAATTAAACATGTTGGATGTAACTGGATTTTACCACTGCTCAGAAAAGGAAAACTTGAATTGTTATTGCTAATGCTTAAGTTTTTATCTCCTTTCGTACCATTTTAAAGTGCTTTAGCCCAGTGATTTTTATAGGTCATTGAGAAAAGCCTGCATGCTCATAATAACACAGTGAAACAACATAAAACAACAGCTGCTGAGGTGATAATGTGCCCAAACTTGTGCCGTAGTTCCTGTTACCCCCTGACTTTGCAGTCACTTTTAAACCATGAAGAGTTTTGGATGTCAACGTGTGCAAGTTCATGTTATTTTTCAGTTAGAAGTTTGACTCACATGTTAAAGCTAAAACTTGTTATGCAAACTCAACAAAGAGACCAAATATCTTACATGATGAATGACAGCTTTAGGCAAACTCCAGAACGTACAAACGCTACTTTGCTTTTTGCATATGTCGTTGCATGCTATGTTTAAAGATGTTTTTTTTTTAAATCATTTTCTGTCTTCCTTCTGCATGTTAATGGAGGAATGGCTGAATGCATATTATCTATTTTAATAATGCAAATCAACACAAAAACAGCAGCCACAGAGCTGAACCAACTCTGACAAGACAACTTAAAGGCTGCAGAGCCTTTAAGAATGACATATCTTTATTATGTCAAGGAGAGATTTTTTTTGCAAAATGTTTTCTTTCATTTAAAAGTGAGAGTAGAGAAATGACAGACAGTGAGGAACGATAGGAGAGCTGACGTGTCACAAAACAGCTCTTGAGTGGTTGCAGTTGTAGTTTCAGTGTCTTAAACTTTCCTAACCTCCAGGACGCTCCATGTTTTAAAACTTTTCAACTGAATCCTTATCTGCATGAAATCACCTCACAGACCTCGAGGACAGCGGTGTTAAAAAGAATGCCTCAAATGATTCTTGGCCAGAGGGTTGTGTGCAACAATGAAACGAGTTATGATTTTCATCACAATGCTTTTGCCTTTGTTGTGGGTTGAGTTGCCATCAAAGTTTGCAGAATCACTTGTGGTTCATGATTCAAGACTTAAGCTGTTCATGTTGAGCCACATCAGCCATGCCTGCAAGAATTTGCCCACAAATTACTGCAGAATCTATATAAAATAATTCCTTAATTAAAAAATAGTAAATAATTTCTTTTTGTTGCATCTAAATATGTGAGATGCTAAATTAAGAAACACAAACTGTTGTGCAAAGAATGTAAAATAGTCGAAAATTAGAAATTGAGGTTGCATATGTATATGTTTCTATCCTTCAAAATGTAAAATAACTACCTAGTGAGGATCTCTGTACTAAACCACTTATTATCCTGAAGCCAGGTCCAGATATATCATTAGTTACTTAAATGTGTTTCCTTCAAATCCATGCTAGCTCTGTTGGAAAAGCCAGAAGGTTAAAAATGCTTCTTTTGCTCCTTCCTGAAGCTACCATGTCAGACGCAGACAAGTTCCTGTATGGGGACCGCAGTGGGGTAAACAACCCCCTGGCCCAAGCCGACTGGGCCACCAAGAAGCTGGTGTGGGTCCCTTCTGAGAAGATGGGTTTCGAGTCCGGCTCGGTCAAGGAGGAGCATGGAGATGAGTGTTTGGTGGAGCTGACGGACTCTGGCAAGAAGGTGAGGGTGAAGTCTGTGATCGTCTGTTAGTTTTATGAACAAAAAATTTCACGGAGCCAACCAGCATTTTTATTTGATTGATGCTTTTGATGATAATTGTAAAAGTTCACTTCAGACAATTTTTCTGTTATGTAAGTCTTGTTTAAGAGGCCCGTCTGACACTCATGTTGTCTCTGTAAATCTCAGGTGAAGGTGAACAAGGATGACATTCAGAAAATGAACCCACCCAAGTTCAACAAGGTGGAGGACATGGCGGAGCTCACCTGTCTGAACGAGGCCTCTGTGCTGCACAACCTGAAGGAGAGATACTACTCTGGGCTCATCTATGTGAGTTTGGGTGGATCCACAATTTCATATGGTGGGGCCACGCATCTGTATTTGCAGAATATTACATGTTACAGATCTTTCTGCAGGGTAGATTTTCTTTTGTGAGTTAGTGCATCAGAAGTCCTCTCTGACAGTCACCATCTTCTGTTTTACCCAGACATACTCCGGTCTCTTCTGTGTGGTGATCAACCCTTACAAGTACCTGCCCATCTACACTGAGGAGATAGTGAACATGTACAAGGGCAAGAAGAGACATGAGATGCCCCCCCACATCTACGCCATCACAGACACAGCCTACAGGAGCATGATGCAGGGTATCACAGTGGTCTATTTTATAAAGAGAAACTGTTTATTATTATTAATTATTCAGCACAGCATTTTTACACCATATAGACTCAGAGTGTGTTGACACTGTGCGTGCATAAATGTTTTTTTAGAGCTTCAACTAAAAATGTCTAAAAGATGAATAATTTGAATTACATTTTTTTTCTACTTGACCTTTAGTCCAAAAGCCAAATATGTTTAACTCACAGTGATCTCAACAACAGAACAAATCTTCAAGAAAACCTTTTAGCTGCTGCATCAAGCTGATGATTAATATTCCTGCTTCATAGATACCTGATGATTAGTTGATGGTTACGTCTAAATTGGTTAAACAACTAATTGTTTTGGTCCCTCATGGCTTACAAGCAGAGAGAGGAACTGTAATGTTAAAGAGTCGTGCACCCTTTTTTTCTCTAATGTGAACTTTATTTCCATGATAGACCTTTTTGTCTCTTTCTCTCAGATCGTGAGGACCAGTCCATCCTCTGCACGTAGGTTACCATCTTCTTTTAGTATTTTCACAAACACTTTTTTTAGTCTGTTGTCTGAAGGATCAAGCCTGGGATTTAATTTCCCCCCTTAAGGCCTCATTGACAAAAGTGACATTTCATTGTGCAGTTGACCTTGAAGTCATTTTTCTTGGTTTATATTTCTACAGTCTGAGACTCCTGTGATACATTTTAAGTCACTAAATCTCTCTATTTATTGTCTTTATCCAAAGTGGAGAATCAGGAGCTGGGAAAACAGAAAATACCAAGAAAGTTATTCAGTATCTTGCACATGTTGCCTCATCTTTCAAGTCCAAGAAAGATCAGGTCAGTAAAAACTTTCCTTCCTTTAAATTGCCCCCTTTTTTTCCCAATTCTTTCCTGATAGTTTTGTATTTTGAATCTGCTCTGATGCTACTTGTTCTTTCAATGTTGGTCCATCTCTGTAAAAAAGTCAGCAGTTTGCGACTACTGCAGATTCCTGATTCAGGCCTCGTCATGCCTGCCTCACCTCTCTGCGGTGACTCAAAGTGAAGCAGAACATAGATGTGTGTACTTTATCTTTGCAGAATTTAGGTTGTCTCACAAGACTGTACATGAAGTGTTAAAATGATTTCTTCTTGATTCATGGTGACACCATGTCTCTTCTGCAGTTATGTAATTAGTGTGCTGAAGTTTGTATCAGATTTGTTGAACTCTGTCATTTTCACCTCTTCTCCAGGGCAATGCAGTTTTGTCACATGTGAGTTCATCTCTCTGACTCCATACGCATGATGTCTGACTCTTTATTCATGTGCATAACTTTACTAACTGGAATGATTTCATTGTCTTTGTCTGGGATTTTTAAGGAAATGCATCAAATATTACTGCATATAACCTGTGGCTTCTGATGAATACTTGATCATTTTCCCATCTCCAGTCTTTGTGCTAAGCTAGCAATGCTAACTGGCTGCTTTCTTTAGCCTCATTATTTAGGATACAGATATGACAGTGACATTAATCAAACTCTCAAAAAAAAAAAGACAAATAAGCAGATTTCTCAAAATGTCAAATAATCTTTTTAAACATAAGGAAAAAACTAACAAACAAACAAAACAACCCTTAAGTTTTATATGTAAATTTAAATGTAACAAAAAGTACAATAAAGAGTCTGGTATGGATAAAAGAATATCTCAGCCCAACTTTTATATCCCTTGGGGCAGTCAATTACCCAGCGACACAGTAGAGCAGAGCTTTTGAGCAGTTGCTTTTTCTGAGGTTTGTCTCAGGTGCTAAAACACATCTTGGTGCCTGTGCCAAAACTTTTAAAGGCTGCTCCAGGTGACTGGAGCTTTTTTACTCTCCTCAATCTGGTCAGTCTTGATTTTGTCATTGTTTGGCAGTAGTATGTAGATTGTTTGGGGTGTCACAGTGCACTCCTGCATTTCCTCTGGGGGATCTTGTCAAACCAGCCCGTGAGCCTCTTGTTGTCTCTTGTTCCTGCCTGCATGGACGGGGTTGGTCTACAGGGTGTTTGTGCTTGAGTGGGCTTGCTGTGCTGTGCAAATGTGTGTTGGAATGTGCAGGATTCAGTATTTGCAAGTGTGTGTGCGTCTTCAATTGGGAAATGATAACATCCCCTAAGGTGTTCTTTTTATTACCAAGCTGATTTTTTTCAACATGCCTAACAAGTGATTGCACATGTTTGCTAAAGAAAAATCTGCAGCGCTGCAGGAAAATGCATAATTAAAAGCTGTGCTGGCTTGACAAATCTCAGTTTAAAGTCATGATAAAGTGTTTTTCCAGTGTATAGTTTGGTCTGACACTGTGTCCTCTCTGTCAGGGGGAACTAGAGAAACAGCTGCTGCAGGCAAACCCCATCCTGGAGGCCTTCGGCAATGCAAAGACAGTCAAGAACGACAACTCCTCCAGATTTGTAAGAATAACATAAGACCCCTGGAAAATTTTTTAAAAATTATTTTTTTCTTAATAACACAAGATTAATTTCTAACATGCACCAAACAATGTAAAGGTGTAATAACCATAATTAGGTAATTTTATGTATGAGTTTACTCCCTATAAGCTTCTAAACGGTGAGGAGCACGGACTTAAACACAAATACATATATCGTCTGTAAAATGACAAAAATTTTGGCAGATTATTGTCTGTATGTAGGAACATACAGCTCATAGTGAGAAACTGGTTGAGAGAATATATTTTCAAGGCTGTTTAAGATGTATTCAACTTTAAAAATATATTTATATGAGTTGGTGCTGCATATCAAACTATTTTTTTTTGTTTCTCTTGTAGGGAAAATTCATCAGGATCAACTTTGATGTCAATGGATACATCGTTGGAGCCAACATTGAAACTTGCATCCTCCTTAAATTTTGCAAATTACTTAATCATTTCTTCTATGCTGGGCTGGATTGAGGTGCTAGGTCACTCTGGGCCAAAAATGAGCTTCCAAACAGAACTCTCATACTGAAATACTCAACCACCTCTTGTTTACTGTCAGTTTGGGATAATTTTATTTGTTCATAGGATAAATGTCATATGAGATTAAAATCAGCCAATATATTAAAATTAATTTAAGACAGCGTTTGGGTAAGAATGCAAGTCCAGTGCAGCCTTAGCCTCTTTACATTTCAGTCTTTTATGTGCTTTTGTGGTGTAATTAATCACATTGGCAATCACACTAGCTTGTTTCTGCACCATGTTTAACATGCTGTTATTCCACTGCACTTGCTTTTATTTGTCCTTGACTAAAATTATACCAGATCTGCTGGAGAAGTCTCGAGCCATCCGTCAAGCTAAAGATGAGAGGAGCTTCCATGTTTTCTACTACTTGCTGTCAGGAGCAGGGGACAAGCTGCGCTGTGAGCCTCTTTTTTTAACAAAATTAATGCATTAAACGTGGTTGAAGGTTGGCTGAATGTGACTTGCAGTTCAAGAGTTAAGACATTTATTTAGCAGCTGATAGAGTTGAAAACTTAGCTTGTCCCCAAATCTAGCGGACCCATTAAAATATATTTCTAGAGCCTCTCAGCTCACCAAGTCTGTTAAAGGGTTAACTATTCATAAACAACTCTTTTTTTTTCCTTTCCACCATCTAGCTGAGTTGTGTCTGGAGGATTACAGCAAATATCGGTTCCTGTCTAATGGAAACATGACGATTCCTGGGCAGCAGGACAAGGATTTGTACACTGAGACCATTGATGCCTTTAAGATCATGGGCATCCCAGAGGAGGAAAGAATTGGTACTTTTCATTGTCTTCTTCCTATTTTGTTTATAAAGCTTGGACATCTCTGTTAGATATTCCTTGTGCAGTTTTCTCCCATTCAGGCGATGAGTTAGTCATGCCAATGGTGTCACTCTTCCACTGATCCACAGGGGGCAGTAACATGCCAAGATGCAATGTGTCAGAAAAGGCATTTAAGAAGAACTGTTAGCAAGTAAGATAATTGCTATTGCAGGATTAAAATATGAATCATATATTTAAGTGTTATTTTTTAACACATTTTTTATAGCTCAAGGATACAAAAAGTGAATTTTAGTGAGAAACACTGCATGTACCTGTTATTTGTCCACAATGAAACTCAACAGAACCCCTTTGATCTGCAGATTATTTTTTAAAATTCATTGAAAAAAAGCCTAGTGTAATAGTATTTAGATGTATTTTTTCTACCAACAATCCAAACTCAAAGACATATGGTTAGGCGATATACCAAATTACATATCCTATAGTGTATATGACAAAAAAAAAGCCTCAGATTCTCACACTTCAGAGGGTGGAAACAGCAAATGTGTGCTTACTAATTTTTTTTTCAAATTTTTTTTAACTGACCTGTAAGTTAGTCAACTAATTGTTGCAGCTCTGCTTACTCATGAATAAGTATTCAGTGCCATTTTCTGCAAGTAAGTAAGGTTTCGAATTTTGCTCAATGTGTCTGCCCGTAAGGAGTGTGTCTTTAAATATCTTAGAGTACAGAATGAGTTTTCATGATGTTTTTAATCGAGTAAGATTATAAAACCTCTGATGTAGCGGTACATATTATTCATTATGCAGCACACAGTGACCTTTTTGGTTTGTTTGTCAGGTCTGTTGAAGGTGGTTTCAGCTGTACTGCAGTTGGGAAACATGACCTTCAAGAAGGAGCGTCACTCTGACCAGGCCTCCATGCCTGATGACACTGGTACGCTCATTTACACACTCACGCAGACACATCACCATCATCATGTGCTCTGTTTCTCCATTTGCTTCGACCTTCCCATTTCAACCGACATCCACATTTACATTCTCCATCATAACCCCCATGTTTGCCCACCAGCTGCCCAGAAAGTGTGTCACCTGCTGAGCATCAATGTGACTGACTTCACCCGAGCCATCCTGTCACCCAGAATCAAGGTCTGCATCACATTCAACACCTGAAAGCTTCTTGAATTTAATAATATTAAATACTTATCTTATTGTTTTAATAATTTTGGCCATGTAGCTTGTGATGCAAATTGCTACCTTTTGTCTGACAGTTGATGCTTTCTCTGCCCATAAAGCCTGAAGATATACTTGCTTTTAACCGTGTGTGTGCATGTATGATGGCTTCCTTGTGTTTCCTGCAGCTGTTTGGATGAATGGTTTTGCATGTCCTCAGAGAAGAAATCACACTTTTGCAAGATTAGATTCACGTGAAAGTTAGAAGCAATGTAGGGTCAATATGGGAATTTGACAGGGTTGGGGGTTAGGAGGCATGTAAGCAGTGACAATAAAGATGCAAAGTTTTGAAGTTAAGCAAACAGACCAGTTCAGCAATTGCTTAAATTCGGGGCCTTATAAACCATCTATGTTGGTGCTGCTGTAGGTTTTACTCCATTGATCTTAGAATTATAAAAATGCTTTATAAAAGTGTTGTTCTGTTTGTTATTTACACCATGCAAATCCTGAATTTCTGTGCCATCTTAGTTCATGTCTGACTGCTCTGGCTTGCCCCCTAGTGGTGTCCTTTAATAACACACATAGTACATAGTCATGTATTTGACAAATTACACTCAGGACATAGTTTGTTGTCTACATGAACGCATAGTTCAAAATCAAGTATTTCTCTTTCTCAAGAAACATTTTTGACCCTTTATGTATTAATTTATTTACTTTATTTGCTGATGAGCCAGCTTTCATGTAATGATAATTTTAGGATCACAGGATGACACTGCAGGATTTTCTCTTTTTTTTCAGGTTGGCAGGGACTATGTCCAGAAAGCGCAGACCCAGGAGCAAGCCGAGTTTGCTGTCGAGGCCCTGGCCAAAGCTTCTTATGAGAGGATGTTCCGCTGGCTGGTGTTGAGGATCAATAAGGCGCTGGACAAGACCAAGAGACAGGGAGCCTCTTTCATTGGCATCCTCGATATCGCTGGATTTGAGATCTTTGAGGTGAGGTCTTGACAGGTTTGACAGTTATGCATTGTAACTCTAATTCTCTGATCAGACTCCACTGACTCAGCCACTCTTTGACAAAACTCTATAGGATGCAGCATTTAACAGACTCCTGTATTACTTACACAAAGTTCTGATTTTGGGGAGACATGTTAAATTCATCACCAGGCGTGAATGCACTTTGCCCAAATTCTCATAGAAATAGGCAGAAAATAGGTGAAATAATTGTGAGTTTTTACTGTGTTGGTAGGTTTCATGAATTTTGTATTGTAAGAGTTTGCAGTAGCTTGAAAAACATAGCAGGTACAGTCGACCGTGATGCGTTTTCAATCTGCAGACATGGATTGTTTTTTAAAGGAAAACTATCACCGTCGTGATATGATGAAGAAGATGTTGCCCTGAAAGCTTGCTGGTTTTTACAAAGAAAGACTTGACTATTGTCAGACTTTACATTAACATCTAAAATAACACATCGCACAAAATGATTTACTTCTTGGTTATCTTTTTTTTTTTCTTTTTAATGAATGGTCCCCCTTTTTTTTGATCTTGTGCAAGGATGCACATACACATGTGCATGGTGTGATGCACAGTCAGGACACATTAATTGAAGATACACAGCATTGCCCTTCATGCTACTGAATCTTTTCATTGACTTTGTTTGCAGTGCCTCCTCTTATAAAAACAGTTTTACATCTGTTTGGAGCTGCAATTTGACCTTTACCATAGACATACAGTATTCAGTTTAAGTATACTGTAGCTGCGTTAATTTTTTTTTAAATTAATGAATGTTGAATACATTGTTAAAACAGTAATTTTGGCTCAGCATATTTCATATTAAGTATATGGCCAGGGGTATTTGTAAATACTGTATCCTTATTTTGGAGCAATATCTTGTGATTATTTAAATAGCTGACAAACAAGTACTCATTTATATAGTAAGAAAAGTAATCGTTCCTGTCTGTTAAATACCGCTTTCTCTAATTCTGTCCTACAGCTGAACTCTTTTGAGCAGATGTGTATCAACTACACCAATGAGAAGCTGCAGCAGCTCTTCAACCACACCATGTTCATCCTGGAGCAGGAGGAATATCAGAGGGAGGGCATCGAGTGGAGCTTCATCGACTTCGGCCTCGACCT
>JAPZDV010000020.1:17074988-17098768 GCA_029814665.1 Acanthurus lineatus | reverse complement strand
CTGTATGTATGTGCGTGTATGTGTGTGTGTGTGTGTGCGTGTGTATGTGTGTGTGTGTGTGTGTGTGTGTTTGTGTGTGTGTGTGTGTGCGTGTATGTGTGTGTGTGTGTGTATATACATGTATGTATATATATATACATGTATGCATGAATGAATGCATGTATGTTTGTATTCATGTATATGTGTGTGTGTATAAACATACACACATGAAGATATAGCTGTAAAGATGCGACTTGCTGTGTTTTTTTAACGTGTCTTACTCAACGGCTGCCACTTCAAGCTCGCTGCCTGCAGGTGCGTTTACTGTACACAATTTTGCACATGTAGTTTCAATCTTCTCAGCTGAGAAATTTACGATCCAGTGTTTCCATTTGGTTACGTCTTCGTGAAAAGTCAAAAACAGTTTCTGCAGTCTCGACTATCTCACAGCCTCAAACGAGTCAGACTAATCACTGCATCGTAAAGGCCCTGACCATTCAAAGCGGGCTTGGCGCGCGGCAGAGCGGATAGGTTAGAGAGGTCCGCGCACGCGAATCAGAGGCGGGCTGGGGCGGGTCTTACAAAGACAAACAAGGGGTCCTCAACAGCGCGGTGAGAGTGGGAGGCCAACGTAACGGCTTATCCTCGGCCAATCCTGAACGAGCAACAGCACTCTGATATTTGCATGAAGCGCATACATTTACGGCGTCTCGGCAAGAGTGTGGTCATCCGTTTCAGTACTCGTTACGTGAAGCAACCATGCCTGAGCCAGCCAAAGCACCGAAGAAGGGGTCAAAGAAAGCCGTCTCTAAGGCCACCAAGAGCGGCAAGAAGAAGAGGCGTACCAGGAAGGAGAGCTACGCTATCTATGTGTACAAGGTCCTGAAGCAGGTGCATCCCGACACCGGTATCTCGTCCAAGGCCATGGGGATCATGAACTCCTTCGTGAGCGACATCTTCGAGCGTATCGCCGGCGAGGCCTCCCGTCTGGCGCACTACAACAAGCGCTCCACCATCACCTCCAGGGAGATTCAGACCGCCGTCCGCCTGCTCCTCCCCGGCGAGTTGGCCAAGCACGCCGTGTCCGAAGGCACCAAGGCTGTGACCAAGTACACCAGCTCCAAGTAAGCTGCCGTCAAGCTCATCAACATCAAAGGTCCTTTTAAGGGCCACCCATCAAACCTAAGAGCAGTGTTTCATACTCTCATTTTGCCCAAACAACTGACTCATAGCAACATAACATAGCATTATCATTGTCGCGATGTAAGATAGTGACTAATGCTTTCTACATGTAGGAGCCTGCGTGTATAACGTTGAAATATTGAACATAGACAGCTCTTACTGCTGCAGCGCAGCATACTGTCACTGATTTATGATGACTTCTGCATGGACGTGCAACACATTCAACGCCCTTCTTACCTTTTTATGTGAGACGCACACAGGCCTTGAGCCAACGCGTGAATTATTGAACAGATGCAGAGCCAGAAATAGGCAATGGCTCTTTTCTAGATTCAGTGGCGTTTCAGATAAAGGCCATTTCTGTTAACCGGATTGAAATGACTTCACCAGAGCTAACACAGTGAGACAATATAGGGTAGTGTGTTGGGGCCGTAAATTAAGAACTGTGCTACTTCTCTTAAAGTCACCCGAAAACTTCTTTGTGCCTTACACCGGATGCCTACACCCAAAGCATATTGAATCCCACTTAAAAAAAGTAGACTATTTTTTCTATTGTCGATGAGGTTCGTTTTCCCTGCTATCTTTGGACTGTTACCTGGGTGTAAAAGGGCTCAGTGCTCTTCCATGTCACACTGAAACAAAAATAAAAATAAAGCGTTTTCTATAATAGAAATGTGTATGTATATGTTGCAATTGTAAAAATCCTTATTGATATTCCAAATAAAGGCAATGTGGAAAAACTGGTTTCATTTAATGTCTCACTCTGACCATGTACAATTACACAACCGTTTAGTGGGTTTATTTGTTGTTTTTTTTGTTGTTGTTGTTGTTTTTTTTTTTTTTTTACATTTTTATACTTCACTCAGCTTGCAGTTTTATTTTGATATTATTTACCAATTTGACACATGGTCAAGTAGAAAACCCTTCAAAATGCTATCATCTGCCATGTATTTTTAGGGGAAACTTCAAATGTCCTCCGTAGGTGCTCCTCTTTTGTCTCATCGCCAGAGCAACACCATGTAAGACCTTTTAGACTACAGACGCGATGTGCAGGTGGAATACATGATTGAAATGAATACCTTATGACCTAATTACAGTTCTGCAGAGACCAGGGCGCGTGAGTACGTATGTTTTTTGTATAAAACGCACGCACTTCATTATCGTTAATTAAATTCCATAAAAAAAAAAAACATTAATTCCATAAAACGGAGGCGTAGAATTGAAATAAAAACGCGCGTACGTTTTAAAAAACTGGCGCGCAAAATAAAAATCGCGCGTGCGTTAAAAAAAAAAAAAAAACGTCTGGGTCATCTCGAGGGTTCCGTACCGTTCCGCCTTTCACAACACTTGCTCCGTATTAAAAGTCTAGAAAAAGAAATGTTACTAGAAATGGAGCAACGAAACAGTGCTCTCACACAGGAACGATAAAGAGATTCACGTTAGGGCCTTATTATGCATGTTGCTATCCAAATCCATTCCCTGGCTGAGGAATAATGGTACGGAATTGCAAGTTTTTGAAGTGTTGAAGGATTTTAAAAACAGCTCAGGTGATACCGGACTCTGCCCTAATGTGAAATGACGTGTCAGAAGTGTCTGCCAAAATGTGGCCCTATTGAGACTGGATATGAGAGTTCACAACATATTATTAATAGTTGAGCTTATTCCAAACATAACATACATACCAACTATACATTCCACCCTGATATTACTGTTAAGTTCACCCCAAAGATACCTGTCACTGCACCGGGCACGTCTGTGCTCATTTCCCTCCATACAATAAATTTAGTAGAGTGCATCCAAATTGAAATAGGTCTGCACAATAAGAGAATGACGCTCCAGGCAGAGTTTCAGGTCAGCACGCACGTCCGCTAAGCTGAGCTCATTACAGCACAGGCTGCAATTTGTATTAAGTAATAGACACCAAATAGAAATACAAGCTTTGCGTAGCCAACAAGAGACATAAAGAAAAAGGCCAATGCTCTTCGTACAGACAATATGTGGGGCCCTTAAAAGGGCCTTTGGGTAGAATAATAGATGATATATCGTTTAACCACCGAAACCGTAGAGGGTGCGTCCCTGTCTCTTGAGAGCATAGACCACGTCCATGGCGGTCACGGTCTTCCTCTTGGCGTGCTCGGTGTAGGTGACGGCATCACGGATCACGTTCTCCAAGAAAACCTTGAGCACACCTCGCGTCTCTTCGTAGATCAGACCAGAAATACGCTTGACTCCGCCGCGCCGAGCCAAACGACGGATGGCGGGTTTGGTGATTCCCTGGATGTTATCACGCAAAACCTTGCGGTGACGCTTGGCGCCTCCCTTACCGAGCCCCTTGCCTCCTTTTCCTCTTCCGCTCATTTTCAGTTGTAGGTTGCAGACGGTCAATGAACACAAATCTCCAGATCACCGCTCTTTAAATCATGTCTGAGGACGTATGCGAAAGCAGAGGAGGGCCTATTCTTGTCCTTTGGCCTCTCATGAATTTGGATGATGAACATCAGCGCCACCCGCTGGACAACATCACGTATCAGAACAATATGTCGGAATAAGGCTTGCGTCCTAACGAGGCGAAACGTCGTTCACGACCAACGGATAGATTCACTGCATGCAAATGACGGTTTTGTTCATGTTTTTTTTTCGTGTGTCTCATGTACACAATCTTCTTTTTATAGTTACTGACATGCCTGCTGCTCATTTTGAACAGCTGCAAAATGATAGTGTGAGTTGGTCGCCTGTTAACATTTAGTGAGAAGGGTGGATCATTTCTGTTTGTGCATCAGGCATCTTTTCAATCTACTTCTAGGGTCTGAAAAAATAAACAGAGGGACAAAAAAGATCTAACAGAGGGACAAAAAAGATCTTTCCCCTTATGCAGGACGTTGTTGTGCTGTGAAACTGTCCAAGCAATGCATGGGAGTGTTGGCTGCCATTAAATACTTCCAACAATTTCATTATTTGGGTTTGATGATTTAAGGTTGAGATGACCTAAGTCCTATGTGAAGAGTCTCTGTCCGTAAAGTTCAGCAATTTTCCTGAGATGATGTCTCTTTAAGTAAGTCAAACCTTGGTCTAATGACAGACTACGGGTGAAAAAAAAGTTTTGATGTCCTATGAAAAACTGTTTGGGCAGAAGTATGTCACTAGAAGCTGGATTTGTATTGAGACACTGGAATTAGTTTTATTTTTTAATTGATTTCAAGAGTCTGAAATTGATTTTTTCTCAACAGATCATACAATATCTTAATCATATCGTACTTATTATGATTATGTCAACAGTTTTAGAGTTCAAATACATCCATTGTTGTTTTAGTTGGACCTCTTCCTAAGGCAGAATCTTCATTTCAAATGCAAAGTTTTAAGTTTTTATAGATATATATTTTCGAAAACCCATGTAAGGGGACAGCTCAGCTGCACGTGTATGTAATCTTTGTCTCTTTTTAAAAAGTACATATGTTATTTTCAAATTAAGGACAATAAACCCTGTTTTTTCTTAAAACCAAATTATGTACAAAATAGATATGTTTGTATTTAATTAATTGCAGTAGTTGTTTTAAAGTATTTTATGCAACTCAACTGCCAAAGCCTAATACTGTTTGTTGAACTTTGGAAGGGAGTTTCGCACATTTTCAATTGCGGATTTTGTCTCGAAACACCAGTATCAATTCCTACCTTTTCCCGATCGCTTCGCCTTTTTAATGCAAGTAAACATTTACGACTAATAACTTTGTTGGGTATCTTACCAATAAATGCCTAATTATGGGGCTGTAGAGACGGACCATTTTTTTGCCTGTCGTCTCCTGCTTGCATAAGTAACTGCAATCTAACCCAGACATCCTAATTTGTTTTCTGCACGTTATATAATTAATCAAAGAGCAATTCTGAACTTTAGTCCCAGTTGCATGTTGCATTTATTATGCTACTCTTAAAAAGAGAAGGAGATAAGAAATCTCGTGACTCAGGTCCAGGAGAGCGTTAAGTCCTGAGAAAGCAAGTTAAATCTAATGTGAGAAAGATTTTGGACTATCTTGGTAATTTTATAAAGAGGGTCCTTCCCAAGCCCTAAAGTAGACCAAGCAGGGTAGATAGTTCACTAAAAAAAATCGTGTTAACTCTTGACTCTAGTTATTAAGGGGTAATAAGAAATCTCGTCTTTTTTTCAATCCAGTAGATGGCGGTAATGCAATATTTTAGAAGCAACCCGCCGTTAGCCCCCAAAGAAGAAATCAGGAGCGGTGTGGAGGAACAACGACATCCTGAGGCCAACGTTAATAATGTACTGAACTACATGATACTTGACTTAACGTTGATTGTACTTAAAAGCGTCGAATTTAAGCTCCATATTTTATAAATATTTTGTGTCTTATCAGTTTCGTCTCTCACACAAACACTTTGACCAAAACAACTCGTGCGCTGAGAAATATCGTGGAGTTTTGCACATCTGTGACAGTGAGATGATGTCTCGAAGCTACACTAGAGGTGAACGGTGCTAGCTAAATGCTTACAGTCGCAGAAGTTCACCAACTGGCGAACACGTTAGTCAGTCTTGAAGGACATTTTCCGCTGCGGTTTTATTATTCTCGCAAAAGGAACAATTTCTGGGACATAATCCACATCAGGACTACAATAGTTTTAAATATATTCACAGAAGAAAGTCAGATAAGCAAGCTAATAACTTCAAGTGAGCTAACAGAAACGTTAGTTGACTGGCCTTGTCAGATCGGTGTTTATCAGACCTAAACGAAACTTATCCTGAATGTCCTAGTAAATACAAAAAATGGCGTTCCTGAAGTTGGCAAGGATGACCATCACCTTCATCACTCCATAACAGACCTCAAAAGTGAGGTAAGAGAGCCACTTTGCTTAGTTTTGTAGCCAAAGTACTGAAGCTAAGTTAAGTGTTGTATCTGGCTGGTTGAAGCTTCGGCGAACTGCCCCAGAACAAACCGGCAAATATGCTTTTTTTCTGCCGGTTGCCTGGCGGTAGCGACATTTAATTTAAAAAATAGAAATAAAACAGTCATATTTCTCTATGTTTGACTTTGCAAAATCCTGCAATTAGTCAATTAACGTTAGTCAGTCTGAGCTAATGGTTTCTTCACCTTGACGCACTCTGACAGCTAACTAGCTAACCAAGCTTGCAGTTACCGGCATCTTAGACACTAAGACTTAGAGGCTGTAGAGACGGCTTAAAGTGTTTTGAAAAGGGATTCATCATTGTCAGCTGATGTTTCCACTTTTTTAGTAACGTCGATTGAAATCAGTCAGCTTCAAAACGGCTGAAGCAGGAGAGAAACTGGACTCCTCAGGCTCCGCATCCAGGTCAAAGATGGAGTTATCGCTAGCAGCGGTGAGTACACCTGCTGGCTGCTGCCACTGTTCTTACGGTCATCACGCAGCCAGTATACTGAATCTGTTTAAGGGCAATTTAAACTCTATTTAATTAGCATTTAGATTCAGTTTAGTTGGATAACCCAACCATGTATAACTCTGTGCGCGCGTGCGTGAAGTAGAGAGAGTGAGTGTGACACCCATTTTTTAACACTAACCCTAAAAAAACTCTGCAGCGTAATTATGGTAATATTTAAATAACATGTTATTAAACTGTGGAATTTATCATGTGATTTGAACAGAATCATAGAAAAAAAATATTACCATAAATTTGTCTCAGTGACTTGCATAAGAGGTACAATGAAGGCTACAATGGGTAAGCAGTATGACCAGTCCCCATGGTGGAAACATTTACAAATGCTGATCAGTCAAAGCTTGGACACAACTTCTCAACTTCAATTTTTTCTTTTAATAATTTTTTCATTGCACATTAGTATTGATAATAGCATACTATAGGGTAACAAATAAATAGCAGTAGCAAACTAAGCACAATATCTTTTATGTTTTACATCCTTCAAAGCAGCCATGTTTGCTTTTGTGACAGTTTTGCACACTTTTGTTATTTTCAGCTTCAATAGGTAGTCACTTGGGAGAGTGTAGAGTTAAAATATAGAGTATAATGAGAAAACAAATATTTATTTGGTAGTACACACAGTTTCACTGGGACCCATTCAATAAATAAATAAATAAATAAATAAAAGTCAGGCTCAGACAGAATCACCTTTGGTTATGATTGTTCAGTATTTACCAAAGGTTAGATAGAGCTTGAGAACATGGCATTGATTTTTACCTAGCCACACAGGTGCAGGGTCTTAAAATCAACATGACAATTTGTTCTCAAATGTAATTTTGGTTAGGATTGAATATTTTAGAATTTTGCCAAAATACATTTTTTTATACTTTCATCATGTTTTCTTACCACCTCACAGGGACGCATGATGGCAAGTATATATGTAGATGGCAATTGAATACACACATAGCCACCTCATGACTAATGCCAGTTGACAAAGATGCAGTTTAACAGTGCACTTTGCAGAGCGTGGAGAGAGGGAAATACAGATGTGTAGGGTGGAGAGAGGGAAATACATATGTGTGAGTGTGTCTCTGAAAGATAAAGATAGAAGCCATAGAAAAACGTAGGCTGGATTAAGCTTCTGCTTTAGCTGTGAAACAGGGGGAGGGAGGAAGAGAAGCAGGAGACTGCCATTGTGGGTCGGCGGGAGAAAGAGGAAAGGGGGGTTTGTAAGAGAGATGGAGGTTTATTTTATAATAAGCTATGGGAAATAGAAACATCAGAGAGAGAAGGTGAAAGAGGGCAAAATGCCGCAAACACAGGATTCCCAGAGCCAAGCCCCAGGTAACCTGGGGAAGGTAGGAGTGTGTGTTTGTGCGTTTTATATGTATCAAAGTGGCATGTGTGTGTACCCAAGATATGCGTTGTATGTGTTGATTGTTGTGTGTATAGCAGGCAGATTATGTACATTAAACAGTTTGTATTTTGTGTTTGTTCTTGATGTTAATGGTTATTGTTATTGTCTTATGAGTATTTTCTTTATCACTTACATGTGTGTAACTGTTTACCTTCAAGTGTAGCTAAATTTAGTGTCTGGCTTTCTGTCTGTGTGTATCTCATGCCCTCTCTGCTTTTTTGTCCATGAGGCTTGTAAGCCCAAATAATGTTTCATATCAGTTTAATTCTACCCAGCAGCCCATTTGTGTGTGTATGTGCACGCACGCATATGTGCATGTGTGTGGTGCATGTGTATGCGTTTGTATGTGTGTGGACTGTCTCTACACATCTCCATCATCTTCACTGTGTGGGATCCAAGTCTCCGCTCTTTGCTACAGGCTTGTAAGGAAAATGTCATATAAACATATTTGACATATATAACATAACATAACATAAATAAAAGCTGATTTTATGGCTATGAGGTAGTGTTCATAGTTTTTTGGGTGCATTTATGTTGTGTGCAAAATTGTTAGTGCAGATATGTGTTTATTTTGCATGATTTGTTAAGAGGGTCCATCACCTTCAACAAGGAGGACCAATGCAGAGAAAGATGTTGAGTTGTCACATTATGCTACACTGTGGCTAATCTTTTAAATTTCAGTAGTTCTCATTTTTCTCCACCCTCCTCCCCCTTTTTTCTTCTCACACTCTCTGTTCTCTGCCGTCTGCTATTTCTCCCCCTCCTCACCCTCATGTCCCTTTTTTGCCATTTCCATTGCCATTGGTCTCTCTCACTCTCTCTCTTTCCCTCTCTCACCCCCCTTTTGCCCTCCCTCCCTCTCTCTCTCTCTCATTGTCCCTCTATCTGTCATTGTCCTCAGGCTCACCCAGCTCTCAAAGCCTTTATGTGTGGCTCTCTCAGTGGCACCTGCTCTACACTTCTCTTCCAGCCATTGGATCTGGTCAAGACAAGACTGCAGACCCTGCAGAACAATGCCAAACCCGGGTGTGTTTGCACAAGAAACACACAGTCACATCTTATGTGTATGAACATGCAAACACACATTACACATTTCACCTGCATGAGAGGCTTGCACATCAACATGCCTTTGGTGTTATCTGTTTTCTCTCTGACTTTTACTCACGCACACAACGTGCTCTACAGGCATAAAAATGACACAGAAATCCCCCTTACATACGCAGCATGGCAGGACATCGTTGCAGGCAATGCCAGCCCGAATCTGCCGTTATGACCCATATAAGGCAATTAGTCACACCAGCACCATCTAATCTTACTGCCATGCTGCTAGGGAGCAATTACTTTCAATGGCAGACAGGAACAAGAAATGCCCACAGCTAAAAATGTCTTCTTTTTTTTAAACTGTTTTCCACAGGTGGAGGCCACACGTATTGTCCAGGGTTTTATTGTTCATACCATTAAAATACTTTTTATCCTTTGTCTGTTATGAAATGTGTGTATGTTTTTACATGTTTACACCTTTAAATGACCACTCCTAAATTTTATCATCCTGCAGTGCACCAAAGGTGGGAATGTTCACTGTTTTCATCAGTGTTATAAGGACAGAGAATTTCTTCAGTCTGTGGAAGGGAGTTTCACCAGTGAGTAACAAACCTTAAATTCAAATTAATATTGAATGTAAGTGAGGGTATTTGTTCTCCAACACCAGTCAATGTAAACTCTTTCTGTCTTTCAGCTTACCTAAGCATTGCCTCTTTTTTAAGATTTAAAGAGACACTTATTCAAATTAAGGCTGCTGTTCCTTTTTAGTTTCTCATGAGTGTTCTTACAGGCAATTTATAAGGGGAAAATAGATTGCACAATATCTTGACATAAACTCAGACATCACTTTAACTTTAACTAATCAGTCAAACTAAATATTTTCAGATTATCATTGTGTATATTTGTATGTTGTAACCCCGATTGATCACACAACACCATTATGACAAGCAAAAAGCAGAATTTGAGAATGTTTAACACTCCTGCTTCTTTCTGGCAGTCATTTGTGCGCTGCATCCCTGGTGTGGGAATCTACTTTAGCACGTTTTACTCCCTGAAGCAGCACTTCTTCCTTGATCGGGCTCCCAATGCTGGTGAGGCTGTTCTGCTGGGAGCTGGTGCCAGAGCTGTGGCTGGTGTCTGCATGCTGCCGTTCACAGTCATCAAAACACGCTTTGAGGTAAGCGCCCATTGCTT
Source organism: Acanthurus lineatus (assembly GCA_029814665.1). Lineage (NCBI taxonomy): Eukaryota > Metazoa > Chordata > Actinopteri > Acanthuriformes > Acanthuridae > Acanthurus > Acanthurus lineatus. The sequence continues at coordinate 17,088,557 of JAPZDV010000020.1, read as the reverse complement.
TTCATTGTGAGAGACCTCAGCTGAACTGAGCTTTGTGGTCTTTAATCTCTTTTTTTTCTGATAATTTCCTTAAAATTCAAGTTTTAATTTTTTTTTTGGGTGGTTATGAGGGCAGTTTACAATTGAAGACAGTTCTTAATATATGATTGCAATTGGTAAATGGCACACTTTTAGGCACTCCTACAGACACCCCTCAAACTTCTATAATATAATGTAATATATAGAACTTGTGTTTTTGAAGCCTTCTGTTAGTCAGATATGTAAATCTGAAAGAGCTCTGTTTGGGGAAACAGGTGTCAGTAAGCACAGTGACAGAGCTGAAAAAGGGCCTGGACTGGGCTAATGCAGGACTACTTTGTACCCCAGTCAAAAACAATAGAATAGTTTTTTTTTTTGTTTTGTTTTGTTTTTTGTAACTTAGCTTGAATCTCTTGTATATGCATGATAGTTACATATTCCACAAAGGTTGAAAATGTTCTTTCTTTATCTTCCAAAAATTAATATGATAAGTCAATGTCCACGGTCTACAAAAAGGTAATGCACAGTAGCAGTTGGTGAAACTAAAAAAAAAACCCTATGATTAAAGCAATAATGTAAATAATTGTGTTTCAAAATAAATGTATTTGTTTGTGTTTCAGAGTGGCTGTTACAATTATGTGAGTGTGTCAGGGGCTTTGAGGAGTGTTTATGAGACAGAAGGAATCAGGGCTCTGTTCTCTGGGCTGACTGCCACGCTGCTCCGAGACGCTCCGTTCTCTGGCATCTACGTCATGTTCTACAGCCAGGCCAAGAAGGCGCTGCCTCAAGGTGAGAGCCAAACTGCATCAGCAAACTAAGAGGGAGGTCATTAAAATGTGAAGCACATTCCTCTATAGATCCGATGAGCAGAGGGTTGTGTTTATGTTGTCCTCATACATCAGAATGTCAAAGGTTTATGTTGTATGATGCGGTGCTTTTGATTTTTTCTTTTTTTTTTGCTCCTAAAGGAGGCTCTTAAGTGCTTGCACTGTATGTCAGCACCTAAAACTATTTTCCTCAAATATAAGACCTAAACATAAATACAAAATTTCCGTATCTGGAAGTTTTACTTGGGTTTTTTCAATCATGTCATGTTATTGCCCCTTCTTTCTCTGCAGTCTTGAAACAACCCAGTTGAGAATCAGTGTCACCAGCTTTAAGCCTTAAAATGCCACATTTCTAATGTTTGCATGACAGTTGTAGATGAAAACAGGCTTTAATTTCTTCTTATTTTTTGCAGAAGAGATACATTGCATTATCATAACATGTACTTTTTGATACATGTAAATTATCAAAGCCAATGTTATTAGCTAATAAAGGAAATATTTAACCCTGCAAATTCATAATCCAGCATGTAATGCCTGCTAACAGAAAATTATTAACTAAAATGTTATGCTAAAATGTTTGTTATACCCATATTCAGGTACCTATTAAATGCTAATATACTGTTTCAAATATCCAGCATTAGTCAGGCTGTTCAGCTGTGCAGTTTACAGAACACTTTAATATACTCTTCTACTTACTGATACCTTGTTTATCTTATCTTCTCTCAGAGGTGATTTCATCAGCCTACGCCCCACTGGTGAACTTTAGCTGTGGGGTGGTTGCAGGCGTCATGGCATCGCTAGTCACACAGCCTGCTGATGTTGTGAAAACCCACATTCAAATCAGCCCTTCGCATTGGAGCACAGCGGATGCTATTCACTACATCTACATGGTGTGTGCTCATTTTATCCATACAGTCAGTTTTGTTTTACTGCGTGTGCATGTTTAGTTGTTTTTTTTGTTTGTTTGTTTGTTTGTTTTTTTAGGGAGAAGCTAAGCAGAGTGAGAGAGTCTAACATTAAGAGTGACATGTTTTACTGAACTTTTCTGCTCTGTCTTTTCCCTCAGAAGCATGGCATGGCTGGGTTTTTCCGTGGGGCTGTACCCAGGTCTCTGCGACGCACTCTAATGGCTGCTATGGCTTGGACTGTCTATGAACAGTTAATGGCTCGAATGGGCCTCAAATCCTGAAGAAAGATAGTGTGGAGCCACAAATAAACAGAATGATATAGGAGGGGATTATGATATACAGCATTCTCTCTCTGAAAGCCCCATGAAAGAAGAAATGGGAGCTGAGGAGCTTCTAGAGGCAGTGATCTTTTTTGAAAAGAGGAACCAGGTGGACATGTCTGAAAAACATGAGAATGCTGTGTGTGTGTGTGTGTGTGCGCGCGTGCGTGCGTGCGTGCGTGCGTGCGTGCGTGTGATGATATTTAATTGTTTGTGTCTGTAGGTGAGTTTGAGATTATGACGCTGCACCTGATCCACTCTCAAGTCAATCTTAGACTTAAGTGACACTCTGTGTTGTAAAGTGAACTTATTCCTCTTGTTATTTCTACTGTTTTGGCACCCTCAGGCGTTTTTTGCCACTAAAAGGAGAAAAAAGATGCCCTTGACAGAGGGCCTGGAATTGTGCTAGATGGCATAGTTGCCTCTGACAAGGTATTTTAGAATGCAGCCAAGACAGCTGTGACATTCAGTAAGCTGGAAAACCGTTCATTTGCTGAGGTAATGAAAACGAAGCAGAGAGACACATTCTGGCTTCTGCCATATTAATGAGACTCAAATGAGATTGGGCAATATTTCTTACTTGCTTGTTAACAAGCAGACTTAGATATTACATTTTTTTCAGGCTTAGACAATCATAAGCACTCACAAAGCGGCATTATGGGAAGAAAATCACAATAAAGCCTTTGTGCCATATTGCTTTAAAAAAAAGGCTAGTTTTAAGTTTATAAACAACCAGTGCATTTCTGATTCAGTGTAATGAAACCAGATGTGCTTTTTAAAAGAAGCAATGGTGACATCTGGGCTAAATAAACATAGTTAAAAAAATATTCAGACCTATGATGACATCTTAGTCAAGTTAGAATTTTGTAATTTTTTTTCCCTGTAAGATGTGTTTATGTGAGCACTTTTCGACACAATTAGCAGATATTTGAATGAAACTGAAACATTCGGATATGACTTTTGTTGGAGTGAGTTACCTCCTGTGATTTAAATGAGAAGCCTTTGAGCATATTTCCAGAACATTAAGCTTGCAAGCAAAGCATTGCTTAATCCCTGTGCCACAATGTTTATAAAAGTTTTACAGGATCTATATCAGTACTGGAGAGATGTAAATCTTTAGTGTTTTAGTTTTTTCCCTGTTTTTGAAGATTTTGACTGAATACAATTGAGGCCATATTTATATTTTACTTGTACAGAGTGCCCTTTTTTATACATAGTATTTATTATTGTTGATTTAAAAAGGTCATTTATTCAAAATATTAGATCTATATGTGTCTAAAGAAATAATGCCAAATTGAAGATCTCATTGGCAGAGAAGACTGAATGATTTAATTGTCTGAAAGAAAAGGTCATTATACATTCAAAGTGCAAACTTCACTTTATATATTAAGTCTTGGTAACATGATAGTGAATACACTCCTTGTCAGCTCAAAGTTTTTTTTTTTGTTTGTTTGTTTTTTTTTCCTTTTTCATAAAAGAGAGTTTGTGTAGCAGATGAAGTTATTAAATGTTTTGATTTGGTTTCTAAATGCCTCATTGTTTGCCGTGTAACACAAACTGAGTGTCTAACTGTGCCCTACATGTGGGTAAATCACACCTTGAAGTTTTACCTCATCCATTATCTCTATTGTAACTCCACTGAAGTAGATTAGATCCTGTGTTGACTATATTGTATATGGTCACTGGTACTCGAGATATTTAGTCTGTGCATGTGTTTGCTCAGACAGATGCTGTGCCTGACTTGTTCTTAACGTCAATAAACTGTTTTCTTTTTAAAAGCAATTTGACTTTCTATGTTGAAAATGAAGACAATTTTGACATCGTTGGTTTTTTATTTAGTTTAATTTATTTGATATAAAGAAGTAAATACAGACTCATGTTGATTTCCATTAACTACCTCTCTAGAATTAAATAGAATAGAAAATAATAAATATGAAATAAATGTGGGAAGAGACAGATTTCAGTGAAGTTTAAAACAGTCTCAGTTATATTTAACATTTGATAGAATATTTAAATTGCATGTTACAAAATAAGGCTAAAGAATGATTAGACATTGACTGTTAATGGCTCATTGGCTTTTTTATGTTCAAAACTGACTTTATATAGACACAAACAAGCCAAAATCAAAACACTAACAGAAATGAAAACACTAGTTTGACCTTATCATAATTTGTTGTACAAAAAGCAGCAATAGTTACATACAAAAACCAAAATTCTAAAGCATCCTGTAAAAAGAGGTGGAGAACGTTCAAACTGACCATTTAAAAAAGAAATATAACATTTTACCTTTAGTGTAAAACTGAGGTGTAAAAAATTACATAAAGGAGATTTAATAGCAGATAAAATTGAGACTGTCCTCACAGTCCCACTTCTCCCACAGTCCCCCTTTGGTTAAAGCTCCGCAGCGTTTCCATATTGGACATTGGTGGTCCTGTTTTCCTCCTTGGGTCCAGGCCTCATACTCCAAAGGGCTGCCATCCATCCACAACCAGCGGTCCGCCAGATAACGCAGGCCAATCCACACCCGCCCGGTGATGTGGTTACGCTTGATCTTGCTCAACGCTAGAAGTAGCTCAGTCTCAGAGGTCAGGCTTGTGAGTGTAGTGTGTGTCATACTGCAGTGCCTCATCGCCTCCTCCCAGGTCATCTTGGGCTCCATTATGTTCAAGTTGAAACAGAAAAAGGGCAGTTCATTAACTTGCAAGTTGTGCCAGCCATTCCACTTACAACCTTTCCAACAAACACTACCAAAAATTTGATCCTCTGCGTCATCTGGTTCACCTGCATCCCATGGTGTATATGTTGCATGCCCACCTCCTGACCACTTCCACTGTTTTACATGTTTGTGGAGACCGATCCAAAACTTTTCAACTAAACCCTTTGTTGCGTTTCTCAGGCTCTCTTCTTCCCAGGATGTAGTAATTGGGGAGAGATCGATGTACTGATCTCGGCAGTACCTTTGAGCATCAAACCAGTTGTGCTGATGTTGTACATAAACATGCTTTCCAAACTGCGCAGACAGATTGAAGAGCATTTCCAAAACCACCATCTCCATAGTACTTTACAGATTTGTTAGGATGAATACGACAAAGTGTGCTCTGCTCAAGCTGAAGTCTGTCTCAGTTTCTTCTCTGCTGGTTTCTCCTCTGTTGCCTCCTTATATCTCCTGCTCTGACTTAACACTTGTAAGGGGACTGAAGCCTTCAGACAACTCCGCAGTTTTGCATTGGAAATTTATTCTTTGACCTTGTATAAGGTTTTGTAAAGCATGTATTGTTCAAATTCAGTACCTGATCATTTAAGACTGATTCACCACTGTAAATGAGTCTGTGTGCACTTGAGAGAGACTGCGAGGCATTTGCACCATGCTCTGTACTACATAAATTCACTACAGTGTAGCAGTCTGTGACTGAAATTTAATAAATAAATATCACATTTACCAGAAAAAAAGAGAAATGAAGATTTGTTTTTTGTTTCAAGAAAAGTGTACATGACATATACCTTGATATTCTCTAGACTCTTTAAATTTCCTAAATACAGAGCTGATGGAGAGTGGAGAGGGGAAAGTATGACAGAGGTAGTTCATCACCTTGTTAGGGTTGCACAATAAAGTTTGATGTTTCTGAATATGATATGTAAAATACTTAGGGTGAGGCAAGCACTTCATTGTGTCTCCTCCGCTGGTGTTGCAGTAGTTTAGTTTAATAGTCTTTGGTTGCCTCTCATTAAACTGATGTCATTAAACTCTATAGCACCTTGCATAAAAAATTGTCAGCAACTGACAGGATGAAGACCAGCCACACTTTGTTTCCCAGAAATCCTTAAAAGTTTATTTATTCTCAGAGAGTGCAATTGTTAATGCGTGTTAATTGTTATTGTTAGTCCTTAATGCAATTGTGTATTATGGACCAGACAAATGTGGGGTGAAACAATGGCCTTGACCTGCCATGGCCATGCAATGGTTTATTCTAGCCATGCTTGATTGCTGAAGTAAAATGAATCGCAGCATAGTTTTACTAAGTTTGCAAGGCATCAATCAAAGTCAGTGAAGCCTTTTAAAATTTCCCTAAATTATTCACTGAGGAAGCTTATTTACTTTCATTTGACCTTGAAAATAATAACCCTGTTTGAACTTAGAATACTCAGCCTTTTGACTTTGAACAACTTACATATCTGAATACCCTGTGAAATCTCTTTTTTTTGTTTTGTTTTGTTTTGCAGAGAATTTTTATATTGCACCACAATGTGTGACCCTCAAGATTCTGTGACATACAAGGATCGACTATAAAAAAAGAGTCTCATAAATTAAAAGGTTATGATAGATGGGGTGCAGGGACCCTGCAAACAGACCTACTACTGACCACCAGCACACATAAATTAGTGCACAACCATGCTGCCAGTGCAGGCACAAAACGGCTTTCAGCTAAATGTCAACAATAGCAGGTCTAATGCAGGTGTAATATTTACCATCTTAGATTAGTGTGTAAACAGGTAGAATTAACACTGTCTCAGAACTGACCACCAACACCAATGTGTTGGAAATATTTCATTACATAACACACCTCCTGTTTTCACAACCATTACTTGTTGTACTAATGTTGCTGTAATATGAAAACAGTGCTTTTTGTTTATGCCTACAAGTTATATTACAATTTCAAAGTTAATGTGTGTCAATCTTGGGAAAATGAATCTGTTGAAATTTTTAAATTGAACTAACTGTAAATATGTGAGCAAATACAAGTAAGCCCCAGATGGTATTAGATTTCAATTTTTTTTCTACTTTTATAAAACCTGGAAAGTCACATTACAATTAAAATCTCTTTTACAAGAGTGCCCTGGCTAAGACAGGCAGCAGCACATGACACCACTTGATCAAGTAAATATCTGAAAACATCCAAAGAGACCAGTTCCACAAGAGGTAAGTCCTTTTGCAACACATGATGAGGGAGCAGACCACATAAATGCTGTCTTTCCCAGTTCAGAATCCAATATCAGGAATAACTGCTGGGAATGTAAATTTACCAACAGTTTTCTAAATCATGTAGGTGTATGGATGGGATACCAAACTTGTTAGTAAAATCAATCCACCCCAGATGGGACTCGAACCCACAATCCCTGGCTTAGGAGGCCAGTGCCTTATCCATTAGGCCACTGGGGCAATACGATCTTGTTTTGTGAGCTTTGTGCGATGAAATGAGGATGGAGAAGGCATTGTGTGCGTTAAGATGTTTTTTGGCTGTATCTTGTATGACAAATAGCCAAATCTTCGACAAATTCTTCGCGGCTTCTTTAGACCGTAGCTATGTGTTCCGTTGCTAGGTTGCTAGGCAACAAAGGACACTGTAGGAACTGGATCAAGTTTAGCACAAGGGTGAACATGAGCTATTTCCGGTTAAGACCCAAGGGCTATTTAGCTACAAAATAAAAATTACATTATCCGATCTAGGGCTCGACCCGCTCAAAAGTTTGCAAAGGATGGCCATGGTATGGGTTTATCCTTTATCAAGAAAACATTTAACCCTCAAACTGTCTTTTACTCTTACATTAAACTGCCGGAACTTTTAGTTAAGCCTTTAATTTGAAAATATGACAGCGGAATAATTAGTCCATGCTGTCAGCTAACAATTAGCTAGCCTACGGTAATCACGATCCAACATATTAACGTTTTCCACGAGCCTGTGAAAAAAAACTTGTTTAAGTGTAATTTAATCTATGCCATGATAGTCATACGAAAACTACGTTTTCGCTGGTAACGTCAGTGTAATTGTACAGGAAAAAAAATCCTAGTTAACGTTAGCTAACTTAAACATTTAACGTTAGGTAACGTTAGCGAACGTAGTTAACTGTTCATGATTTGTGTTTTTACCTGGTGGCTAGGGTAAGCCTAACCCTAACACCCATTGTTACCTAGAACAGTGGTAAAGTCTTTACTAGGTGCCTCTTTGAGAAAGACTGGTCAAAATGGTGAGTTAACATCAACGTACCTCACACTTGCACCATAACACGTTAATGGTGTCGCAGTCCTATAAGTTAACTTCTCTGAAGTTACGTGGTGGCTCCAGTCTGTACAAAATGCTATGAATGCTATGAAAATTAAAAAAAAAAAATAAAAAAAATGTTTGTCTCTGTGGTAGATCCTCTCTCGCGTCAAGCCAGCCGTGGGAGGAGAGACACCAGCGAGCATCAGTGAGAAAAAGAAGAAAAACAAAGCCAAGGTTCCCCGCTTGGAAGAATACCTGCAGCAGAGAGACTATCTTGGGGCCATGACATTGTTAGAGGTACCTACATTTAAAAAGAAATAACTTAAAGAACATGAAACAGGATGTTAAAGTGCTACTCCCCTTTAGAAAAGGTAGTTTGAAATCCCATGCTTACATGCATTTATGGATGGATTCAAATAATTGAATCCTTACTTGCCCTGTGTGTGCTGTACTGCAGCTGACCAACATCTGAACAACTTAAAGGATTGAAAAAAAATGCACAAGATCACCTAAAACGTATCACAGCACGATTGTCATTGTTGCATGTAGTAGACATAGTACAGCAATGTTATCAAAAATAATCAGAACTGCAACTGATTAAATACTATATATAGCCATTAAAAAGAAATTGGTTCAGTTAAATTAATCCAATGAATTAAGTCCAGTCTTTCATTAGGGCTCAATGGTTCAAGATGGTAAGGAAGGAGGGAAGACCAGGATGCAGTCAGGGAAGCTTGTAGGATGTGTCTTGTAGCAGATAAGGTCAGGGTCAGGTACTTAATACTTTAGAGAGATAAACTACAATGTCAAGCTATGTGTCATGGTTGTTAAGTGATTACAGTGTAAACAAACTCAATAATACAAAAAAATCTAAACATGAGGTTATCTTGAATAACTCGGTTGACTTGTGTTGAAATGCAGGGATAACTTGCCCTTGTGGTCAAATTAAGAATCGCTGCACTTTCACAGTGGGGCTAACTGTTTTTTGTTTATTTTTTCTTTTACTTAAGTACCTCTTGCGGAAGTGTCATGTCCTAAAAATATAAATTATAGTCAGAGAATTAATTCCACATCTATGCTACTGTATTGAGTGATGTTGTTCTGCTGCTGATGTGCTTTTTGTCACGTGTAGTTTCAGAGAAGTATAGGCGAGAAGGAGGAGTATGCTGACCTCTGGATTGGCTATTGCGCCTTTCACTTGGGTGATTACAAGAGAGCTATGGAGGTATTTTGGTACATTTTTGTGTCTCTGAATGAATGTCTATAGCTTGGTACATAATGCTTCACATGAAGTACCTTAAATGCAGTTAATACCTGCTGAATGAAAAATGATGTGACTGAGGTGACATATAGGGTCTGATCACATTCATAATATTTCCTTATGTTCTGATAGGAGTACAAGTCTTTAACCATAAATCCTGACTGTCCTGCTGAAGTCTGGGTCTATTTGGCCTGTGCCCTTTTTTTTCTGGGGCTTTACAAAGAAGCTGAGGAGGCTGCATCTAAAGGTAGGCTGTTTAGCCAAGTTCATTTGTGAATTCATCCTTTGTACTGTTTGATTACTGCTTGTCCTCCATTTTGTACAGTTTTGTCAGAGATACAGATCTTTCAGTCACCAGGGCACGGTGGCAAAGTTTTACATTACCATCATCTTGTCAATAACCAACAATGTGAACAAAATATTCTTTTAAATAAAATATGGGATTCATGTATACTATGCCAACTAGTCTACATACACTGTTGTATTTTTGCATTTGAAAAAAAACAACAACAAATAAATAGATAATGAAATATATTTTGCAGTTGATTTGGACCAAATTGGTATTAGGTTTCTGTGGTTTCTAAATATCAGTAATAATGTTTCTTATTTCAGTGATGTACAAATTTATGTCATTATATTTAAAATTCAGTTTTTCCCCTTATTCACATGAGGTTTGATATTCAACCAAACTCGGTATTTCTTTCTCACTGTAGCACCAATGTCCCCCCTGCAAAACCGACTACTCTTCCACTTGGCTCACAAGGTTAGAAAACAATTATATTTTTATATTACTATCACAATGCAGAGTACTCTGTTGTAACCTTCAGGGTTACTGTGATTGATTCTACTGTGCATTTTACCTACACTTCCACTTTAAGAAAAACCTGATAAAAACCCTTTTTTCATGACCCTTTTTTGTAGTTGTGTCTTATGATAAACAAACTGTTCTAAAATTTTTTCACCTGTTTGTTTCTAATTGTTATTTATGTCATATTTCTTTTTCCTCCTTCTATTTAGCTTTTTTGTGTCATTGTGATCACATTTCTGAATGATTATTTTCCTTGATTACTTTGGGTCTCAGTTCAGCAATGAGAAGAAGCTGATGGGTTTCCACCAGAACCTGGAGGACGTGACAGAGGACCAGCTAAGCCTGGCATCCATCCACTACATGCGCTCCCACTACCAGGAGGCTATAGACATTTATAAACGCCTTCTACTACAGAACAGGTATGTACTTTCCCCTGCCTTTTACTCTCAAATTAGTATTACAGTCCTATTACACTTGTCAGCCCAGCACCACTTTGTCAGGTGTGAGTTGTTATTAGAGCAGTGTTAGACTTCATGTACCTCACACCTTTTGGAACAATAAAGAGAATTTAAGAGTCAGAGGCTTTACATGCTTGGTACTAGCATCCATCCTGAATCATCCAGTCATAAGGGGCCAGCTGTTAGTACAGTGCATCCTCACTGCCTCAGACTATGTTCCAAGGTAGTCTGAGGTGCATATGGCCACATCCATTTAGTAGTGTGCACACACATGTGTCTGGGGCCTCAGTTAACATAACCTGCTGTTGGTACACACAATATTTACTGTTTACCTTAAACACTTTGGAATTTTTTAGGTGTTAAGAAACGTGATAATTTTGCAAAATGGCTTATTTAAAATCTTTAAATATTTATATCTCCTTGTAATTTTGGTCTAACCAACCTGTCAGTTACATTACATGCAACTGTGGAGAAAGTTGTTTGTTTTTTCTTGAGATGTTTTATCTGTAAACTTTAAGCTGCTGTTTTAACACATTGCTTTAATTTATTTTACCATTTAAATTAAATTTAAGTAAGAGGACACTATGTAAATAATGGTAAAAATGTCAAATTTTACAAATGAATTAAAAAATGATCAATACAGGGCACTTCTTTGATGCCCCAGACCCGCTCAAAACATTCATGCAACAATGTGAGTTGTTGCAGTTGTTGTGTGAGGAGAAACTACTTAAACTTAAAGAAACTATCCATGACAAATTCATACACACTATAGTACAAAACAAAAGTGAGTGACAGAGTAACATTTAAAAAAATAACTGACAGATATATTTGTTAATCTTTTAAAACCAAAGTCAGATGTATTTTGCATCTATTTTTGACAAGAAATTAGTGGGAAAGCCATATTTACACATCATTGTATCTTGTCTTTCAGAGATTTCTTGGCCTTGAAAGTTTACGTGGCTCTGTGTTACTACAAGCTGGACTACTATGATGTGTCCCAGGAGGTATTGGCCGTGTACCTGCAGGCTATTCCTGACTCAACTATTGCCCTCAACCTTAAGGCCTGCAACCACTTCAGACTCTACAATGGCAAAGCAGCTGAGGTACTCAGAGTGTGATTATCATAAATCCTAGGTGATATTATATTGATTTTGTGTTTTTACTTTGTTATACACACGAATATGTTTAATGTGAAGTCTGTTCATATCTGTGTAAGAATTAATAGAATTAATTAAAGGCTACATTATTTTGACAACAAAATGACACACAAAAACCCTTTTTTTTCCTTCCCAGAAAGGTAAATTTATTTTATTGAATTTATAGACCAGTTAGCAGTGGTTGTGATATTACTGGATATCTCTTTTGTAATATTTACATTACTGATTAGCCATGTATGCCATTATTACAGTGAATTTCTGAGTTCTTGCCTCTTTGGGAAGAGTAACTGGTATGGGTTTGACTTGTGTGTGCACTTCTTTGCTTTTAGGCTGAGTTGAAGAACCTAATCGACATCTCCTCCTGCTCCTTTGAGTTTGCTAAGGAGCTTATCCGGCACAACCTGGTAAGCTCTTCACAAGCTCTTAAGTGTGAGCGTGTAGGTGCACACTGGTGTGTGCACATTGACTAGTGACTTACATGCTACATTCCCACACTCCGAATCTGTTCCCTGTGTTCTGCAGGTGGTGTTTCGTGGTGGTGAGGGGGCGTTGCAGGTGCTTCCTCCTCTGATAGATGTGATCCCTGAGGCCAGACTCAACCTAGTCATCTACTATCTCAGACAAGGTTTGCAGCCATGATATTGCAGTATTTCTGGAGAAAGCAAAGCAAGGAAAATATTTACATTAAAGTGCATGTATGTAGGATTTGATGGTAAAATGAGGAATGAAGCATGAAAGAATTTGATGTTGACAAATCCAACCTCAGTACTCATTCAAGATAAGTTAGAAATACAAAAACAAACTATTTCTCATTAAAGAACAGTAAACTGCTTCAACATACTACAAGGAACTTTTAACTGGTTATGAAACATCTCTATATAATACTAATGATGCTTCTAATTAATTTACATAAGAAAATTAGATTATTAGTTCAAAGTGTTTGAACTGTGGCCATTTCTATATTGTTTTACTTAATGACTGCCACTAGGTCAGATTATGAGAATTACACTGATAACTTAGTTTGTTAGCACAGTTAAAGCCTGTCTCTCAAAATGTGTTGCCCTTGAGATGAGTAGACCTGATTAAGCTGAAAGATCTGCAGAAAACACTGTTTCAAGTAGATGAATTCAAGAAGTAAGCTGCACTGTAGTGTGGAGGTGCTGCAGTGGTACATTGATACTGAATTGTCACATAGAAACAGAAAAGCTAGTTTATAGCTGGTCTGGATTGAATAATCCCAACATTTGTGTTCACACAAACAGCTCCTCTTGGTATACTTGAGATAACGTAAGTCACAGTGCACGTGTGAAAGGGGCTATACTCATCATGCAACACTTGTTTCCATGTGGCAGTTAATTTGATGTGTAGATCTTTTAAATTTCAGGTTTTAGAAAAAAAGAAACAAACTGAAAACTGTCTCAGTTTAGGGATTCACATGCTGTGTTTCACCCTCACAGATGATGTCCAAGAAGCTTACAACCTCATTCAGCATCTGGTGCCTGTGACACCTCAGGTAATGAGTGAAAATGACCCTGAGTTTAATGCAGTAGTGAACTTGTTCTTTCGAGCGCACTGTACTTATTTGACCCCAATAAGAGACTACAAATAAATTTTAATCTAAAGTGAAAAATAAGTCGATGTGGTTAATTATAGTAATGCTCTTATACAGGAAAATGTACAATGCAACCAGAAAATTAATTAAATAAACTCTGTTTATAAATCTCTTCTTTTCGCTCCACTAAAGAGATTCTTTTTTTATTTTTATTATTATTATTATTATTATTATTATTATTATTTTTTTTTTTTTATTGGTTATTATCTTCAAAATTAC